>JASVEL010003641.1:0-499266 GCA_032618575.1 Nicotiana noctiflora | reverse complement strand
GCAAACGCGTTGCTCATCTTTACCCTGCCTACACGAACGCGACCTCCAGGGACGCAAACGCGAAGCTCATTCCAACCTTGCCTACGTGAATGCGGCCTTAGCCTCGCGAACGCGAAGGCTTACAGTTCTGCACAGATTCTGCAATTTTTCTGCAGATTTCTAAGTTTCGAAATGCCCGGATGATGGTCTGAATTCACCGTGAGGCCCCCGGGACCACAACGAAAACCACCAACATTCTCCAAAATACGATACAAACTTGTTCCAATTATAAAAACATGCTCTTAAACAGAGAAATCATCGAATTATAGCGGATTCAAGCGTAGGATTCAACTCAAACTTCTGAAACTAACATTCAATCAAAAACCCGACCAAACAACGTCCGAATGACCTGAAAATTTGCGGACATATCCAAAATCACATATCGAAGCTACAGGAATTGTCAGAATTCTATTCCGACCCCTGGATTAAAATCTCACCTACCATTCGGATTTCGCCAAAATTTAACCTTAGCCAATTCAAGCCTATTTCTACACCGGACCTCCAAATTCAATTTCGATCGCTCCCGTAAGTCACAAATCGCCTCCTGGAACTAACCAAATCATCAGAATCTGATTCCAAGCAATCTAACTAAATAGTCAACTCCAGGTTGACTTTCCATATTTAAGCTTCCTCCCAAAAGGCTATTTGCCTCATTTTCAACCAGAATTACTTCTAACTCATCCGATAGATTCTAACACTGAAATAAAAGAATGAAACATATAAATGCAAGGTAGCGGGGTGGTAATTCCCGTGACGACGGGCCGGATCGTCACATATAATCATGCACAAGAACTTAGAATTAAGACAATTACTATCTAGCCCTTGCAAATGTAGACGATGTTCCTTATGTTTAGACCCTTTTCAAGATGAAAGTATTATTTAATTTCACGAGAATCCATACACAATCAGTGAGGCTCTAATAGAGCAAACATATTTGTCCAGTTTTGTTTACTAAATCCCACTCCAAATAGCCTTAAACAAATAATTAATTTCCATATGCATATATCTCACCACACATAGCTATATTCACTCTTTAAAAGTTATTTAAGTTGGACAGTATTTACATAATAATCTGAAACCTCGCACAATATGATTCTAAATTTCTCTTTCAAAGAAGACGTAGAAACTACGAAGTTTAAAAGAAAAGAAAAACCTCATTTCATCAGATAATAAACACATGAAATGATTTAGGACAAAACCTTAAACAAGACTCATAAACAAATTAAACTATCCTCAACATGGGTTCATAATCATACACCACAAGACAAACAATTCACAACAAAATAACATCTCACAGTACCTTTCAAATAGCATATCATACATCATCATTTTATCCTTAGCCTCTTTACAGCCAGTTCAAACATGAGTTTATCACCAAACCTGAATGCTTATTCATCAAAGACTAAAGCAAATCTAAGATATATATAATTTGACTTAGTCTTCTAACACAACATCTTAACATTCCCAATATCAAATACAATCATAAGAGCTCGACTATCCAAAGTAAAAATCAACTTGAATATAAAAAATCAGGTTGCTAAAGACACAAATATCATGAAAAAGTACAACTGAATCATAAATAAAGTTATTGTTATGCTTTAAATTCCTGCTTTAATTATACTTTTCAAGTTAAACCTCATAAGAGGTAGAATTCAGGGAATATGTACCCGGAAATTGAAAGGAAAAAAAGTGAGGAAGCAGTAGACAGCAGCGGAAGAAACATCAATACAACAGTGTCCAGAATTAACCAATCAAGCCTCAGATTTTCAAACCAAACTCTGATGTTCAGAACCCCAAATACACCAATTCCGCTGAACCTTTCTTTTTTAAAAAACTGACTTTCCACAAGGGAATTTAAACTTGAAATCAAGCAAAAAACTCAAAATAATTTTTAGTATTTTCTTGAAAAGAACTTTTCAGTATTTTCTTAAGTTTTTTTCTCTTTTCTTTCAGCTATATCCCCTCTGATTCAAGTTCTTTTACTCCTTGATCAGCTCTCTTAAGCTATCTTACTCAAGTCCTTTTTTCTTCTCTACACCCTTTTTTTTTTCTTCCTTTCCAAGCTCCTTCAAGTTATGTCTAAATAGGCAGCATAAAACGCACTTCCAATTCACAAATGCCTCTTCCCCATTTTATTAATCTCCACTCAAACCTTTCATTGAACTCCGAACCCCACCATTATAGAAGCTTCCTAATTAGTTAGGTAAACACCAAATCTGATAATCCCTAGACTACCCCTTAGACAGCTACCATTTACTAATAATTACCATTACCCACATATAAAATTTGGAACCCTTTAAATAACTAACAAACCCAAAACCCCTCACAAACCGTTTGGGCCTAAGCTAATGGGCTCGTCTGAATGTAATGCAGGCCCCAAGATAAATAAAGCCCGACACACAACAAATTTGGAGGAAGAAGAAAATAACATCACTCCCACTCAATGAAATAACAACAAATATGATTGAACAATTCAAACTAAACCACATAATTGTAATAAAAAATTAAACAGGGGAATTAGAAATGATTAATGCAAGATTACATGGATGCAAAGACCTTTCATGTGAACATATTCGAACAAGAAAAGAAGAAAGGAAACGAAACGACTAACCACAGCAAATGAAATAGAGGTGAATCGACTGGCCAAATCAAACTAGTTCATCAAGGGTGGGAAACTCACCCTAACGAACAAACCCAAACAAGAGTGCCATGTCAAAGCAAGCTTTAAACCCTGACGAACAAAGAATTTCAACTCGACTCCAGTTCTGAAATTAGGTTAAACCACATATTCCAAATTTTGACAAATTCTAGGGTCCGTTTGGGAAAATTGCACTGTATGGTGCAAATTTGGGTAAGCTAGGGTTTAGGGGTCCGATCTTCGATCCAAGATTCGAAGGGTTCTAGTGTGATTCGAGGGAAAAGGAATGATGATTCAGAATGGGGAGATGAAGGGGGATCTATGTTGTGAATTTGGGAATGATTGGTGGTTGCCCTCTGTCGTAGGCGATTTTTGGCGGGCAGTCGGCGACGACGGTTTAGAGAGATGATGCGGGTTCTGTGAGTTTAATTTGGTAGTAAGGGGGTTGTCTGTTATTTCAAGATAAATAATATAACAATTTTGAGCTATTGGATGATAGAAATCCAACTGCTGTGATCAAATAAGCATGAAACGGGGTTGTTTGGCTTCAGGCGAAACTGGACCGGGTCTGGGGAAAGGGTTTGGGTCATTGTAAATGGGTAACGGGTAAAGCTTTGGCCTTTGGATGTGGATGAATAACTGGTTGAGATCTATTGAACCCAAAACGATATAGTATTCTCCCCATACTACGTCATTTCAAAGGTCTCAGGGACTAAGGGTTTGGGCCGGGTATGGCATGGGTTTTGGGCATATCTTGATCGGGTTTGGATAGGTTTTGGGTGTATTTGATTTGGGCTTGGGGAATTTGAATTAAATTGGCCCAAAATTCTGATTCTTTTTTTTATTTTCTTTTTCTTTTTATTTCAAAATTAGTTTTCTTCTCAAAATTAAAAATGAAATATTAATTAATCCCTAAAACAAATTATTCTACCAAATTAAATTAATTATATATAAATAATAATTACCACAACTAATTAAATACCAAATTATAAGAAAACTAACAAAATTCGAAATTAAACAATAAAAATGCAAAAATAAGTTATTTTGTGATTTTTTTCCATTTTTTGTAAAACAACAAATTACTTACTTAGTCCAATCCTAAGTGCAGATGCAATGTATTTTTTTTATATTTTTATGATTTAAATATAATAAACATGCACAGACGTATACAAAAAATTAACAAAAATACTACAAAAATCTATGAAATTACATATAATGGGAAAAAAATTATTTTTCTTGAATTTATGGGAGTAATTCACATAGGAAATAAATCACGTGCTCACAGCTTCCCCTCTTTGCTCGGAGACACGAAGAGTTTTCGTGCAAAGATAAAGTGAGCGGATACGAGTGATTTTTGCCCGTTTGAATACTCCGTGGGAAGCATTTTTTAAAAAGGGTCTGAACAAACCTTGCTTCAAAGGTTGCCTACACATCCTTGTCTATAAAGGAATCATGTCAGTGTTGTTCTAGAAGTTTTGGTAGCTGGAACTACCGGGAAGCTGTGGTTTTACTATTGCTTGCTGCTGCTATTGCTTGCTGAACTCTTTATTACACTGATAAATAAAAGAATTTAGAAAATACTATGATTCATGAATTACAGGAATACTATCTATCATTCATCAAGTTTGATCGTGCATTTTCTGTTGCTTGGTTGACTTGTACCCTCCATGTGAGATTCCTTTGTTGCTGTCTTTAATTGTGTTCTAAGGTGCTTTCCCTTCGTTTTTTAGGCAGGTACATGTTTGCTGAACATTAGCTGTCTTCCTTTGACCTTTGTTGCATTAACTTTGTTCTCCAGGTAGGCTCCTGATTTTCAACACTTGAACTGCTGCTCCCCGTCGTTCTTCAGTTGAGTTCTTGATTACCAATACTTGAATCGTTGTTCCCCTTCACTCTTTAGGTGGGTTCCTGATTAGCAATACTTGAATCGCTGCTACCTTCCATTCTTCAGGTGGGTTCCTGATTACCAATACTTGAATTGTTGCTCCCATTTGTTCTTCAGGTGGGCTTCTGATTACCAATACTTGAATGCTTTCTCCCCTTCGTTCTTCAGGTGGGCTCTTGATTGTCAAGAATTATGATGTTTCTTCCCTTCATTCTGCAAGTGGCACCTGATTGCTGAAGCTTAAACTGTATTCCCTTGCACTCTAGGTGGGCGACTGGTTACTAATACTTGAACCATATTCCCTTTGTTCTCTAGGTGGGCACCTGATTGCTGAAACTTGATCAGTATTCCCTTGCTCTCCAGGTGGGCACCTGATTGCTAAAACATGAATTGTATTCCCTTGCTCTCCGGGTGGGCGCATTATTTCTAAAGCTTGAACTGTATTCCCTTGCTCTCCAAGTGGGCGTCTGATTGCGAAAACTTTCACAGAATCTCCTTGCTCTCTAGATGGGTGCTTGATTGCTGAAACTTGAACTATATTCCTTTGCTCTCCAGGTGGACACCTGATTTCTAAAACTTTAACTGTATTCCCTTGCTCTGCAGGTGGGCGCCTGATTGCTGAAACTTGAACTGTATTCCCTTGCTCTCCAGGTAGGCGCCTGATTATTGAAACTTGAACAGTATTCCCTTGCTCTCCAGGTAGACGCCTAATTGCCAAAACTTTAAGTGTCTTCTTCTTGAAACAACATTTCTTTTACTTGTCCTCCCTTGTTTCTCCATATGGGTGCCTGATTGCTTGGGCATGAACTTCTTTCTATTCTTTGAAACTAGTGTTGTCCTTCCTTGTTCTTCAGATGAGCACCTGACTTAGACGAAGCAAAAGAATTTTTTCTGCCACAGTTTGGTAGCTGGGCACATCTGTGAGTATTAATTGAATCATGCTACCAAATATCTATAAGAATTTGAAAGCTAGATCCCATTATCCAGGAGGGTCCTGAAAACTTCTAGTAAAAATGAGAGTTTCAAAGCTACGTTATACTTTCTGAAAGTATACTTTCGCTGAATCTTGTTATCTAAAAAAAATATTAGAACTACATCCCATTATCTAGGAAGGTCCTAATAATCAAAATTAGGTTTTATCTTAAGAGTGATAACTTTAAGCCTGAATTATACTTCCTTATAGTATAACTTGCACTAAATCTTGTTATCTAATGGAATTCTTAAAGCTAGGTCCCATTATTCAACAGTGTCCTGAAAATTTTCGAATTGAATCCTATCCTAAGAATGAAAACATTAAAGCCAACCTACATTTCTTTGGAGTAAGACTTATGCTAGATCTTGTTACTCATGAATTTATTGAATTTTAACTAAGTCCAATTATCCAGGGGGTCCTGAAAATTTATGGTTAGACATGTCTTGTACTTGCTTATTCCTTACGGAGGGTTTCTCCGAAACAAATGAAATTTTTACCCCTGTTTCAAATTAAAGAAAAATCTTGTCAGTTTAAAATGTGGTGGTTAGTTTGTGGCATCCTTGTTGAAAGTGGTTCTTCTTTTGTCGTGCTTTGCTTTGATTGACTGCTTTGAATTTGGCCAAGAATTGTTTAACCTTCTAACTGATCCTTAACCGCAAGACCCTAGATGATCTGTGTGTTCTATACCCAAACAGTTGTTTTACATTTCTGAACATTCTATCTGAACCTCTGCATTTCCCAAGAAATTACTAAATCATTCCACCAATTGAATTTTTACTGACAGTTTATGTCCCACTTTACATCATAATATCTCTGACATGTTCTAGCTGCGTTTTGCCTTGTGCAATTTGGAAGTTGGTAGTAGTCTTTGAAATTCCTTCTTATTTTCTAAAAAAAGGCTAACATTGGAAAATCCTTGGAGAAATAAAACCAAAGAAATGAAATGCAACATTTTTTTAGAGTTAGTAATAAAGAAGAAAATCCTGATCTGGATGACTGTTTGAGAGAGGAAAAAGAAAACTTATCTGAGTGGAGTAACTAGCACCAATGGTCATGGTATGCATTTTGGATTAATCATCCCAATCTATTCAACCAATCAGTTTTTAGTTGTCATACTTTGTGTCCTAGGATCTCCAAAACCCAATTTTTACTTTCTATCAACTTACAGACCTTGTTAGGTACCTTGTCGCCTTACGGCACCCATGAGGGTTTTCGCCAATAAGACTCTCTCACTTTTTTCTCTTAGCTTTTGTTGTCTTACGGTGCAAGCGAGGGGTTTCACCAATAAGACTCTCTCATTTTTCATTTTTCCTTCTTAGACCGGAGTGTTGCCCCTGATATGAATCACCTCTACTTGCTTGACTTGGCATCTCTCGAGAACTGATCGGAAAGTCTTTCTTTGGGTCGAAATATGGGATTTTGGACAGGGTTAGGAAGAAAAGATATTAAAAGGCTCAAAACAACTCAGATGGGTTCAAAATTACAACTTTTTCCCCAACTTCTTTGCTTGGAGACTTTTGAATTTTATTTTGATGGGCCTGAATCGTGAGGCTGCCTATGTATCCTTAAAAGGAATTAGGTCAAACGTAGTTCACACGAATCACTTTGTTTTTGTATATTTTTCTTTTCCTCTTTATATCTTTTCTCTTTTCATCTTTACTTTGCTGAATTTCGCTATTGATTCCAAAAAAGGGGTATGAAATGAAATAAGTAAGGCTCAAAGGGGTAACAAAGGATAAATTGTTCAGATAGCAGAACAAATTTCCTTTGTCATTCCATTCTTCAAAACATATCAAGTACAAACAAATATAATTCAAACCAAAAGAAATCATACATAATATCTCTTAACTGTATCATAGTTGATAGCCATGTCCACACATTTGCCTTCTATATTTGTCAAATACAAAGCACCATTGGACAACACTCTTGTTATAATGAGTGACCCCTACCAATTCGGGGCGAATTTGCCTTTTGCTTTGTCCTGATATGAAATGAAGTGCTTTAATACTTGCTGACATACTTCAAACTTCCAGGGACACACCTTCTTGTTGTACGCTCTTGCCATTCTCTTTACCATGACACACTGTTACTGATCTTTTCTCGTCAATCAAACTTAATTTCTCCCAACGTGTTTTGACCCCCTCATCATCATCAATTTCTGCCTCAGCAACAATCCAAAAAGATGGAATTTAAACTTCTACGAGTATCACAACTTTAGTTCCACATACCAATAAATAAGGCATCGCACCTACTGAAGTGTGAATAGTAGTGTGATAACCCAATAGCGCGAAGGGCAACTGTTCATGCCATTTCCTGGAACCTTCTGGCATTTTTCGAAGTATCTTCTTTATGTCCTTGTTGGATACCTCGACTACTCCATTCGCCTTGGGACGATATGGGGTGGAATTGCGATGCGTAATCTTAAACTGTTGACATACCTCTTTCATCAAATGATCATTGAGATTAGCGCCATTATCTGTGATGATCACTTTTGGGATCTCAAACCGACAAATGATATTAGAGTGGACAAAATCGACCACTGCTTTCTTGGTCACAGACTTGAATAGTTTAGCTTCAACCCACTTGGTGAAATAATCAATGGCTACCAGAATAAACTTATGCCCATTGGATGCTGCTGGCTCAATTGATCCAATAACATCCATGCGCTAAATAATGAAATGCCATGGCGTTGACATTGTGTGCAATTCTAATGGCGGAGAATGAATCAAATCTCCGTGTACTTGGCATTGATGACACTTGAGCACAAAACCGATGCATTCTCGCTCCATGGTGAGCCAATAATAACCCTGCTCAAAGAATTTTCTTGGCTAGAACATACCCACTCATATGCAGTCCGCAAATCCCTTAATGTACTTCTGTCATGATAGTCGTGGCCTATATAGCATGTATGCATCTTAACAATCCAAGATCTAGAGTTTTTTTTATACAAAATCCCTTTAGTGAAGAAAAATCTACTTGCCAACCGTCAAATTGTTCTCTTTTGATCCCCCTCCCCCCCCACTTGCATCGGATATACCCCCATTATGATGTACTCACTGATGTCGTGGAACCACGTTTCACTATTAAGTTCTTCCTGCACCATGTTACACTAAGCATGCTGATCACGAACTTATGCAGAGGATTGACATAAGCTTTGTCTGGATGGTGCAATATTGGCACCAAGGTAGCCAAAGCATCGACAACCTCGTTATGGATCCTTGGAATATGCCTGAACTCTACTGATGGAAACCGCTGGCAAAGATCACGCAAACATTATCGATATGGTATGAGCTTTAAATCTTGTGTTTCCTATTCTCCTTGAATCTGGTGCACCAGAATGTCCGAGTCTCCCAAGAATAAGACTTCCTGGACATTATGCATCACCTCTTCATCGGGAAAAGAAGTTCTCAATGGCTCGTATTCTTCATCGACTGGGTTCTTGGCCAAATGATCAGCTAATGCTTGGGCTTTCATTGTGGTCCGAGTCACATAGATGATGTCAAACTCCGTGAGAAAAATTTGCCACATCGCAAGTCTCCCTGTGGGCATAGGCTTTAAAAGATATACTTCAACGGATTCAAGCGAGAAATGAAGTAGTGTAGGATGACGAATAATACTTCAACTTATGTGTTACCCAAGTTAGGGCGGAACATGTCCTTTCAAGGTGGGTGTACTTAACCTTATAAATGTGAACTTCTTATTGAGATAGCAGATGGCTTGCTCCTTCCTACCAGTGATATCATGCTAACCCTTTACACAACCAAATTAATTTTCCAAGATATCAAGTGAAGAATCAAAGGTCTCCCTGGTTCTGGTGGGACCAACACATGTGGGTTTGACAAGTACCCCTTTATCTTATCAAATGCTTCTTGACACTCATCAGACCACTTGACCACAACATCCTTCTTCAGTAGTCTGGAATAGGATCACAAGTTATAGTGAGCTGAACAATATATCTGCTGATGTAGTTCAACCTCCCTAACAGACTCATCACCTCAGTCTTGTTTCTTGGAGGTGGAAATTATTGTATTGCTTTAATTTTTGATGGGTCCAACTCAATGCCTCGACGACTGACTATGAATACCACCAGCTTTCTCGACGGAACACCAAATGTGCACTTGGAGAGGTTAAGTTTAAGGTTGTACCTGTGAAGCCTCTAGAAAAGTTTCCTCAAATATCTTACGTAGTTGGCCTGCTGCGTTGACTTTACGATCACATCATCCACATAGACCTCAATCTCTTTATGTATCATATCATGAAACACAATAGTCATTGCTCTCATATTAGTTTCCCCAGTGTTTTTCAAACCAAATGACCTTACTTGGTAGCAATCAGTTCGCCAAGGTGTGCTGAATGTCGTCTTTTTTGCATCTTCCTCATCCATTAAAATTTGATGATACCCTGCATAGTAGTCCGCAAAGATCCAATCTAATGCTTGGCACAATTATCGATCAAAATGCGAATATTTGGCAGTAGGAAATTATCCTTTGGACTTGCTTTGTTGAGGTTGCGGTAATCAACACACACTTTGATCTTATCATCCTTCTTTGGTACTGGCACAACGTTAGCTAACCAAGTGGGATATCGTGTGACCCGAATGACCTTTGCGTCCAACTGCTTGGTGATTTCTTCCTTAATCTTCACACTCATGTCAGTTTTGAACTTTCTCAATTTTTGCTTTACGGGAGGGAATGCCGGGTCAATGGGCAATTTGTGGACCACCAAGTCAGTGCTTAGACCTGGCATGTCGTCATTTGTCCATTTAAAAATATCTTTATATTCAAACAGTACTTTGATTATTTTTTCCCTGATCTTTGGTTCAAGATGAACACTTATCTTAGTTTTTCTAACATTATCTATGTCCCCTAAATTCATGGTTTTCGTATCATTTAGGTTGGGCTTTGTTTTTTCTTCAAAGTGATTTAATTCCTTACTAATCTCTTCAAAAGCCTCATCCTCATCATATTCTGATTCGTCATCACACTCTACGACTTGAATTATTATTTTATAATTAGATTGATATTTAAGACTGGGCTGAGGATTCCTCATGTATGACATGTCATTGGAACCAACGTAAAAAAGAATTATACAAAAAAGAAAATAAAAGAAAACTAAAACTATCAAGAATAATGAAGAAGGAAAATTGCATTTCATTAAAATTAAAAGACACAGGGTTTGCACATCCAAATAGATGAAAAATAAAATCTGAATTACAACCTTGGAATAACCCAGACAAACTGAAGGAAAATCAAAGCAAACTACCAAAACTCCTTCCGGGTAGGGAGAGGAATAGCCTTCCAATTGTTATGCTTTGTATTTGGCCCAACAAATTGCACATCTGCTTTACTAGAACTTTTTGCAACTTCTACCATGTTCACATCATCAAACAACTTCTGAGTCTTTCAGTTAACTCTTCATCGATATTAACCGCGAAACTTGGGACTGATGTCACTGGGCGTTTTCTGGCGCTGGGCTTGACAAATGACCTGGAAAGACGGGGAATAGGCTTTGGAAGTACTCATGCTTTCCATTTCAACCTTTTAGCTCTCTTCACATCTACCAATATGGGTTCTAATCAAAGACCGAATGCACCCAAAGGTTCACGGAGGGACACTGCCGTATGCTACCCTATAGAGATGCACCCAGACCTTTCCCTGGTATAAAATCGTTCTTCAGCTTCACAAAAGCCACCATGATGGATGCATGTTCCATCATTGCAGTCAGGACATGTTTCCCTTCCAGTACTTTCTTGACTAGTACCATTTCAAAGACTTGGTAGACCCCTAGCCCTTTGTCATCTTTGGCCTCAATAAATGGGACAAAGTCATTACTGTGAGCACACACACTTTCTTCACCATGCATGACAATCTCCTCCCTATCCCACTCAAACATGACCATTTGGTGCAAAGTGGACGAGATCTCTTTGGAGGCATATATCCAAGGCTGACCCAACAACAAATTGTAGGTGATGGCTACATCCAGGAGTTGGAACTCCATGGTAATTTCCACCACTCCTATTTTCTATTCAAGTATTATATCTCCCACCGAGTCTTTCCCTCCACCGTCATCTCAGACGTATATGATGTTCTAGTGAATCCTCTCCTCATCAACTTTCAACTTGTTCAGAGTAGATTGAGGGAAAATGTTTGCACTAGAGCCATTGTCAACTAGAACCCTAGTGCTCATAGAGTCTTCACATTTCTCCGCTAGGTAGAGATCCTTGTGGTGTTTAGTACTTTCCACAGGCAACTCGCCATTAAAAAAAGTGACCCTGTTCACCTCAAATATTTTGTTGGTAATCTTTTCTAAATGGTTTACTGAAATCTGTCGGGAACATGAGTTCATTCAAGATTTTCATCAGGGCCTCACGATGCTCGTCTAAATGAATCAGAAATGATAGCAAAGAAATTTGAGCGGGTGTTTTTCTTAACTGCTCTATAATGGAAATCTTGTATTTTCATTTTTCTTAAAATTTCTTCAGTTTCTTCCTCAGTATCTGCTTTCTTTGCTAGGACTGCGTAGTCTTTAGATGCCTTCGCTTTCCTCGGAGCAAAGCATCATCCTGAACGAGTTAGTCTTTGGGCCTCGGAGCAAAGCATCATCTGTCTTTACTGCAACATCATTTGGGGCTTCTCTCTTTACTACCATAGATGGCTCACTGCTTGTCATGTTCAACCTTCCCACTGATCCATCAACTATTGGTTTGCCGACTAACTTGGCCTCAGTGGACCGAATCATCATAACAGGCTGTGAGGGCTTCTTGGGCTCCCCTCCCTTGTGGACTATCTCGATCATATTATCTCTTGATGAATTGGCAATGGGTTTTGGTTAATGTTGGGTGCCCCTGGAGCTTGGACTTTGATCCGATTTGTGTCAGTGAGCTCTTGGATGGAATTTTTAAGTGCAAACACATCTCTGTGTCATGCCCCAAAGTGCCAGAACAATATGCACAACTCACAGAGTAATCAAGATTCTTTGGAGGAGGGTTTGGCAATTTTAACACAATTGGCCTCAGCATATCCAATTGTCTCAATCTGTGGAATAAACTAGTATAGGATTCCCCCAACGGGGTGGAGGTTTTCTTTCGCTACAACCTCTCATTTTTAAATGCTTGATTGGGTTGGAAACCTAGGTCAGTAGGGATTTGGTAGGCTGGTGGGTGTAGGTAAGTATTTTGTTGTGTTGGGTAGGTTATTCGTGGTGCTGGTGCTCGCCATTGTGTATATGGATGAGGTTGGATATATGTTTGGGAGTGGTGGACCAAAATCTGAGGGTCTTGTGGTGGGTAGTAATGCTGTGGTGGGTTATACAAGATGTGGCAGTGGGGTCAAGACTGAGTATAATGGTGTGACGGGCCTTTGTGCTCAAACCATGACCTTGAATCAATTGTTGCCACATCTTCTTTCCTATTCTTTTTGATTCCTCCCCCAACACCGCTCTGAATGTCTTGGGTGGTTACCTAATAGCCGAGTAACACGTGATTTTATTTGATCTAAGGCCTTCTCCACTATGCTACCCATCTTTATTACCTCATTGAAGGATATGCCTATGGCTTATACCAGATGGCCAAAGTAAGTAGGCTCCAAGGCCTGCATGAAATAATATACCATTTCACTCTCCTTCATTTGAGGGTCAACTCTTGTCACTTGTTCTCTCCAACGAAAACCTACTTCCTAAAGCTTTCACTAGGTTTATTCTTGATCTTAGTCAGAGACAAACAATCTGGAATAATCTTAAGATTGTATTGGAAATGATAAGCGAATGCTTAGGCCAAACCATCCCATGTATACCATCTGTCGTGATCCTGGCGAGTGTACCACTCCAATGCCGCACCACTCAGACTCTGGCAAGAATATGCCATCATTAGCTCATACTTCCCTCCAGCTCCTCTCATTTTACTACAGAATCCTCTTAAGTATGTCATCGGGTCTCTGTGTCCATTATACCAATCAAACTTTTGCATCTTAAATCCCAACGGTAACTGAACATTAGGAAATAGACACAGATCTTTATAGCCACACTCACCTGTCCTCCCAATCATTGCATGTTCCTGAATGATTGTTCCAGTATTTTAACCTTCCTGAATATTTCCTCATGTTCTATATTTTTTAGGCAGTCTTTTAGTCTCAATAGGGAAGTCAAAACGAAGAGTGTAGAGAAAGGTTCCAGGGCCTTCAAGGTAGGCTCCAGGGGATAGTATTGGTTTTTGTGGGCCTTGAATAGAGGCTCACTAGAGTATCGGTGCAGTGTATTGGATGGGGGTTCCACGAAAATAGGGGTGGCTGGTGGAGGAAGGTATGGGACTGGTTTAGGTGGTGGAGCTTGTGGTGTTTGGGAAGTAGTGCCTTGGTACTGGTAGTAAATGGGAAAACCTGTAGATGAATCAATAGTAGGGTGTTCCTGGGATTCAGCCAATGGTGGGATGAAAGCAAGGTTGATGGGGTATGATGGTGGTGGATTCCCTTTTACCCATGCTTGGTACATTTATGACATCTATTATTTCAACTTATACAACTCTTCTTTCATACTAACATTAGATCCTTCCCCCTCTTTTGACGTATCAATAATACTAGCATCCAGTTCCTGGTTAGCCATGAGCAATTTTTCTTTGGACTTGGTGTTGTATGGATGAGTTGCCATAATGCCAAATAAACTAACCACATGCCTGATTTTGAGGAAAACAACAAATTGTTAGTAATTAGGACTTAACCGGTAGGCAAATGCACGTTAAGGGATGCAATGCACCTAAGCAATTAATCATTTCTATAATGTATTTGATCGGCTACTTACGTCATTCTGGCATTTCCTAAGTTTCACTCCAGATTTTTTTATTTCTCTTTTCGTATTTTTATGGTTGTGATCGAATCCTATGGGGATTTCCTACGTATCATGACGCTACATAAATCAGACCAAGCATCTTTCTGGAAGATAAGTGCAAAATAAAAGAAAGATACATTTTTTGGGTTTTCAATAAGCAAACATCTTGGTTATGATAACTTCTCCTATAGAGAGAACTGACAGACTCGATGAGATGACCAACAAACTTTATAGAAAACTAAAAATATAGACTGGCAATACATACTCGAAAATAAACTAACAAACATACTCGAATAAATAAAGTCAAGATTACATAAGTTCTTCCATTGCCACTCCAGTTGGCCTTGTTGTAGGCCTTTGTGCCAGGTTTTCTTGGAGGTGGAACAAATCATCCATGATCTGTCGGACAAAATCATAATCGAGGTGAAAAATATGGATTGGGTCATGTCCTTACACTTATCACACCTCATTACGATGTAGTCCACAATTCCCTAACCCTTCCTCTAAGAACATCTTTCTCTTGAAGCAACTGACCAATTTGCTGTGATCTGGCCTCCAAAACTTGTTCCGTCGTATGGTTTTGCTCCCGCAACTGTTGTATGTCTTTTTCTAGTTGTGACATCAAGCCATAACAGTGTTGTCTTCCCGTTTTTAAATCTATTGCCTATTTAGTCATTTTGTTCTCAAAGGCGGTGCTTTTTCTTCTTCAACTTTATGACCTCATTATCATATTTCTCTTTTAAGTGTTTAACCAGGAATGCTCATTCCTATGCATTCTTAGCCAATTTTGTTTGAGCCCTTGCCAGTTCACCTTGTTCCTTATTCTGATCAAAACCATATTTACTCACATTCCACCTAAAGTTACCTATAAGCTTTTCATCTTTTGCACTTCTGACGGGGTTTTAGGTTGCTATTTTCATTTCTTGAATTTGGGCTCGAAGGGCATCATTTTCTTTGGCTAGCTTTTTCAACGCCCTCATCAGTAGCAGCTTGCATACCATTCTCAAATTAAAGATCCTTGACTTAATTTTCTAGCTTGCTTATGGTGGCCCTATACTCATTTTCTTTGGCCAACCAATCCCATTATCCATGTGATGCCTCGACAAATTCTTGAAGATGGGGCCTTTTGGCTGAACTTCCAAACCTAACACTTCTTTTATACCAAGTGAGGGAACCAAGAGATACTTCTACTTTGGATAGATCACGCACTCGGGTATCTACTATCAAATACTGGCACTCCCTCCAGATTTGGTGAACTATCGCTTCATGAAATTGACTACTAGAGTTGATCTTTACTACCTGAGTCCTAAGGTCTTTATCCTTTGGAACTACTTAACATCACTTCAGCTATCTCAAAACTCAATACGGGGCATAAGGTTGTACACCTATGAGACCCATTTAGAGAAAATAAGGACCGGTGGCAAGCATGTATATGATTTCAATAGCTGGAAACCAACCCAACTTCCAATCTATTTCATTGGAAGTGATGGAGCAGAGGTGAGATACCCATTCTGTGACCCCTTCTGGTATGTTGAACTCGTCGACCCTTATATAAAACTCCTCTATGTAGCTTTTTCATGTTGACCCATGGTTCATGTACTGGGGACGATGACATAGATGCTAAGTCATCCACATTTGTAGCAACAAGTTACATCCCTCAAAAAAGTCTTCTCCGGCTTTACAGACTGTAAGAGCTTAGAATATTTCAAACACTATCATGGGTGCGAGGGTACTTTTCGCTCGGGCAAACAAAGTATTGACGACCCTGGCCATCCGAACATCGATATTCTATTTCTTTCTGGGAAACACTAGAAGGCCCAAAAATACTAATATGAAGGCGAAGCGTCTATGTTCTTTCCATTTCAATTGATTCCCTTTGCTGTAAATGTTGCTTTCTGGATTGTTGAATCCCCCTCTGTGCCCGTACCGCTGATATATGAATTGTGGAGTAGAAAATTCAACTGTCAAATCTACCTATTGGACCCCCTTGCTTATTTTTAAAAAAATTAGAAACTTGTGCGAAGTGACCATTCTTGGAGCGACCAAATATTTGTGTCTCAGAGCTTCAGTAGTCCCAACATAACCGGCTACCTCTTCTAAAGTGGGTGTGAGTTCAAAGTCAGAGAAATGAAACACGTTGTGTGCTGGATCCCAAAATATAATCAATGCTTTTATTATAACTCTAGGTCTAATCTTTAATAACTCGGTGAGACCCCCCAAGTACTGGTTGACAATGTCTCGTCCTGATATTCCCAGATCTTCCCACCACATGTACAGTTCCAAAGGAATCTTGGTGAGGACCTTCATTGGCAAGCTTTGACTTGTGCTCATTATGAACACTTAGGTTAGGGTGATTGGATTACACACAAAGCAGATCTCATTTGAAAAAAAAAACTAACAAAAGGGTTATCTTTGCAAAAATTAAGAAATCAAGGCTACTTTTGCAAATATGGCCCTTCGACACTTTGAAATAGAAGTTTTTAGGGTTGTGCACGCTAAGTGACCAAAAATTGATAGAAAAACAATCAACGGCTATTCTTGCAAAATAGCCCTCTAGAGAGACCTATCGGGACATTCAACTATTTAGACAAGAATGACATAACCCACTTTATTTATGACAAAAAGACGATGCCTCATATATTTTTCAAAAAACAGGGCTGGACTCGATGATGTTGCCTACGTATCTCACGTCTGGTGAGAATCAAACCCGCGTAGTTCGGTCAGTTTGACACAACTAAGAAAAACCAACATTTTGAAATGATTTTTCTACTCTCTTTTTTTCCAAAAATATTGGTAGTATTTTGGGATACTTAAGATACCGGATTTTGGGCAACATATATAATTTTCTCTCAGTCTCTGCACTTGGTCTTTTTTCTTCTTCTCTCTAACCAATTTTGTTTTTTCTCACTGAATCTCGAAGTCGATCAACATGCTTCCTAAAACAAATTAAATGCACAGGTAGCATATAAAAATGCATCAGGTTGGTCTTTTATTTTCGGGTACGCCTATCCTAGACGGACCCAACCTCTGTGTTGAGTTCCCAAAGTCAATTGCAAATGATGCAAATAAGCGTTCCAACTAAGTATCCGACATGAGGCTGTTATATTCTAGGTTTAAAACATGGGTTTATTCTTTCTAGACTTGTGTACCCGAGCGGATAACTCAAGCTGGGGAGGCTACGTACTGGAACCAAAAGGCTATCCGACTTTATAACTTGTCCGAGCTCCTTTCTTATTTCAATGTATGACACTAACAGAAAAGGAGTCACACTAGCGTGCATATCTCAAAGATGAGAAGAGAAGGATTTTCGTAGCAGTTTATATACGATCAAGATAATATCAAAGTGGTAAAGAGCAACATTTTGCATATTAGGCCCAAACATGTAACTAAAGCCAGATACTAAATAAAGCCAAATATAACAATTATTCTAAGCTCAAATTCTTGAACCCTAAACCAAAAGTTCTTGGTTCTCATCCCCAACATTCGAAACATGATAATTTATTTATCAGAGTTGCCAATTGGGATAGTTTATTTGGTGTCCCAAGTCACCGGTTCATTTTAAAATCTCAAATCAAGGAAATTTGGATTTTATTTTTAAATTTTAAATTCTGTTAACCCGGGAGAAGGTGGTAGGCATTCCAGGATTCCGTGGTTCTAGCACGGTCGCTTAAACTATTATTGATTGGCCTATTGTCTGATTTACTACATATTTTAAACATGCTGTGCATTTTTAACTTTATAACCGCTTTTAATTATTTTTTATGAAAGTTCAACGTTATTAAAAACACGTCTTTGAACCACGTCACATGAAATGCACTTGCGGTTTGTGACACATTTTATTTAGCATTGTGAACATGAAATGCACACCAGAGTTTAGGGAAGTAATAATTTTTTTTAAAAGAAATAGCACACTTAAAGCAACTACGCACCTTCAACTTTGCGAGGGCCGTAAAAAATTCAAGTAAATCGCACGCCTCGATTTCTAAGGATTAAAATATTAATTAAGCGAGGGCCATATATTTTGACTTTTTATTTACTACAGCACACCTCGAATCCAACTTTTAGAGGGGAATTCAAATTAAGCTTTTGAGGGCCATAGACTATATCTTATGGTGAGCCTCCAATCTAATTGTCTAAAAAATAAAATTAATTAAAATTATGAGGGCCATAAACTAATTTTGTTATTTAATATGACTCACCTCAATTCTTAGCGGAGTTTAATTAATTAGCTAAAGACTTAATGTAATTTGAATTCATTCTGGGCAAACATATAACTTAACCTTAAGAATCAGTAGAGTAAAATGAACCAACATTTGGTTATGCGTGAAGCCCAATTAACAACAGGCGCAAATCAGCATTCTGTAAGCTTACCCATCGAAAGCAAAAAGGGATTAGGCTTAAATGAAGTCTATAGTGCACCTTGGACGCCGAGAAGGCACTGGGCCAATGCTAAAAGACCAAATGCGAAATCCAACACAAAATTATAATCATGCACACAAACTTAGAATAAAGATAATTACTGTCTTGCCCTTGTAAATGTAGACGAATACCAAGGATGTTCCTATTGTTCAGACCTTTAAAAGATGAAAGTATTCGTTAATTTCATGAGAATCCATACACAATCACTGAGGCTCTAATCGAACAAACACCTTTGTCCAATTCCATTTACTAAATCCCACTCCAAATACCCTTAAATAAATAATTAATTTTTAGATGCATACATTCCACCAAACATAGCTATATTCACTCTTTAAAAGTTGCTTAAATTTGACGGTGTTTACATAATAAATTTGATGAAAAGTCATAGAGAACCTGGTTCGCTATATAGTTTGGTGGATGCATAGTTTCTAACACTTGGTATCACAGCAGGTTCTTTCTAAAAGGTTAACACATAGAAAGAATCTACATGGCTGCTCCACCAAATCACGAGGAAGGACAATCAACGTATAGACCACCAAACTTCAACGATCAATACTGTGGTTGGTGGAAAATAAGAATGCATGATTTCATTATGGCTGAGGACTCAGAGCTGTGGGATGTAACATATGATGGACCTTTTGTTCCCATGAAAATTGTTGGTGATGGAACAGTTATAGTACAAAAAATAAGAAAATAGTACAACGATGTTGATAGAAAGGCTATTGAGAAGAATTTTAGGGCAAAGAAGTTTCTTGTTTGTGGTATCGAACCAGATGAGTACAACCATATTTATCCTTGTTAGTCTGCTAAGGAGATTCGGGAAGCTCTTCAAACTGCCCATGAGGTAACTACTCGGTTTAAGCAGTCTAAAATTGATATACTTACTACTGAGTATGAGCATTTTATGATGAATGAGGATGAGTCTATTCAGGATATGCACACACATTTCACCTCTATTATCAATGAGCTTCACTCCCTTGGTGAAGTCATCTCAAGAAACAAGCTGGTATGGAAAATAGTCAGTGTTTCATCATGTTCTTGGGAAAGTAAAGTAAATTCTATCACTGAAGCCAAGGATTTCAATAAGCTGACCATTGATCAACTCATTCAAAATCTCAAAACTTTATGAGATGAAGAAAAAGAAGGATCTTGAGAGAAGAGATATCAAAAAGGAGAAGAACCTAGTTCATAAGGCTACCAACAAAGACTCAAGTAGTGATTAATCCGACATGGAGTATCTCATTCGAAGATTCCAAAAAATGATTTGAAAAAATGGTGGGATTCAAAAGAAAAGAAGTTCCAGCAGGAATTTCAAAGAAAATGATTGCTGCCATAGGCGTGGAAAGTCTGGACACTTCATTAAAGACTGTCCTCTTCATAAGCAGGATCATTACAAAATCAGCACTAAAAAGGCCACTAAAAGGAACAAGGTCCCTGAAAGAAAGTTCATAAGAAGATTTAATGCTAACAACATGTTGAAGCAAATCTTGGTTGATTGGGAAATTCCTTTAGTGAATCTGAAGGTGAAAATATGATGGTTGTTGACAACAGATCTTCAGAATATGAGTCTATCTTTCCACTCATGGCCAAATCTCATGCTGATGAGGAAAAGGAGGAAGATAAGGTAAGTTTTCTTGTTGTTCAAATAAATTTGAAAACTTACTCTAAAAAAAAATTAATGCACTTAGCAAATGTGTTGATTGATGCCTATCACAGCCTCACTAAAGAAAAGAATTCTTTAATAGAAGAAATTGGTAGCATTGAACAAGAGAGGGATTATATGGGAGTATCCATTGTATACTTAGATGAAACTATTGAGAGGATGAAGAAAGAAAAAGAGGTTTTAACTGAGAGTAATGCTAACATTGAGCACGGGAGAGATGACTTATTGGTGGTAGTTGTAAACTTAAAGGAAATAGTTGGAGAACTTAAAATGAAAAGTAGGCCTAAGAATTCTCAAAAGGGAAAAGAAGTTGCAAGCGAGGCACACATTAAGCTTGAAAGTGAGATGAATCCAGTGAAAGTTGGAGGGCTCTCCCTCCATCCATCGAGTCAAGTAATTCGCTATCGGAAATTGATCTGCCGCCTATCTCATGCCATGATTCTTCTTTCTCCGAATCGGCCAATCTCCTATGGAGCAAGGAAAAGCAACTCTGCCTGGTATCCGTAACGATTAACAGTTCCAAACCTAGCCTTCCAATATGAGAGTGAGACAAGCAAGCCTGAATCCATCCAATGAAGGAAGTGAAGTCTAGTCTGTGTACTGAGCTTGAGAGAAACTAACAACTTCAAGAAGAACTAGGAATAGTTAAAAGTGATCTTGAAAATCACTTAAATACGTTCCTCTGAAGCTATCACTTCCTTGTACACAAACAATGAGGTAAACAAGTAGGGAATCGGGTTCCAAAAGGAAAAGACTCTCTACAATCTTTATAGCAAGTATGATATTGTACCTGACAATTGGCTTTGCACTCACATAACAACATTGGGTACTTTAAAGAAAATTGTAAGGTTAGAATTCGATCATTGCAGAATAATAAGGCTTTTGCTGAAAAAGTAACTGCTACTACGGTACCTGGTCCTTCACATTAAAAAAAAATATAATGCCTGTTTGGACCAAAAGATACCTCATTCACCCTTTTTCTCATTGCAAAGATTCCTGTAAAGTTAAAATTCAGTCATTGCACAACAATAAAGTTTTTGTTGAAAAGAAACATATTGATGAGGAACCTGGTTCCCAGAAAAGAAAATATGTGCTGCCTACATGGGTAAAAAGTAGTCTAATCCACCCATTCTATCATTACAAGGGACCCAAACTCGTTTTAGTTCCTAAGTCTAACTCCTAATTTTCTTGTGCGGGGAATAGTGAAAGGGAGCAGCCTACAATTGTACATGGATAGCGGCTGCTCAAAGCATATGATTGGAAGTAAAAATGATCTCCTTTCACTTAAGGCCCTGCAAGAAGATTGTGTACCATTTGAAAATAGCTAAAAGAGGGTACACTCTAGGAGTAGGAAGGAGTGGGAAGTCACTCACTCACTTAAGTAAAAATGTGTACTATGTCAATGGCCTGAAGTAAATTCTCTTGAGTGTTTATCAGATATGTAACAAGGAAATAAAGTAGAATTGTTGTCCAAGATATGCACAGTCACAAATCTTGTGACCAGTGAGGTGGTTCCTGTGACCAAAAGATACAAAAATGTCTACACTATTGAGTTTAAGTCCCAACATGGTGGTGATCTAACATGCCTAAGTGTCATTAACGATGATATAGAATTATGGTGAAGATGACTGGGCATGTGAGTTTCTACTTGTTGAACAAGTTGGTTATGGAGGACTTGGTTCACTACTTGCTACTTGATTAACAAATGCATGATTAGGTCCCTCCTCGAGAAGACTCTCTATAAACTGCTCAATGGGAGAAAAGTCAAGTTGACCTACCCAAGAGCCTTTGGATTCAAATGTTTTGTTCTCAACAATGATGGAAAAGGGGGCACAAGATCAAGCAGATAAAGATGGTGAATACACAAATATTTCTGGTAAAGCTATAGATATTGAAAAGGAAATACTGATTTGATGATTCATGTCAAGCAGAAGGATGAAGGAGATGCAGTAGAATCTCCAAAATGGCACAGAGGAACCTGGTCCCTCGATGATTGGCTACGTTAAGAGGGAAAGGTACAATGATAAAAAGTGTTTTTCAGCGACATCTAACTCAAATCTATACTGTTATAGGTATACATATATGGCAATTTCATAACAAAACAAAGTAAGAGTGACATTGCGCTTCTAGGGGTCTTTGCTCAAAATTTTCAAAAACCGTCAAGGAACCTGGTTCCTGTGACTCATGTTAGTAGCCTCTCCAATACGTATATACCTTTTTAAGCTGTTGAAGAGTCATGTAATTAATTTATTTCTTCCTTTCTCCTGCCTCTCCTCCTAACTTTATGAAGTGAAAGTGTTCAACCTCTAAACTAACTCATTGCCCCAATGTTTAAGTGAAAGGGAACATGGTAGATCTTATAGTCTATAGCGTGAGGCTGAAGTTGTGGATGGATTTGTGGCAGTCTTGAAGGATGGAGAAATTGGTAAATGTAATGACTGAATAAGAAACTTGATCTATCAAGTCCTTCTTATGAAGTCAATTTTAATGATGATCTTATTCTCTTTCAGTTTTGTGCATAAACGAACCCTGATCCAGTAAAAATGATTTTGAAATACAGGTTGATTGATGATAAAGTGGTGTACAGTGCTAATGTGGTGATTGTGGAAGATAGAATGAAGTGGAAAAATCTCCATTAGTAAAAAAATGGACAAAAGAAAGTTGGTTGAGAAAGATGTAACAGACGATAAGGGTGAACAGATTAAGAAGAGAAAGATGGGGACATGGTATCTAAGGGATAGAAAGGGTAGTGTAAGTGAAGAAGCTGGTTCCATGAAAAAGCAAAAGGTTGAGCCATTAGGTTTGGAGGGAGAAAACATTGAAGTCTCAAAAGGCGCTATAAGGTAGAGTGTTGACTCTGATATTGCTGAAAAATGGAGAAACTTCTCGTCATTGTTGAGTTCTAAAAATCGGAATAACCTCTTTGTTCCTACAAGTCCCAATGTTTCTGAAAAAGAAGTAAAAAACTTCTATGTTTTATGTGATACTATTATTATATATGTGCATGAGACTGTCTGATCTTGATGAGACGAAGCTTGGGGAGATTCTTTGTGATTTGATTGATGGTCAACATACTCAGATAGGCTGAGAACCTGGTCCTCGTGGGCCCTTAGCAAAATAGAATGCTAAGTTAAAGGGTAAGAATTAAAGATTGAGGAAATAGGTGGAGTAACTGAGAGAAAAAATGATCATTGATTAAAGGACAGTAAATGAATGAATAGACAAACTCATCACGACCTTAGCCCCTTACTTTTTCTCTTGCACAGTGATCCATGTCTTTCATTCCTTCCAAATTCCCTTGAATTATTATCCTCTTTTGATCCCTATATTTGATGACATTGGTAATTCATTGATTTAAATTGTCATATTATGTATCGTTGAAGCGACTATGCTTTTATTATAATAACTCCACTATGGGCAATCACTCTATTTTGTGCATTGACATTCACTTGTTGTTGTTGTTATTGTTTATGTTGTGTTGCCCAAGTGGCTTGAGTTAATGTTGCTGAACTTCTTTTTGGTGGCACTTCTTCTGTTATTCTTTTCGATAATGCCAAAAGGGGGATGTAATATAGGTGTCCACATGATGGAGGAACATAATCAAATTGATATGTGTGTTGTGCATGAAAGATGGTTGTGCTTCACACGGGGGAACGTTGCTGATGGTTGTGCTTCACCGGAGGAACAGTGCTAATAATATGTTGATTATAGGTCGTCTTATTTGTAGGAATCAAGTAAGGAATCTAGTTCTGAAGAGGAATATCAATTTTTGGTTTGTCGTCATCAAAAAGGCGGAAATCGATAAGTTATGGTACTTTGAGTTTTGATAATTTGCCAAACACTCTTGAGGAACCAGTTGTGAACTCCTTAGGTTTGGTTCTTATTAGGCATAGGGGGAACAAAATGAAGATCTGGTTCCCGGGGGGATATAAATTCTAAGTTTGTTGTCATCTAAAAGAGAGAAATTGATAGGTCACAAGTACTTTGGGCACACGTACTTCACTTCATGTTTTGATGATCTAACAAACTTTCCATCCAAAAACACATAAGGAACCTGTTACACATTTACAAGACCTTGAGATCACAAAGTTCCAGGTTAGGATTGAGCGTGGGATATAACTCAACTCTTCAGAGTAGAAGGGATAGCTAAGGTAACAGGTCCCTACCAGTTCTCGAGGAGACTGTATAACATAAACTCTCTAGCAGGAAAGTTGCTGCCCGCACACGCTACTGCACAAAAACAGTGCAGCAGTCAACTTTCTATAGAAGGCTTTTTACCTACCTTGCCTACATCATTGTAAGTGATGTCAGACACGTATAAATACCATCAAGGAGGGTACAACAACTTACTTCATAAGAGAATTAGATAAAGGACCTGAAGCATGCCTGGTACAATCATTCAAGTTAATCGACTCAAGATAATCTGGGCAGTGTGCTTTAGATTTATAGAAAGCAGATTAGGGACTTGATCCCTAAGTGTTCCCCTAATAGAAGTATAAGTCAACTGCACAGCTGGAAAGCAACTCCAGAAAGTGAATGCCTGCAATAGTTAGTAAACAATGCAACATTAACTTTCCATTGAGATTGAACATCACCATTGTGAATTGACATTACTAAGGTAATGCCTTGTGTGGTCTAAACCTCATGCAAGGAACAAGATTCTGGTTCAACACTTGCAAATACCGAAAACGAAAATCCTCTCTCTGGCGCTTACAACAATCTCTCTCACGAGCAAAGCTATTTCAACCTCAAGGACCGGATCCAAGATTGAAGATGTCTTAAGTCCTTAGGCTTGTTGAGTCTTTGTTATTTGTTCTTCAATTGTAACTCCTATCTTGCTTTCTTATAAGTTGTTTTAGGAAACTGAAAACCATAAAATCTCCAAGTGTGTGTCTTGGTTAGAGTTAGTCGAGTCGTAAATCCTTTGTAACAGAGTTATTACAAAGTGGCTTGTAATAAGGTTATTACAATTTAGAGTGTCGAAAGCCTTTGTAACTGTAGAGTGACAAAGTGGCTTGTGGTGAGAGCATCACAAGTTAGTAAAATCCGTTGTAACTAGGTAGTCACAAAGTGGCTTGTGGTAAGAGTACCACAAGTTAGTTGAATTTTTTATAATACGGTTATTGAAAAGTGGATTGTAATAGCTTTTTACGAGTTAGTGAAGTAGAAAGCCTACAAGTGTAGGTCATGGTTTTTGTTCCCTTGAATTGGGATTTTTTCACGTAAAAATCCTTTGTGTTCTTTACTTATTGTTGAGCTACTGTGGTAACAATTAGGGAACCTGATTCCCTATACTGATCGGTTGCACATTTTGTTGCTTATAGTAGGAACTGCTAGAGAATCTAGTTCTTTATTTAGTGGGAACTTATCTTGTTTCTCATCTACATACTGGTTCTGTAGTTAGCACAGTACAAAACTGATATCGGACCAAATTGCTATATAGTTCGGTTCCTTAGTATTTTCAGTGGAAACTCATAGAGAACCCAGTTCGTTATACAGTTTGGTGGATGCATAGTTTCTAACAAGAATCAAGGGGGAACTCGTTGAGGTAAGATTTTTGACGTTAATACTCGATTCAATGGTGATTTTTAGTAGATTAAGCTTGGAATTTGTGGGATTTAAGGGTGAAAATTAGGGAGTTAGGGCTTGGGACATGAGAGTTAAAATTGGGTGATTGAGAGGTTAAACGAAGTTAGATTTTGGTAAATTTGGTATGTGTGGACTCGTGAGAGGATAAGGATTCTAGTGTTGTGATTTTTATTGCATTTCAAGACGTGGGCCCAGGGGTCGAGTTTGGCCAATTTTAGGAATTTTGATTTAATTTGATAATTTTCATATGGGCTTTGTTCCTTTAGCATGTATTGATAATATGATTCTGATTATGGATAGATTCGGGGCGATTTGAGGCCGAGTCGAGTGGCAAGGGCATCACGGAGAAGATTTTCGTATAGTTTGAGGTAAGTAATGATTGTAAATCTAGAACTGAGGGTATGAAACACAGGAATATCGTACTGTTTTGATAAATGAGGTGACGCACATGCAAGGTGACATGCGTGTGGGCGTATACTAGTGGGGATTGTAACTTGATCTGTCTCATGGCAACTGTAGAGTTGCATAATTTGATAAAGTCTAAATGATATCTATGTGCGTTACAAATATTTCTGTTAACTTGGGATGAATGCCATGTTTTGGTCCTTGTGCTGTATTGTTTGGGACCTTAAGGGTATTTTACTATTATACTCACATTGCTTTGATAGAAAGCACTATCCTCAGTCATGGTTTATACCTGTTTATTGTTTAATCTTGTTTATTACCATATTTTAATATATAAAAGTGCTTTGGGGTGAGTTCCCTGAGTTTGTACTGAAATGCTGAGTGGCTTGTGAGGTCCGAGGGCCGAATTGTCTGAGGTCTGAGTTCCCTAAGTTCCCTGAGTCGTGCTACCCAATCCTTAACTATCCTCACAATTCGTTCCTCAACCTCACTTACTCATCAACAACAAATCGCTTGGGACGTAGAAACCCCTCTAAAGTCTGCACACCCCAAGTGAGCGCAGTCGATTATATATTTATGGGTCGAGCTACACACCGCACCGATTATTATAAGGTAGATATTGAGCGTGAGTTCTTCTTGATGAGAGTTCAGTCATAAGTGACTGAGAGGCTTGCCCAAGGGTATATATATATATATATATATATATATATATATATATGAGTGATACATTCCCGACGGGCTTGTTTTTTATGAAATTACTATTTTCACTTATCTTTTATACCGAGCCTCTGAAATGTTGAAAAAATGTTTTAAACCAATATCATTGAAATTGGGCTTTTACGAGATGTTCGAAATTTAAATACCGATTTGAATCTTGTTATTTCCACTTAGGTTTTTATGTTATGAGATGTATATGACTTTTGAATACTCGTCACTACACTCAGTCTTTAGTTATAATTGTTACTTACTAAGTTAGTGTACTTACGTTACTCCTTACACCTTGTGTGCAGATGCAGGTGCCAGGGCATCTGAAATGAGAGTTGATCCTTTCCTTCAGAGCATTTTCAGAGTTAGCAAATGTAGTTTCACTTCGTCCGCAACCCTGCCTTTCTCCTTCCTATCTTTTAGTATTTTTTTTACCAGACTCATCTTGTAATGAGTAGACGGTATCAGATTGTATTTTGTGGCTCACGACTAGTGACTCTGGGATCGGGCAGTGTTTGATGTTTCGAAATTTTATTAGCTTGTTTTGAAATGTTTAAACAGAAGTTTTGTGATAATATCTGATTAGTAAATGAATTAAGAAAAGACCCTTTTATGTTATAAATGTCAAATCAGCTAGCTTAGTACTGCGATAGGCGTCATCACGACTGGGGGGTTTAGGGTTGTGACACTTAACCAGTAGGATTATGTACAAACATTGCATTACAACTCTGAGACAACAACAAAGTTTACAAACTCTTGCAAACTTAAGGATTGAATCCAACGATTATAGCAACCAACAATAGGTTGTTGCGAGTACTTCAAGTTTACTCTAACTTGAATAATACAACTTGAGTTTACAACCTCTTGCAAACCTAAGGATTAACTCTAACCCTTTTAGAAACACGCCACATGTTGTTGCGACTGCTTCAATTTAACTCTAACATGTTATTGCGACTACTTCAATCCAACGATTATAGCAACCACATGTTGTTGCGACTCCTTCAAGTACCAAGTACAATTTGCCTCTAAGAAAGCTGTATAACTCAAAATGCCTACTACACTTTGAACTATACAAAAAGAAATACATATAAATTTTTTTATGAATTTGGTTCTTCAATATGGTCTGTGTCGCTTCAGGATCGCACTCTTAAAACTCACAGGAATTGCTCACAAAATTCCTTGCTAACGTTGCTCTCAATTCATGCTTAACTTTAGTATATGTGCATCACCTGTAAAAAAAGAGAATACAACTCATATATATATATATATATATATATATATATATATATATATATATATATATATATATATATATATATGAGAGAGAGAGAGAGAGAGAGAGAGATAGTAAATAAAGATTAACTAGAGTATTAATGCTTTACTCTTCCTTGGTGGAAGAGTTCTAGTCAACTTCAACTCCTAACTCTTCCCTCATCTTGGATAGAGTTATCTTCAAGTTAGTAGTATTGCTCCTGATCAAATATGCAACCTTCTCTTTTAGGTAATATCAGATATAACTGCTTCTACTTATCCCTTTCACGTGCAAGCCTTTTGTTTGATTATGTCTGTCACTTGTGTACACTGTCCATGGACCTGGTTGATGTATGTGTTCCTTTGTCAATCATCAAAAAAAACTTACTCTAGTCATCAAATTTCCCCTTTTAATGATGACAAACTTTGTGCTTTTCATAAGCATGAAACTTGTTTCAACTCAATGCACAATGAAGTGTCAGGCAGTATATATGTAATTGACATTTTAGTAATGATAATATTTGTAATATTCGGCTGGATAAATTATTTTGGTTTTTGGTATTTGTCAAGCATTATTGGTTGATATTAATTTTGAGAGAATTAGGTTCTTACGGGTATGGAAATATATATAATTTTGGTCATTATAATTGTTGAGAAAATAACTTTTATTGGCAATATAGTTTTGTTAAAAATTTAGTAATTGGAAGGTTAATTTCTTTTGCAGCAGGTTCAGTCGCTACATAAAACAATGTGTCGCTCATGGTTAAACCTTTTGTCGCCACTTTTGTTGCTACTGAAAGACATTTATAGTGGCGACATAATTTTGCCACTGAACATAATATTTAGTAGCGAGTTCAGTCGCTACAGAAAATAATGTATCGTTCATGGTTTAATTTTTTGTGGCCACTCTAGTCGCTACTGAAAGACATTACATAGTCTTGCCATTGGCCATAAAAAAATTTGTTGCAATTTTAGTCGCCACTATAAATTATTTATAGTGGTGACAAATCTTGCCACTGAACACAAATATATTGTGTGGCGACAATTGTTGCTGCTAAAGGTAAATATATAGCGGCGACTTTTTCTTTTGGAGCTCTTTTTGGTAGCATTTTTAATAACCTGTTGTGGCAACTTTATCGCCATAGAAGATGCTCTTTTAGTGGTAACTATATATGTCGCTACAAATGACCTTCAGTTACGGCTTTCTTTGTGGCAATACAAAAGTCGCCACTAATAGTATTCAGCAGCGACTTATAGGGCTTTTGTGGCAACCTATGTCGCCGCAATAAGTGTGGTTTCTTGTAGTGCAATCTCCCCCTCGAGGGCGACCCCTGACTGCCTGACACTTACCTGTAGCTGCCAGGGCGGGTACTGATGTAGATGGACCAGAAGATGAGGGTTGTCTCCTCTGCTGAGATGGCCTGGATACAAGGCGGGGATACTCTTTCCAAATATGCCCAATCTCCCCACACTCAAAGCAACTCCTGGGTGCAGGGGGCTGGGACTGTAGGGAACCCCTCGCACTGGAGTGACCAGCTGAAGAACTCGATTGGGATGAACCCTGAACAGATGGAACCTAAGATGAACTTTGCGCTGGTAGGGCACTGAGAGATGGCTGGCCCTAATGAGAGACCTGATGACCTCGGCCAGAAGATGACCCACGATACTCTAAGCGGGCTGACTATGAAGATCTAAAAGAATGACCTCGGCTCTGCTGACCCTGGCCTCTAGACTGCGCACCGTTGAAACTACCTGATCCCCGAGGCCTCTTGGTCTCCCTCTCCTCTCGCTCTCTGTGACGGTCTATCTCAGTGTCGTGAGCAATATCAACTACATCCTCGAATGAATGACTCAGGAGCCTCTCTCGGGTCATCATGATACGAATAGGATAAATAAGTCCATGCACAAAGCGCCTGATCCTCTCCTGATCAGTAGGAACCATCCCTGGTGTATATCTGGCTAACTCTGTAAACCTCATCTCATACTCTGACACTATCATATCCCGCTGACGGAGCCACTCAAATTGCCTGCGTAGCTCCTCCCTCTGAGATCGGGGTATCCACTTATCCAGAAAAATAGTGGAGAACTCATGCCATGTCAATAGTGCTGCACCTGCGGGCCTACAAGGGTCATAAGTCTCCCACCATATGAAGACTGCTCCCTGAAACTGAAAAGTAGTAAATGATACACCACTCAACTTAAGAATCCCGGTTGTATGGAGCATACGATGACACTTGTCGAGAAAGCCTTGGGCGTCCTCGCCCGGAGTACCACAAAATATAGGTGGTGAAAGTCTACTAAACCTCTTAAGACGACGCTGCTCGTCGTCAGGCATCACTTCTTGTCACCCTAAACCTAAATAACTGGCAGAACTGGAGCTGCTGGCTGGACTGGTGGTGCCTCATGTGTCTGAAGACCCTATACTACCTGCTCTGGGGTGCGAGTTGTGGGGGTCTGATGACCACCCCCGGTCTGGGATGTAGCTGCTGCAGTGGAGGCTAAAACTACCTTTAACGACCCGACTCGTCGTTACGGGAGTTACCGCTCCGTCTTCTCCATTTTATAATTTCATATGTTAATTTATATGTGTTTGGAGAGTTGGAAGTAAATCGGATAGAACCCGGTTAAAAGAAAATAAGGCAATAAACCTCTTTATGGGAAGGTTAGTTTGGAGAAAAAAAAGTCAATCAAATGTTGACCGATGAGTTAGAAATCTTGGAATGGATTTCTGATGAGTCCACTAGTTTCGAGGAATGATTTATGACTTAGGAGAGTAATCGGAATCGAATTTGGAGGTCCGGTGCAGATTTAGGCTTGAATTGGCTAATGTTGAATTTTTTCGAATTCCGGACGGTAGGGGGGATTTTCATGTTTATGATGGTATTTTTATGTTGCAATATTAATAAGCAATTACCGACAATTATAATTAAAGAAGGAAACTGTAACCTACTGTCTAACTTTTAAATACGTGAAACAAAAAAATTAGACCCATAACGGCGGCTCCCGTGATACAATTCTACTAGGTCTCGTTCTCTACTCCCATCGTGAGTTCTTGCTAGCCTTTGGAATCCGATTGATTCTTTTCACAAAGTAACAAATCTGAAAATTTAAAAAAAAATGCTGCTACTAATTTTAGCCCTAATGATGACTTGCAGAAACGTACTTATACTCCTCTTATATATCAGCATCGTCACTCCTTAGAGGTTGAAGCAAGGATGAGGCCTTTGTCTAACTACATGGAGAAGGTTCAGAATGATGTGACTCCTACTATGCGAATGATTTTAGTTGATTGGTTAGTGGAGGTGGCAGACGAGTATAAACTTCTTTCCGACACCCTTTATCTCACAGTGACATTCGTCGACAGATTTTTGTCCTCTCACGTTATGGCCAGGAATAGTCTCCAGCTACTTGGCGTATCTCGCATGCTTGTTGCATCAAAGTATGAAGAGACCAGTCCTCCTCATGTTGAATATTTTGCTATATTACAGACAATACATACACCGGAGAAGAGCTTCAACGCACGAGACAACAATTTTGAAGGGAAAAGGTATCGCGGACGAGTCCACGACCGGCTAGAGGTGAGTAGTTAGTGTATATGGTAGTCTGAGGGTTTAAAACCCCGGATTAGCACATTGTGACGCTGGTAGGGCGTGGCTCGCACCCCGTGGCAGGTGCGGGATTGATTATGACTGGGGATTGAGACTTTAGTCCATCCCGAATGAGTATAATATGATACTAGTGGTTGAAAAACACTGTTTTGAAATAATTGTGGGCGGTAAGCCGTGTTTGGGGTCTTGTACTGACCTGTAGTATCCCTAGGGAATAGCTATATATGTGATAGCTATACTTGCTTAATCACTGATCTCAGTCCTGGTTTGAAATCACCGTATTGAAATGCTAAGTCACCTGTTTTGGGAAAAATTAAATAAAAGTTAAAGTATTTTCATAATTTATGAACTAAAACCTGGTAATAAATAAATTGAGCTATTGTGTGACTTATATGTTTGTTGTGGACTGAGGATGGATCGGGCTACACGCCCCAGCGGTTGATATGAGGATCGGGCTGCACGCCACAGCGGTATTGCGCTTGGGCTGTAGGAGCCCCTCCGGAGTCTGTACACACCCCCAGTGAGCGCCGTCGACGTTAAATGGATCGAGCTACACGTCGTAGCGGTTATGTGTTTTGCATTGCATCTTTGTCTGTGAATTATCTGTGATAGTGGTAATGTACTGTTGTTGTTGCTAGTTCGCAGGAGGAATCGGACTGTAGTGTAGATTCATTATGTGGTATTATGTGGATTTCTTACTTTCAATTGCTAGTATATATTTATTACTCACTGAGTACTTAGTACTCACCCCTACTCCCTCCACCTTTTGCAGATTCAGGTATACAGGAGGGATAGACGAGCACTCCAGTTTTTATCAGTATTAATCCGAGTTGTTGAGGTAGCTGCTGGTGTTCCCAGGACCTGGCTTCTCTTCTTATTCCAGTTTTCCTTTGTATATACATTATTCATACTTAAGTATTTGGTTTAGATATTATTATCCGATCATGTTTAGAGGCTCTAGACTCGTGACCGTTGATCTTTGGGTGGTTATTAGGTTTAGCTTTATTGTTGATAATAATATCCAGGTAATTGAATTGACCTTCATGCTCGAGATGAGAGGGTAAATGGTCGGGCTTGCCTAGCAGTTGTGTTGGGCGCCATCACGACCGGGATTGGGGTCGTGACAAGTTGGTATCAGAGCCAGATTACTAGGCCTCATGAGTCTTGAGCCGGTTGGTAGAGTCTTGTGGATTGGTACGGGGACGCCTGTACTTATCCTCGGGAGGCTGCAAACCTTTAGGAAACACTTCACATTTCTTGGAATTCTCATCGTGCGTACTTGATTCAGCTTGAGATATAATTCTTGGAAATTCCCGCGCACTCGAACGCTCAGTAATATAATTGCCTTGATGGCTTGTGATTCCCTGGTCGAGGGGCGAGATATAATCGAGTTCATGTTGGGCCAGTCGAAAGGACTTGAGGCCAGATCTTTTTCTGTGACATGAGCACCAAAGTGCTGATTTTACAAACTGGTATTATGAAATTTTGTGTGATCGGTATTGTTCCTAACTGTGGAAATGGCAGCTTAATAATGTACGAGTTGTTAGGTGTTAGATCCTTATTGTAATCTGTTGTGTAGCCCTGAGCTATGGGCGTGGTGGATATTTATCATATCTATTAGTTGGAAGGTAAAGTGTCTTACGTGTAGTAAAACGAGTTTAGACTTCGGAAGACTAAAGTGATTATGCTATGTATATCCTGGTGGAAGGTGTTGTACTTAAATACTAGATTGATGCAAAGTAGGTGGGTGGATTCAAATGTGTAATTGAAGGGTATTTGATATGTGTTATAATGCGAGCAGGTGTAGCGCAGGTTCAGGTATAAATTGTGATAATATGATTCGTATAGTATTGAGATTAATGTTGTTGATATACATTGTGATGTCTTGTTGAGTTGTGGATGTATTGTTAGAATGGTTTGGTGATTCTCTGGCAGGTGGATAGGCCAATTTACAAAGGAAACTCTACCGAAATGTTTGAAAAAATTGGGACTTAAAAAAGATTTCTGTCACCTAAAGAGAGTAGGCTTAACTGTGGTGTGTGTATAAATGCAAGAATTGTAGAAGATTTAAGGTCTCTGATGATTCGAGTCTTTGTCAAGCTTGTAAATGACTTGAGTTTAATCTCACCATAACATTGTGGCATCATTTGAGTAAAGAATGCTATGAGCGGCTAAAAGTGCTTTGATGTATGGCTCCGAGCCAAGTTGAGGAGGTTGTTATTGATTAACTGATTGTACTGTTGTGTGCTATGTTGGTTCTGTCTCTAAGTATGTTGGGAAATTCTGATAAAGGTTATGGTGCTTCGTAGATATAAAGAAATAATAGGATGGTTTGAACTGCTGCTGGTAAAAATGTTCGGTGAATAGGAAGGAAAGATAGCTAAATGCATTTGTATGTAATCATATTCTGCGGTGCCAGAGTTCTAACAGGGCACAAGTGGTTATGTCCAATAAGGCAGTTGAATTATAATTGAATAAGCGTGAATGACGCCCGAGAATTGCCTTACGGTGTTCAAGACTTTGCTTGTAACGTTAAGGTGTCTTAAGATTGTGTATATAGCTAAAGACGGTAGTTTCGTTAGAAGGGATCAGGACTTGTGTAATGATATGTGAATGATGAGATTCTATGTATCCGTAGTAGAAGGAAATGATACAAATTCAAAATCGCACGAAGTTCTTCAAAATAAAGTATTGCAGAATGTGCTACTTCTGGGAAACATTGAGAGAGTGTTCAACGGCCTATGAGCCTTAGAACGTGTAGTCTTGTGTATGTGTCTCGTATGGTAACATGAGTTGAGATATTGTAGTGTTACCGTAAAGGATAATACTAAGTTAAAGAGGATTCAGAAAGGAAATTGAATAAATGGAACAACTTGTTAGTAAACTGAAACGGTATGATAAGGATACGATTAATTCCTGGTATGTGTTGGAAGTAATGAGACTCGCAGATATTGTGCAACAAAGCTCTTGAGTGCTGGCAGTTGCGTAGCTCGATGTGGGTAAAAGGACTCAGTCCTGGCAGTTAAACAAACGCAATGAATTGGGAGAAAGAGTTTGTGATGTGTTCTACCGTGGTTTGAAAGTGAGTATATTCCTATTGGTATGTGAAGCTGGGAATGTGTAATGAGTTTTCTTCTATATGAAATCATGAAAGTCCATGACTAGTTGAATGTATATATGTTTGCGGCGCAGAAAAGGGATAGAAGTTTCCATGTTATCTTAGTGTGGTATGGTATATGCAATGTGTTATGGAAAGTTGATAATGGCATGTTCAAGGTTTTGAGATCAGTTCATAATATATGGGAAGTCATTAAAAAAAATTAATGAGCAACGCGGGCAGCTGCATGTAATTTAAGAATCGATCTTTCAGGTGACTAAGGACAAATGATACTGCTATTCTAGTGATTTGGTAGGGTATATGGTCAAAAAGGGACAAGGAGCTGTAAACTGATAATATCTAGTGGTATGGTGGTATTCTCGTGTTGGATTAACAGTGATGAATGAGTTGTTGATGGCATAGGGAAATATCTGAATGACTTTTGTGGTATGAATAGATGCTTGATGTGTGATATGTATTCGTACAGTGGAGTGTGGAATCAGGCATAGACATTCATGTGTTATATAGGTGATGGAGACTAGAAGTTCTCGAAGTCCGCCTATGAGTGGTTGTATATCGTGTGTATCGGTACCATTTAGCGATCATCGGAAATTGGAAGCCCTAGTGGCTCTCTCTTAGCTTGATATGACGAATTTGGGTTATGATACTTTATTTCTGACTGGTTGTCATAAGTCAGGTCGTCTAGACTAATGTGATATGGACTATGTCGGAAATGGCACAAATCGCGTAGCAGAGTGCATCATAGTATACTCCAGCAGGGTAGTTGTACCCAGGACCAGCGGGCAGCTGTTAGGTAATGCTTTGTCAGTTGGGTCTTCATGGCGGATATCAGTGCAGAGGTCTTTACCATTGATTCAATTCCGGTATTGAGGAAACTTTGTCGGATACGTTTCTTGTGGCCGAGCTTGAGGCTATATATACGTTTATTGTAATGAGCAATTTGACTCGGTGTTCATTTCTTTTTGAGAGATTTACGCATGGATCGGGTGGCACGCCACCACGGGTTATTTGGATCGGGTGGCACGCTGCCACAGGTACGGTATCTGGATCGGGTGGCACGCCGCCACGGGTATGTTATTCTAAGTTGGTTGCATGCTGCAACCATGTGATTTGGAGAATAGTTTTTCCATAGGTTACCTTGTGTACTATACTTCCTAGTCTCTGAGGAAAGTCAGTGTTGGCTGTCGCTCGGCGACTGGCACATCGGTTGTGTCCTTACAAGATTTGATGGCGTATATTAATTGTTTCACCGTGGGTGAGATTGATTGTTTGAGTTCAGACCTAAATCTGTGCTTGGCTGACGGTTTTGAGCATGATGAGATGACTTGAGGTGCTTCATTGGTAATAGTGTTTGGATGGAATCATAAGTTGTGGCAAGGCCATATGATGTTATAACCTTTCGAGGAGAGTTCAGGTACTCTATTTCTGTAATATGAGACGGGGACTCAGTCCTATGTTATGATGGTACGGAGGAATTGAATTACAACTCTCTAGTTTGAGTTAGTTGTCATGATTGAGTATGTTCATATCGTTCCTATTGGAGACTATGTTGTGCTCGTCGTGGCTCAGGCCGGTGTTGAGGTGTCATATCACCAGTATGGTGTGTTACAATCGAAATGATCGTTGGAGCCATTAATGAGTACAGGCATATGTGATTTCAGCTGGTTAGAAAGGAAACATTGAGGTTTGGCTCCGAAATATATTGTAATATTAGTCAAAAGGGGAAATGGATTCATGAATGGATGACCTGAGAGATGGATTTGATATATCGCGTGTTTCAGCTACCGTGGGCAGGATATGGAAGTATTAGAATAGGACTTTAGCTAACGAGAAAGGGTTTTCAGTAGTATCTGGTTATCGTGGGAAATGGTTGTGATTAGAGGGCATCGTCTCGGGTGATTGGGTTATTTGGTAAACCATAAGATCTCGCCGGAGTGGTGAGTATGGACTATTATAGTTGGTTCAGGTGCATTCTGAGTATAGACGTGGGAGTCAGATTTGGTATATGATTTCGGGAAGTGCAATGTGGTCTATGGCTCAGATGGACTGTGGAAGTTCAGCTATATTGTGTTATCGGACTTATAATAGATAGGGTGACGTGGTACCACCCCGCATACATGCTTGGTAAGGTTATACAGCTATTGGGCTGCTTCTAGTACAACTCTGTGTACGCTCGAGGACGAGCGTTTGTTTAAGTTGGGGAGAATTTAACGACCCGACTCGTCGTTACGAGAGTTACAGCCCTGTCTTCTCCATTTTATAATTTCATATGTTCATTTATATGTGTTTGGAGAGCTGGAAGTAAATCGGATAGAACCCGGTTAAAAAACAATTGAGGCAATAAACCTCTTTATGGGAAGGTTAGTTTAGAAAAAAAAAGTCAATTGAATGTTGACCGATGAGTAAGAAAGCTCGGAATGTATTTCGGATGAGTCGACTAGTTTTGGGGAATGATTTATGACTTAGGAGAGTAATCGGAATCGAATTTGGAGGTCCGGTGTAGATTTAGGCTTGAATTGGCTAAGGTTGAATTTTTACAAATTCCGGACGGTAGGCGGGATTTTGATGTTTATGATGGTATTTTTATGTTGCAATATTAATAAGCAATTACCGACAATTATAATTAAAGAAGGAAACTGTAACCTAATGTCTAACTTTTAAATACGTGAAACAAAATAAATTAGACCCATAACGGCGGCTCCCGTGATACAATTCTACTAGGTCTCGTTCTCTACTCCCATCGTGAGTTCTTGCTGGCCTTTGGAATCCGATTGATTCTTTGCACAAAGTAACAAATCTGAAAATTTTAAAAAAATGCTGCTACTAATTTTAGCCCTAATGATGACTTGCAGAAACGTGCTTATACTCCTCTTATATATCAGCATCGTCACTCCTTAGAGGTTGAAGCAAGGATGAGGCCTTTGTCTAACTACATGGAGAAGGTTCAGAATGATGTGACTCCTACTATGCGAATGATTTTAGTTGATTGGTTAGTGGAGTTGGCAGACGAGTATAAACTTCTTTCCGACACCCTTTATCTCACAGTGACATTCGTCGACAGATTTTTGTCCTCTCACGTTATGGCCAGGAATAGTCTCCAGCTACTTGGCGTATCTCGCATGTTTGTTGCATCAAAGTATGAAGAGATCAGTCCTCCTCATGTTGAAGATTTTGCTATATTACAGACAATACATACACTGGAGAGGTGCTTCAACGCACGAGACAACAATTTTGAAGGGAAAAGGTATCGCGGACGAGTCCACGACCAGCTAGAGGTGAGTAGTTAGCGTATATGGTAGCCTGAGGGTTTGAAACCCCGCCTTAGCACATTGTGACGCTAGTAAGGCATGGCTCACACCCCGTGGCAGGTGCGGGATTGATTGTGACTGGGGATTGAGACTTTAGTCCATCCCGAATGAGTATAATAATGATACTAGTGGTTGAAAAACACTGTGTTTGAAATAATAATGGGCGGTAAGCCATGTTTGGGGCCTTGTGCTGACCTGTAGTATCCCTAGGGAATAGCTATATATGTGATAGCTATACTTGCTTAATCACTGATCTCAGTCCTGGTTTGAAATCATCGTATTGAAATGCTAAGTCACCTGTTTTGGAAAAAATTAAATAAAAGTTAAAGTATTTTCATAATTTATGAACTGGAACCTGGTAATAAATAAATTGAGTTGTTGTGTGACTTATATGTTTGTTGTGGACTGAGGATGGATCGGGCTGCACGCCGCAGTGGTTGATATGAGGATCGGGCTGCACGCCGCAGCAGTATTGCGCTTGGGCTGTAGGAGCCCCTCCGGAGTCTGTACACACCCCCGGTGAGCGCCGTCGACGTTAAATGGATCGGGCTACACGCCGTAGCGGTTATGTGTATTGCATTGCATCTTTATTTGTTGAATTACTCTGTGGTAGCTATATTGTATTGTTGATGCTAGTTTGTAAGAGATTCAGACTGTAGTGTAGCTTCATTATGTGGTATTCTATGGATTTCTTACTTTCAGCTACTTGTATATATTTATTACTCACTGAGTACTTAGTACTCACCCCTACTCCCTGCACCTTTGTGTGCAGATTCAGGTATACAGGAGGGATAGGCGAGCACTCCAGCTTTTATGAGTATTTATCCGAGTTGTTGAGGTAGCTGCTGGCGTTCGCAGGACCTGGCTTCTCTTCTTATTCCAGTTTTCCTTTGTATATACATTATTCATACTTGAGTATTTGGTTTAGATATTGTTATCCGATCATGTTTAGAGGCTCTAGACTCGTGACCCTTGATCTTTGGGTGGTTATTCGGTTTAGCTTTATTGTTGATAATAATATCCAGGTAATTGAATTGAGCTTCATGCTCGGGATGAGAGGGTAAATGGTCGGGCTTGCCTAGCAGTTGTGTTGGGCGCCATGACGACCGGGATTGGGGTGAGTGGTATCAGTGGTATCAGGGGGTAGCTGTAGCTGTAGCTCACAGGAGTCCCACATCAGAACTGAGAGGGAGTCCTGGGCTAGTTAAGTAAGGGTGTTGGACCACCATGTGCATAGGCCTTTTCCCCAGTGGACCAGCTGAGGAGGAACAAAACCGTGTGGGCTAGGCCCAAAGCGGATAATATATGCACAGTGGTTGGCCAGGTCATTAAAATTGGTATTAGGGCCGACTCTCTGGAGGACAATGGGTAGGTACTCACAACGAGGACGTTGTGTCCTTGTTGGTGGGGTGAGTGGTATCAGTGGTATCAGGGGGTAGCTTTAGATGTAGCTCATAAGAGTCCCACATCGGAACTGAGAGGGAGTCCTGGGCTAGTTAAGTAAGGGTGTTGGACCACCATGTGCATAGGCCTTTTCCCCGGTGGACCAGCTGGGGAGGAACAAAACCGTGCGGGCTAGGCCCAAAGCGGACAATATATGCATAGTGGTGGGTCGGGTCATTACACTACCTGAGCTAGGCTAATGCAAACTGTAAAAATCTAGGCTAGGGTCTCCTAAAGACCGAAACCACGATAAAAATAGTTGGTGCCTAAACAGATGCTGCTGGGACCTCTGCAACTGGAGTTTGATCTGGAATGGGGACAGCTGGTAGGTCAACTAGTACTTCCCCAGCTGCTCTACCCCTACCACGACCACAGGCGCGTCCACGGCTTCTAGCAGGTGTCAATGGTGGTCGTCCACCTCGTCCTATAGCACGAGTCCTCGCCATCTGTGAGAGAATATGCCAAAGTTCAGTTTCAGATTAACAAAGTCGCATGACATGAATTTCAAGAATTTGAAGTTTTCCTAAAAGGTTTTGCAGCCTCCCTAGGATAAGTACAGACGTTTCTGTACCGATCCACAAGACACTATTAAACCGGCTCACGACTCACGAGACCTGATAACCTAGGCTGTGATACTAGCTTGTCACGACCCAAACCCCTGGTCGTGATGGCATCCAACACATTGCTAGACAAGCCCGACCATTTCCAGATAACTAGTTCAATTATTAAATTAAGGATGTTCCATTTAAAGTCAAATAGCCTATTTTCATAAGAATAATACCATGTGCGGAATATGAAAAGAAACTGAAATAATATAGCCCAATAGATCCGGTGTCACAAGTATGAGCCTCTAACAATATAATAAAGTCTATACAACCAAGTCTAGAGTAGGAATACAAGAGATAGATACTAGAAGGGAGAGATCGGGTCCTGCGGACGCCGAAGCTACCTCGATGTCTCAGCAAAAGCAGGAACGACAGTAATGAATAGCTCAACTGCCCTCCTGGATCCCTGTATCTGCACACAAGGTACAGGGAGTAGAGTGAGTACTTCTTACACAGTGAGTAGTAACAATAAATAACAACTGAAAGTAAGAACACATGTAAGAACACTAAATAGTTCTAAGGACAACAATACATGTAAATCATCTCTAAAGTGGAAAGTGCAGTCTCAGTCTACTACTGTCTCACACTGATACAACATTGATCCAACACTGCTACGGCGTGTAGCCCAATCCTTATTAATACTGCTGAGGCGTGCAGCCCGATCCAATATATATATATATATATAATAGGTATACTGCTGCGACGTGCAGCCCGCCAATATAATATAATTGCGCTCACTCGGGTGTGTGCAGACTCAGGAGGGGCTCCTTCAGCCCAAGCGCTATAATACTATGGCGTGCAGTTCAATCCACACACACACACACACATATATATATATATATATATATATATATATATAGCCTGATCCGGTATATATATCAATACCTCACCTTGGGTCCTCGATCCCTCTTAATCAATATAGACTTGGCCTCTCGGGCCCACTCAACTAGATCAGGGTATGCAACCCTAGGTATTCTCAATTAGAGCACATTTCTAGTACTTGTTCATGTTATGCTATATAGCTAAGAATACGAGTGATAGTATGTGTTCAATAGATATGAGGGTCATTTAGCTCCACAAGCTTCCCTAAGGTTCTACAGATCGGCACAAGTCCCCTAACATGGCAACTAGCCCAAATATACGGATATAAGTTCAGTCTTGGTCAATAAGTACAGTAAACCAACAGTCGGGATGGACTAAGTCCAAATCCCCAGTGACAATAACACCACGCTCGTCACACGATGCATGTTTCATCTCAACATAGCACTGTATAGTGCAAATACGGGGTTTCAAACCCTCAGTATATCATTCATTACTACTACTCACCTCGAATAGCCAAAGTCCTAGCTCTCCTTGTACTTTCCTCGCAAATCGACCTCCTCAGGTGCCAAATCTGATCAAAACCAATAAGAATACATCAAAATAAGCTAATGAATCATAACCCAAATGAAAGGACTCGAAAAACACCCAAAAACACAAAGTAGCCAAAACCCGAGTCTCGGGCCCGCTTCTCAAAAAACTATGAAACTTACATTTTCAGAATTCTCATCTCACCACGAGTCCGTGCATATAAAATTTATAAATATCGGACTTCAAATGAGCCGTCAAATCATGATTTTACATAGCAAAAATCCAAGCCCTAACTTCCTCAATTTATACACAATTTCAGAGAATTAATGGAAGATTCTTCGATAAAATGATGTATTAAGACCACAAGACTTAACTCCAATCACTTCCCGATGAAATCCTCTTCAAGTTCTATCAATTATCTCTCAAGGTGCTCAAAAATGGAGGAAAGTGTGAAGGGTTCGCGACTAATTTGTTTCTTAAAACCCTTCTGTCCAGTTGTACTTTACCCTACGCGATCGTGACTCTCTTCACGCGTTCACGAAAAAAACTGTGGCTCCGGGCTATTTACTCTACGCGATTGCATACTCCAGGTCGCAAACGCGATGATCACTTCCTCCCCTTCTACGCGAATGCGGCCAGACTTTCGTGAACGCAGTTCACCAGGTTTAACACCTACGCGTTTGCATCCCATACTTCACGAACGCGAAGACAAAAATCCATCAGCTCCCCAGATACACTACGCGTTTGCGTGACGCTCATCACGAACGTGATGAACAAAAACCTGCTGGAATTATGACGGCAAACATGATCTCTCATTTAGCCAAAAATGGTCCGTTTGGACCACGGAATCACCCCGAGGCCCCCGAGACCTCAACGAAAATCACCAACCTACTCCAAACATGATACGAACTTGTTCCAATCATAAAAACATATCCTTAAACACAAAAATCATCAAATTAAGGCGGATTCAAGCCTAAGTTTCAACTAAAACTTCGGAAACCTACACTCAATCCAAAACCCGACCAAACGATGTCCGAATGACCTGAAAATTAACAGACATATCCAAAATTACCTAACAAAGCTACTGTAACTATCAGAATTCCATTCCGACTCCCGGATCAAAATCTCACCTATCGACCGGATTTTACCAAAATTCCAACTTCGCCAATTCAAGTCTATTTCTATACCGGACCCCCAAATTCAATTTCGATCACTCTTCTAAGCCAAAAATGATCCCTCGAAGCTAACCAAACCATCAAAATTCGATTCTGAATCCTCTAACTCACAAGTCAACATCTGATTGACTTTTCCAAACTATTCATTCATCAAAGAGACTATTTATCTCACTTCCTACCAAACTCGATCCGAATTGACTCAAATTCACCAAACACATATATTGAAACATGAACAAGCATATAACGGGGAAAATGGGACGGTAACTCACGTGACGAATGACCGGGTCGTTACAAAGGACATATTTTATCACATGTTCCTTCCTGTTATACAGCTTCAGGCTGGACCGTGGCTTCATCATTTGAGTTTCTTGTCATTCCAATCTCTTTATTATCTCGTTCACACCTCTTAGAAAGAATGCTAGTTTTGAAAATAACATACACACTTTCTTCTACACACATAATTTTTTTAATTATATTTTAGAGGGAAGAATGGTCGACCAAGGGCAGAATTGCCATTTTACTCTGCTATTTTATTTTATTTTCTATATATTTATGTGTTGTCAAAGCTCCAAGTGGGCTTTGCTTTCTACCCAAAACACTGAGATATAATTCTAGAACATGCATCCGATTTCAACTTATTTTCTCTACCTTCACACTTCAAACTACTACCTCTCTCAGTTAATTTTATCTTCTAGTTGGATCTCTTAATTTCGGGTAAGCTTTCCCTTAATTTTTTCTTTAATTATTTATCGGTTTTGCTTGTTTGAATGGCTTATTTTTCCTTGATGTTGCTTATTGTGCTTCCGAATGAAATATCTTATGTGTAAATCAAAGGCAACCCAAAGCCACCTACTGCTCTACCATCTTTCTACTCCTTTGATAGAGCTTGAGCGTATGATGCAGCTTGCGAATGTAACAGAGCCGCCTTTTCTTTCGTTTAATCTCGGGAGATTTTATCAATTGAGATCGAGTCCGATAAATAATAAGATCATTTATTTGTTAAATATTTTCGCTTGTTGTGATAAAAATTTTAGGGTTAGTTTTTTCAACTACTTTTTCCTATTAATTGGACAAAATAATTTTTAAAATGAAATCTGAGTATATTGTAGAGGGATATAAAGTTTCTAATTATTTTCTTTATTTATCCGTTTGTGCTTATTTTTTTCCTTTACAGAAGGTGGGGTTTTTTTTTGCAACAATTGTAGATAATACAATACTAAGAATTTTAATATGAGGCATGGGTTGGAGTTTCATGAGATCATGAGCTCAAATAGTGTTGCTTTTTCCTTACTCTCACAATCCTCATGGATCACTGCATTGCTCTCGGTAATTTTTTTTTCTTTCTAATTAATCATTGTTGATAACTTTGTCATAGAATATTAATACAGATAACTCATAGTAGTAAGGAAGAGATACTTGTTGCTGTTAATGCGTATATAATATTCAATTAAATTTATTGAGTGATACAACTAACTAAATGTTGTGGCATATCAAATAAATTTGGGTATGTCAATAGAGTTTGTGGACGACATGTATAATCAGTGCTGAATTTATGTCAATAATTTAACTAGCAAAAAAAGTAAAAAGGAAAGAGGTATGATCTATGAACAACCAGAAAAGTAAGTGAAGCTATACTAGACAGCTATACAGGGGCCGAGAAAACAAGAATTTGTGGAAGATGAATGTAATAGCCTTCTTATTAAGATTCAAGACAGTTGATACTTTATCTATACTATGACATCTTACGGCGGCAAACAAGTTTATTACAAAAGGAATTTAATGAGATTTAGTTGTACGAGTTTGCATATATTTTCTTACAATTGTAGTTATATATGAACAAAGTTGCATGTATGGAGATTTTTCACTGCCTTTGATTATCAGTTTCCAAAGTGTAGTTTTTGAATTCTCTATTGATTGATTAATTCTAATTACACTAGAAGTTAATAATGACGCACTTCCACTTTATATTGTTGAGAACTACTTTAGAAATTGGTCAAAGTGTATTGTAGTTTATTGTTGTTGTGGAAGTCTGGTTATTGGGTCATCTTAATGTATATGTGACTGGTATCGCTGATTTATGTCTTTTTCCATCTCATGTCTTTCCTTGAGTGCGCCAATGTGTTGATAGATTTCTAAGACTTTTTAAATCCTCTTTTTGGTCTATTTAAAGTTTTACTTCTTACAGAAAAACCAAAAAATATCTAAAGATTCTTATGCAAGCATGCTCTTAAATTCTTCGATTCAATGTTGTTTCAGTTGAGTTTCAATACCATAACTACATGACAAAAATAAACCTTAAATATTATATTGTTGTGGTTGAAGAGCTATTGCTTGTGGTCTTACTGATTGAGAATTGAATCTTAATTTAGTTGTCCATTATGTTATCCAGTTATTAAAGTGGTTTTATGATATATGTCGGTGGAAGGCTTTGAGTTTGCAGCACTCTGAGGAAGTTCAGCGTTATATTTTAGTGTCGAAAAATAAAAAATTGATGTTTTGTAGCGGGCTGGAGCATGTATAGAATGAGCGAGCTAGAAGGGGACTGTCAAAGGAATGGGAAGGTTCAAAAACTTGCTCTGCTACATTGGCTAGAAGTTGGGCATTGTCCGAAATCTTTTTTATATCCTTCATCCTAAGTAGCATTAAGCTTCTATATTTTATGTTACACGGACTCCCCAAATCTGTTGTCACACCTATATCGGATCATCCAAAGACTATATTTGGAGGATCTGATATGCACCTTTCAGATTTTTTGAAAAATCCGAGGACATAGTTTATATCTATTCATCCATGTCGCTGCCTACTGAAGTTACTTATATGGCATTGAATTCTCAGAGATGACATCTTCTTATATTAGTTCATCTTTTTGAAGGTTGTATGTTGGAGATGGGAAAGAAATACATCTTGAAGTGCAATAGATGTACTTGACGTTGTATCACTACAAGAAATTCGCTATTTTCCGACTACCAAAATAGTCGGAAAGTAGTCGGAAAAGTATGTATTCCGACTACTTTCCGACTGATTTAGAGTAGTCGGAACAAGATTGGTCGGAAAATAATTTCCGACTACTATAGTCGGGAATTTCCGGCTGCAGTAGTCGGAAACTATTTTCCACCAAACATTAAAAAAGCAACTATGTTCCGACTGAAGTAGTCGGAAACTAGGTAAATATATTATTTATTTTAAAAAAATTTCCGACTACTCTAGTTAGGATATTATACAAATAATAATTATTTATTAGTTATTTATTATAATTTCTGACTACAGTAGTCGGAATTTGTAATATTCTGGACACACTTTTCGACTACAGTAGTCGGAAAACTGGGTTTAAATTTGACACCCTACTGCCTTTTTATTAGCACATCACTGTCAAATATAAAATATTATGACCAACCAATTCCAACATCAACAAACAAACATTCAAATCTCATAATACCAAACCAAAACATTACTTAACATCGTAATATTTAATATAAAGTCTGAGTAACTAATACATATCAACACTAATATAATAAAGTCTAAACAAAATCTACCATAAAGTCTAAATACAAAAAGTTAAGCATCCAAGAACAGTAATCAACCTCAAATCACTACTACACATTAGAATCAGACTCTTCATCATCATAAAAGTGGGGCATGTGTTTTTTCATGTATTTATCCATTCTAGCAATGTAAGCTTCGGACGTCTCACATCGTTTCGACAACAACTCAATATTCTTTTGCATTGCTCCAATTTCTTCATGATTAGGAGCATCCGAAACTAATGGCGATGGACGAAAAGAAGAAGGCCGTTGTACTCCAAGCCCGTAAACTCTTCCTTTGGATACACCACCTGCTACATCTGTCCATATTGAAGTTATAACATCGGGTGACGGTTGGATTGGGGTACCATCATCAGAAGTAGGCTGCGTTTGACACCATTCATCCAACCTTCTATGAAATCCATCCTGAAATAAAAGTAATAAGGATTATATAAATAAATCAATATTAAAGTGAAAATAGTCTTAAAGTTATGATCATACATATTGTTCCGATGCACGTGTCTCAATCCATCCTTCTCTTGAACCGTCTTTCTTCCTTTTCTTATGTGTCTCCGCAAAGACCTCAGCATCAGACACTCGTCCCCCTTTTAACATTTCCTACAATAAAAATGTAATATTTTCCTATAATGTACATAATAAAGTCATAAGAAAAAAAAAGTAGAAAAAGAGAAGACACTACTGAGAAAATTCAGGTACACTACTGAGATAATAATTCTCAAAATGCCAGCCAGGGAAATCCGATAAACACAAGTTGAATATTATCAAAATGCCGATTTCATTACAAACTCTATAAATTGCATTCATCCATACCTTAAAAAGGGAAATAAGCACTTTTATACCCCTAGAACATGGTCAGACAGAAGACATATCCTTAAAGAGAATATGGGATCTGGAAATATCAAATAAGGAAACAGATAATCACATGCTCCGCAGATGCGACAACTTGTCAAGCAGCAAAAATGCAAGCACACAACAAAATACCAATAGGTAACGACCATTAATTTGAATCGAATCTCAACCAACATAACTGTCAACACCAAAATAAACCTTCGCTAGTACTAGTATGCAGCAAAATTGGACCGCTTTGTATATATCCAAGTAGCATGAGGTTCGAAATGGTCTTTTTCCGCAAAGGACAAGATCTCAATGTGACACCAGTACTCGAGTTTCTGTCTAGGTACGCAATACGCAAATTCAGTACCATTCAAACTTCAGTTTCTGACACCAATACGCAAATTCAGTGCCATTCAAACTTCTGTTATCTGTAATCCAGGTACCTAGTGTACTGCGTAAATAAATTTGGAAAGAATTTCCATATTTGTGGCATATCTGTGTATGTATTTTCGACACCTCAAACCATATGCCATCAGCACCAACCAAAAGATCACATATATATTGTTTTCCATTCTCAAGAATCACAGTAACCTCATCCCTGCAGACTTCATGTAACAGCTTTGCACCCTCTAGTCCATGAACTTCTTTAAATACTCAAAGAACTCGTGATTACTGCTAGAGGAATCAGGCATTGTTAACTGCAAGGTGCCACTCTTCACAAAGGGAGTAAACTGCACTGTCCTGGCTTGTCTTCTGTACTGGATTATATCCAAGTTGGAAGAGGCTAAGATGGAGCCAGCCAGTAAGGGACTGAACATACTCCCTGTGAGATTTCACTAGGTTCCTAAATGTATAGCTAAGTTCCGTTTTAAAATTTGAGGAAGATTCAACGAAATGTGCGCGACTTGGATCTAGCATACTAGCTTAAAACTTTGATAACTGAAAATGAAGGATAAAAGCACGAGATATATAGGCCAAAAGACACATCATAACAGCAGGAAGAAACCTCAATTCAAGACATTTTTGGGAAGACATGTCTGCTATTTTTCATGTCAAGTTTCATATGCAAACTACAATGTGGTCTTACAACAATTGTGGCTTTCATGACTTCGCAGCCTGATCGTGTTACTGACTTCTGCAAGAGAAACAAACTACAGCTGATTATAAGAGCACATGAGTGTGTTATGGATGGATTTGAAAGATTTGCCCAGGGGCAGCTGATCACTCTTTTTTCTGCCACCAACTATTGTGGTATGCATTAAATACTAAAGTTTTTTCTTTCCCGTGTATTACAATAGACGTTCTAACCAAGAAAGTACATTCAGGAACCGCCAACAATGCTGGTGCTATATTAGTAGTAGGCAGAGGGTTGGTTATTGTTCCAAAGTTGATTTACTGTTTGCCGCCTCCTCTTCAATCCCCTGAAACATCTCCAGAACGAGTAATGGAGGACACTTGGATGCAGGTACTAATATTACTTTACTTTTTCCTATTTGAGCATACATTTTATTTTACAATTGTCATGTTGTTTCCCACTGAGGTGTACTAATACATGTTCTTTGTCTTTAGGAACTCAACATTCAAAGACCACCTACTCCTACTAGGGGTCGTCCACAACCAGATCATGACAATTGTAAGTGTGTTTTTGTAAAAGTTATGTATTAATTGTAAAATGCACCAAACCACCCAAGCTTCTCAACAAAATGCATAACAGCACCCCCAATTCCAATACACAGTACCAGAACACCCAATGCCAGTGCAACCTTCATTCTTATCCTCATTATTTCAACAGATAGTCCTCTTGCAACAGATAGTTCTGTTGCAAATCAAGCACATAACTAACCATCCCAGTAAGCAAAATATCGATAAACCCGAACCCGACAAGCACAAATAAGATGGAAAACAACTTGGTAGGTGTACTATCAGGAGTTATATCACCATAACCAATAGTACACATAGTAACAATGCAAAAATACAAAGCATCAACAACAGGGTGAGTCTCAGTAGCCTTAAAATGATGTATAACATGCCAAATGTTTCGGTCCTATAACTGGGCATAATATCTCAAACAACTTGTTGGCAATTGAATTCTATAATAAACTTTCTAGAAATAAAGTATGATTGAATTTAACAAGGACTATAATGAAAACCACCAATAAGAAAAACAAACAGAAAAAACACAAAAGAAAGGGAAATTTTTGTGAAGAACTGAAACAGTGACAAAGAGGTTGATCATCTTAAGTAACAATCAGAAGAAACATGGGAATAATGAGAAATTAAGCTTTCTAGTGAACATTACCAATCTCTGTCGATGAGCAGCAAAACTCATAGATCCTCCGGTGTGCAACGAGCCACCCTTTTGAGAGGCTCGGGCTGCCTTTGCTCGTTCGCTCTTCTCCTTAAATTCAGGACTATCCCATATTGCTAAAAATTTTATCCACACGTCTTGTCTTATCCAACCAGGCTTCTTGTTCTTCTCTCGAGCTTCATACAATGAACTTGGAATCAATTTTTTGCTTTCTTCTCGTAGACCCATTTTATTTCATTGTCATATCTTTGCTCCCACACACACAAAGTCTGAAAAATCATTAAAAAGGTAGAGTGAAATTGGATATTTGATATATAATTTAAAAATAAGATTTATACGTACCCTAAACTGATTCCACATTTTATCTCTGATATCATATGGAATGTCTTTCCATCTACCCCAAGCATCATCGTAAAATGGCTTCATAGACTCTGTAACCATATGCGCAGCAGCGAATGAAGGAAAAAACCTGCATTAAAATTAAATGTAAATTGTATATTCAACAGAATAAAAATAAACATAAGGATTACTTACCCATCTTTCTCATCTGGAACGATAATCAGCCTAGTATATGCATCATATTGTAGAGTCGCTTTACCACGTCGACCCCGAGAAGCTGCTGGTGTAGCACTACCAATGGATGGTGTTGTTGATGTGCCAGAGACTCCAATATTTAACCTAGATACGCTGTGTGAGCTTGACGTCGGAGATGCAGCTGGAGTTGATGAAGTAGGCAGTGCTGAGGAGCTACCTTGTTGACTAATATGAAAACCGGGAGAAGAAGTTACATTTTGTGTGGGAATAAAATTAAGGTTAGAGCCAGAGTTCGGGCCAACTGAAGATACGGAAATGTGGACAGGCCCAGGAGGGGGCATAAAAAATGCAGGTGGCAACAAAGTTGACTGAGGAGGAAAAATAGGAGGAGGCCCCATATGTGGAGGTGGGTGACCTGCAGTTGGAGATTGTAATTGAGTCCCCTTACCCTTACGGCGTCGACGCTCGCTACCCCCAGATGCCATCTACGTAATATAACCATAGTAAGAAAATATAAAGCAAATATTTAACATATTAGATGTATAAGAAATAATACAAAAACATAAAGAATTAGATGATTGGGAAAAAAATATAAAAACATAAAGAGATAAAATCTTCAAGATATTAGAAAATTAAGAAAAAAAACATAAAAATTCTAAAGAATAATAAAAACATAAAGTAATTCCTCAACAAATTATATGATTAAGGAAAACATAAAAATTAAAGAAATAATAAACACATAAAGTAATTTTCAACAAATTAAATGAATAAAGAATAGCATAAAACCTAACGATATACTAAAAGCATAAAATAATTCTTCAACATATTGGATAACTAAGGAAAAATATAAAATTTAAAGTGATAATAAAAACCCAACAAGTCAATCATCTTCACTTGATTCATATTCATTATTCGATTCTTCATTATCACTTGTTCCATTGTCATCATGAAATTCTTCTCCATCGCTTGTTTCATTTCCATCAAATAATTCTTCCTCATCGCTTGTTTCATTTCCATCAGCTCGGTCGTCCTCCTCATTTGCCCCGGATGTTCCTTCCCCATCATTATTTAAATTTGATCCAAGGACAGAAATATCAAATTCTTCATAGATGCCTTCGCTATGGTGTAATTCACCTGCTAATTCATCATCTACCAATGCTTCAACAGTTGAAATGTCATTTTGGTAAGCTACATCCAAAACATCCTCGACTTCCACTCTACCCACGGGTTTTGTTTTAATAACCACCCTCCATGAGGACTTATTCTTGCACAAAGGATAAGGAGTGTAATACACTTGTTTTACATTTTGTGCAATGATAAATGGATCATAGAATGGATAATCCCTTGTGTGCTTAATTTCAACTATTTTGTACTGGGGGTGCACCTTCGTACCTCTATTTGGTGTTGGATCATACCACTTGCACCGAAAGAGTACCAACTTTTTCTTTGGCCAACCAACATTGTACTCGAGTTCTAAAATCTCTTGAATCACACCATAATAATCAATATCCCCTTCACCTTTCACCCACACCCCACTATTATTGGTTTTCTTGCCCTTAGCCCATTCTTCTGTATGGAACTTGTACCCATTAACACAATACCTAGACATCTTTCTGACTCTAGGATCAGGTCCATAAGCTATATCATACAAAAATTGATCACGTATGCCATTAGCTGGATTATGAACCTATATGGAATTAGAGAAAATTAAGAATTTTAAATTACATGTAATTAATTTGCAACTAACAAAAACCAAGTTAAATATTAAGTAACACTTACAAATTCTCTAAACCACTTCGAAAACGTAGGATAAACAGCATTCTGCCCATATGTACCCACAAAGTAACTGTCCGACACAATTATAATATTCATTAGTTAAAACAAGGACTTAAGCTTGTATGGAACTAGACAATATAAATATATATTTACCTATAATAAGGTTGGACCTCAGGGCAATTCAATAGTACATGTGTTGTAGCTGACTCTAGTTCCTTCTCAGTCAAGATTCGCTTTGAACTATTTTTTGGACCACCTTTTCCTGGTTGATTGAATATGGAAAATGGTGGTGCTGAAGGATCATTACTTCCTCCATCGTCATGTCGATTGGGTTTATTTCTCAAACATGGCACATCATGTTCAAAATAATATGAACAAAAGTAAGAAGTTTCTTTAGCCAGATATGCCTCACATATCGATCCCTCAATTCTCGATCTATTTTTCACGGTCCGCTTACATTTGCCAATAATCCTGCATATTACGATTTCTTAGACGGAAAAATATTTAATTAAAAAAAATAAAGGGCAAATAATTAAAATTGTTTATTACCTCTCAAATGGATACATCCATCTATACTGAACTGGCCCTCCAAGTCGTGCCTCTTGCGCAAGGTGAATTGGAAGATGCTCCATTACATCGAAGAAACCAAGAGGAAAAATTTTCGCCAATTTATTTAGAGTTAGGCGAATATTACTCTCCATGTAAGTTAAATTTTCCATCCTCAATGTGTTAGAACACAGCTCCTTAAAAAATAAGCTTATCTCTGTGATAGGCTTCCATATTCTATCAGGCAAGGCATTGAACGCAATAGGCATCAATGATTCCATGAAAATATGACAATCATGGCTTTTCATTGACATCAACTTCCCTTCTTTCATGTCAACACACCTACATAAGTTCGACGCGTATCCATCTGGCATACTCAAATTCTTAATCCACTGACAAATCTCCCTTCTCTCATCCAAAGTGAATGTGTAACTGGCCTTGGGCTTCTGAATCTTGTTATTCAGGTATGTAAGGTACAACTCACTTCGCCTACAATATTCCTTCAAGTCCATCCTAGCCTTCAAGTTATCTTTTGTTTTGTTATTGACATCCATCACAGTATTAAACAAGTTATCAAAAAAGTTCTTCTCAATATGCATGACGTCAAGATTATGCCTTAGAAGATTATGCTTCCAATAAGGTAACTCCCAAAATATGCTCTGTTTAGTCCATGTCACGACCCCAAATCCGGTCGTGATGGCGCCCAGCACATTGCTAAGCCAGCCTGACCAATCAATATAAATAACGGAGCTAGACGCTCTCTTTTAGCCCATTTAAGCATATCAAGTCACGAAGCAATAGCGATACAAATAACGAAAACAGGGAACCAAGTCCCATAATACATCAACTCCCATAGACCAAGGGTCAAGAGTCATGAGCCTCTAAAGAACATAAGTGTATAAAGGTTTACAAAATACCAAGTGCGGAAAGAAATGTCAATACAAAATCAAAAGACGGTAGGAAGGAATATCGGGTCCTGCGGACTCTGCAGCTACCTCGAATATCCACAAATGTCGCCTCGCACAGCTACTGGATCACTGCTGAGAGGTACTCGGATCTGCACACAAGGTGCAGGGAGTAAAATGAGTACTGCCAGACTCAGTGGTAATAAACAGGGGTAAGACAGCGCAGATAAGAAATCCGCAATAAAGCACTATGCAAAGCTATAATCAGCTACTCTGTCATAGAATCAATCTTCACTGTACCTGTACCAACAAATACCAATAAATAGCATAACAGCTAGCGGATGTAGCTAAATGCAATGCAATGCATGATATGACCGCTACGGCGCGTAGCCCGACTCCAATTTTGGGTACCCGTGCTCACTGTGGGGTTCAGACTCCGGAGGGGCTCCTACAGCCCAAGCACATCTCATAGAGATATCACTGCGGCGTGCAGTCCGATCCAACATATATCTTGTTGCGGCGTGCAGCCCGATCCACTACTAGTCAGCTAATATGCAGATACAGCCTCGCAGGCTCAAAAGTAGTTTTTGAAAACTCTTTTATCATTTTTCAGTTGGAAAACAGTAATATCAAGTTCCGGAGATTGGAATTTGCATAATAACAAAAATAGCTGCGGACTAGTAGTAAACTAGCATGTCTATGTGATAAGACAATGATAACGATCCTCGCGGGATCCAATAACCGGCTCACGGCCCACATGTATAATCAACCGCCCGAGAAGGGGTTCCTCGGCTCAAGAGTGGCCATTATCACAATATATATATATACAACCATCCGAGAAGGAGGTTCGACGGCTCTAGAATAGCCAATAATATAATATCAACAGGGTTGGACTAATATGTAGTCTCCAGTTCATGATCGACCCCGCACTCTCAAGAGTGTGCGTGTCTCGCCGCTATACAGCGTCACAAAGTGGTATACCGGGGTTTCGAACCCGCCGGTCATCACCCACATCTATTACTCACCTCAATACAGCGCGACGACTATTCCGCAATGCCCTTGCCACGAGAATCAAGCTCCGCACGCGTAGAATCTGATCAAATACAGTAAAAATACAACAATTTAGGCCAATGGGACGACACCCAATCAATGCAACTCAATTTACATCAAAATTCCCAAAGTTGTCAAAACCCGAGCCCCGGGCCCACATTCCGAAAATTTACGAAATTCACATTTCTGGAACCCTCGTCTCAATACGAGTCTAAGCATATCAATTTTACCAAAATCGGACTCCATTTGCCCGTTCAAAACCTTGATTTTCTAAAGTCCAAGACTAGGGCTAAATCCTCCATAATTACCCCAAATTCTTCCATTTTCATGATATAATTGCATGATATTATCAATACTAATCATAATACGAGTTCATAGTTAATTACCTGATGATTTCCCTTGATTTCCTCCTCAAAATCGCCCAAAATCGCCCTTAAGCCGAGACCCCCAAATGTTAAAATGTTTCTGAAATTTTTCTAACTTCTGATACACTTACTTACAGCGATTTTCGCTTCTGCGGAACATTTTCCGCTTCTATGCTTCCGTATCCGCGACCAAAGGGTCGCTTCTGCGGTTCCAGGCCTAGCCGGCCACTTCCGCTTCTGCGAACCAAGGCCGCTTAAGCGGTCCCGCTTCTGCGAAGAAGCTTCCGCTTCTGCGGAAAAATCCGCCTCTGCGCGTCCTTGACCGCTTCTGCGGTATCGCCCAAGCGGAGAAACGTCCGCTTCCGCGGACCATGCCCCAATTGCCCTCGTCCGCTTCTGCGATCATTGGGTCGCACCGGCGACCCCGCTTCAGCGGAAAGGCGTCCGCTTCTGCGAAACACCCGCTCCTGCGCTCCCATATCCGCTTCTGCGGACTCGCTCCTACGACCAAAATTCCGCAGGAGCGAAAATGACAGAACCAGACTCTTCAACCTGCAAATTTCCATGATTTTCTTCCGTTTAACCATCCGAAAACACCCCGAGGCCCCCGGGACCTCATCCAAACACACCAACACATCTTAATACCTTATTCGAACTTGCTCCAATCCTCAAAACACGTCTAACAACATCAAAACTCATAATTCGCATCGAATTCAAGCCTAAATTCCTTAAAACATTCCAAATTGCACATTCAATCAAAAACCCGACCAAACGACGTCCGAATGACCTGAAATTTTGCAGGCACATCCAAAATCACCTAACGAAGCTATTGCAACTGTCGGAATTCCATTCCGACTCCCGGATCAAAATATCACCTACCGTTCGGATTTCGCCAAAATTCAACCTTAGCCAATTCAAGCCTATTTCTACACCGGGCCTCCAAATTCAATTCCGATCGCTCCCCTAAGTCACAAATCACCTCCCGGAACTATCCGAATCATCAGAATCCGATTTCGAGCACTCTAACTCAATAGTCAACTCTTGGTTGACTTTTCATATTCAAGCTTCCTTCAAACATGCTATTTGTTTCATTTTCAATCCAAATCACTCCTAACTCACCCGATATACTCTAATACTGTTTTAAAAGCATAATATATGTAAATGCAAGGTAACGGGGTGGTAATTCCCGTAACGACGGGCCGGGTCGTTACATTCTCCCCAACTTAAACAAACGCTCGTCCGCGAGCGGGTTAAGAAACATACCCGGAGCATCAAATAAGTGTGGATATCTGCTCCGCATTTCCTGCTCGGTCTCCCAAGTTGCTTCCTCCACAGGACGACCTCTCCACCGCACTTTCACTGAAGCTATATCCTTAGATCTCAGCTTACGAACCTGTCGACCCAAAATGGCTACTGGTTCCACATCATAAGTCAAATCCTCATCTAGCTGTATCGTGCTGAAGTCCAACACATGAGACGGGTCTCCGACATACTTCCGGAGCATAGATACATGGAACACCGGGTGAACTCCCGACAAACCGGGTGGCAAAGCAAGCATATAAGCCACCTCCCCAACTTTCCTAAGCACCTCAAAAGGTCCAATAAACCTTGGGCTCAACTTCCCTTTCTTTCCAAACCTCATAACACCCTTCATAGGCGAAACTTTCAGCAACACCTTCTCACCTACCGAATAAGACACATCTCGGACCTTCCGGTCTGCATAACTCTTCTGACGCGACTGAGCTGTGCGAAGTCTCTCCTGAATCACCTTCACCTTATCTAAGGCATCTTGGACTAACTCTGTCCCTAACAACCTAGCCTCGCCGGGCTCGAACCAACCAACCGGAGACCTACACCGCCTCCCATATAAAGCTTCATACGGTGCCATCTGAATGCTGGACTGATAGCTATTATTATAAGCAAACTCCGCCAAAGGCAAATAATCAGCCCATGAACCACCAAAATCAATGACACAAGCACGCAACATGTCCTCCAATATCTGAATAGTACGCTCGGACTGCCCATCCGTCTGTGGATGAAATGCTGTGCTCAACTCTACCTGTGATCCCAACTCTCGCTGAAATGTCCTCCAGAACTGAGATGTGAACTGGGTACCTCTGTCTGATATAATGGAAATAGGAACTCCATGCAATCTCACTATCTCACGGATGAATATCTCTGCCAACCGCTCCGAGGTATAGGTAGTACACACCGGGATGAAGTGAGCTGACTTAGTCAACCTATCCACCACCACCCAAACTGAATCAAACTTCCTCGCTGTCCGAGGGAGTCCACTAACAAAGTCCATAGTTATTCTTTCCCACTTCCACTCCGGAATATCGATACGCTGGAATACACCACCAGGTCTCTGATGCTCATACTTGACCTGCTGACAGTTAAGACACCGAGCCACATGGCTCACAATATCTTTCTTCATCTTTCTCCACCAGTAATGCTGCTTCAAATCCTGGTACATCTTCGCGGCTCCTGGATGAATAGAATACCGCGAGCTATGGGCTTCCTCCAATATCAATTCACGAAGGCCGTCAACATTGGGCACGCATATCCGGCCCTGCATCCGCAACACACCATCACTATCAATAGTGACATCCCTAGCATCATCATGCTGAACTCTGTCCTTAAGGACAAGTAAGTGTGGATCATCATACTGGCGCTCTCGAATACGATCATATAAAGAAGAACGAGCTACTACCTAAGCCATCACCCGACTGGGCTCAGAAATATCCAGCCTTACCATCTGGTTAGCTAACGCCTGAACATCAACTGCTAGGGGTCTCTCCCCAACTGGAATATACGCCAAACCGCCCATACTAATAGCCTTCCGGCTCAATGCATCAGCCACTACATTGGCTTTTCCGGGATGGTACAAGATAGTAATATCATAGTCTTTAAGCAACTCAAGCCATCTCCGCTGCCTCAAATTTAGATCTTTCTGCTTAAACAAATGCTGAAGGCTACGGTGGTCCGTATATACATCACAAGATACACCATATAGATAATGCCTCCAAATCTTCAAGGCATGAACAATAGCAGCTAATTCCAAATCGTGAACAGGGTAGTTTTTCTCGTGGGGCTTTAACTGACGAGAAGCATAAGCAATGACCCTACCCTCCTGCATCAACACACAACCAATTCCCACTCTCGAGGCATCACAATAAACGGTATATGAACCTGAAGCTGATGGCAATACTAACACTGGAGCTGTGGTCAAAGCTGTCTTGAGCTTCTGAAAGCTCTCCTCGCACTCATCCGACCACACGAATGGTGCACCCTTCCGGGTCAATTTAGTCAATGAAGAAGCAATGGATGAAAATCCCTGAACAAACCGGCGATAATACCCCGCCAAGCCAAGAAAACTCCTGATCTCTGTAGCTGAGGACGGTCTAGGCCAACTCTGCACCGCCTCTATCTTTTTCTGATCAACCTGAATACCATCACGAGACACCACATGTCCCAGAAATGCTACGGACTCGAGCCAAAACTCACATTTGGAGAACTTGGCATACAGCTTCTCCTCTCTCAATCTCTGCAATACAACACTCAAGTGCCGAGCATGCTCCTCCTGGCTACGAGAGTAGACAAGTATGTCATCAATGAATACAATTACAAATGAATCAAGATACTGTCTGAATACACTGTTCATCAGATGCATAAATGCTGCTGGGGCGTTGGTCAGCCCAAAAGACATCACAAGGAACTCATAGTGACCATATCTGGTCCGAAATGCAGTCTTCATAATGTCGGACTCTCTAATCTTCAGCTGATGGTAGCCTGAACGAAGATCAATCTTCGAGAACACCCTAGCTCCCCGGAGCTGATCAAATAAATCATCAATACGAGGCAGAGGATACTTATTCTTCACTGTTACTTTGTTTAGCTGCCTATAGTCAATACACATCCTCATAGATCCGTCCTTCTTCTTAACAAACAGGATCGGTGCACCCCACGGCGACACACTCGGCCGAATGAACCCCTTATCTAGGAGTTCCTGGAGCTGCTCCTTCAATTCCTTCAACTCAGCTGGTGCCATCCGATACGGAGGAATAGAAATGGGCCGAGTGCCCGGCACCAAGTCAATGCCAAAATCAATATCCCTGTCCGGCGGCATGCCCGGCAGGTCTGAGGGGAATACATCTGGGAAATCCCTCACAACAGGTACAGAATCAATGCTAGGAGACTCGGCTCCCACATCTCTCACGAAAGCTAAGTACGATAAACACCCTTTTTCAACCATTTTCTGAGCTTTTAAGAACGAAATAACACGGCTAGGGACGAAATCAGTCGAACCCCGCCACTCAATCTGAGAAATACCAGGAATGGCCAACGTAATTGTCTTAGCATGACAGTCCAATATAGCGTGGTACGGAGACAACCAGTCCATACCCAATATAACATCAAAGTCCACCATGCCCAACAATAACAAATCTGCCTGGGTCTCCAGACCCCCGATAGATATAACACAGGATCTATAGACATGATCCACAACAATCGTATCACCCACGGGGGTGGATACATGAACAGAGTAAATCAAGAATACCACGAGTCGCACCCAAATGATGTGCAAAATAAGAGGACACGTAAGAATATGTGGACCCTGGATCAAATAGAACGAGGCATCTCTGTGACAGACATAAATGATACCCGTAATCACAGCATCGGAGGCAACTACATCACGCCCGTCGGGAAGTGCATAGAACCGTGCTCGGCCTCCACCGGATCTCTCCTCGCCCTCGGGCGACCACGAGAAGACCGACCTCCACCTCTACTAGACCGAGATGGTGCTGAAGAGGAGGGCCGATCCCTCTGCTGAGTCCCTGCCCCTACGTAGACGAGGGCAATGTCTCCTCATATGGCCAAACTCACCGCACTCATAACATGCACCTGGTGCCTGGAGAAGTAGGTGCTGCACTCTGGGCCGGGAGGGCACCAAGCGATGACTGACCCTGCTGAAATCCCTGTCGACCACGACCATAAGAACCTCCGCTCTGCTCTGGGCGGCCCGAATGAGAAGGTCTAGATGAGCGACCTCTGCTCTGCTGGGAATGCCCTCTAGATGGAGCACCACTAAAACTGCCAGAACCACGAGGCCTCTTGGCCTCCCGCTCCTCTCTCTCTCGGCGACGATCCGCCTCAATGGAGCGTGCCATATCAGCTACCTGCTCAAACGATGATGACAGAACTCGCTCGCCGGTCATAAGAATACGGATAGAGTAGTTGAGGCCATCAATGAACCTCCTGATCCTCTCCCTATCAGTGGGGATCATCCATGTGGCATGCCTAGCCAACCGAGTGAATCTAAGCTCATACTGAGTCACAGACATGTCGCCCTGAATCAACCACTCGAACTGGCGACGTAGCTCCTCACGACGAGACTGAGGTACATATTTCTCTAGAAAGAGAGTAGAGAACTGCTGCCATGTGAGAGGTGCTGCTCTTGCAGGCCTACGCCTCTCAAACTCCTCCCACCAATCAAATGCGGGACCAGTGAACTGAAATGTAGTAAATGAAACTCCGCTGGACTCGAGAATACCAGCCGTACGCAGCATCTTCTGACACTTATCCAAGAAACCCTGGGCATCCTCGCCCTCAACGCCACTGAAATGGGGTGGCTGAAGTCTACCAAATCTCTCAAGACGACGCTGCTCGTCCTCGGGCATAACCTGAACCATATGCTCTGGAGCTGGAGCTGGTGCAGCTGGAGGAATAACCGGTGCAACCACCTGAGCGGGGACCGCCTCTGGCGTCTGAAGTCCCTGAACAACCGGGTCAGGTGTGCGAGCTGCAGGGGTCTGCTGACCACCCCCTGACTGAGATGTCGCTACAGTAGCGGTAGCCGAAACTACCTGAGCCAAACCGGAACACACTGATAATATCTGAGCAAGAGTCTCCTGAAGACCAGGAATAGCAATAGATATAGTTTGGCCCTGAACTGGGGCTGCTGGAGCATCAACCACTGGGGGCTGCTCCTGAACTAGCACAACAGGTGGGTCAGCTGGCACTGCCTCGACCGCCCTACCTCTAACTCTAGCACGACCGCGCCCACGGCCTCTAACAGGTGGCAATGGAGGTCGTCCACCTCGTCCTGATGCTCGCGTTCTCGCCATCTGCGAGAGAATAGAATATAGAAGTTCGGTTCTCAGAACAACAAGATCGCACGACAGAGTTCAAGAAAAGTGAAGTTTTCCTAAAGGTTCGCAGCCTCCCGAGGATAAGTACGGGCGTCCCCGTACCGATCCACAAGACTCTACTAACCGGCTCAAGACTCATGAGGCCTAGTAAACCTAGGCTCTGATACCAACTTGTCACGACCCCAAATCCGGTCGTGATGGCGCCCAGCACATTGCTAAGCTAGCCTGACCAATCAATATAAATAATGGAGCTAGACGCTCTCTTTTAGCCCATTTAAGCATATCAAGTCACGAAGCAATAGCGATACAAATAACGAAAACAGGGAACCAAGTCCCATAATACATCAACTCCCATAGACCAAGGGTCAAGAGTCATGAGCCTCTACTGAACATGAGTGTATAAAGGTTTACAAAATACCAAGTGCGGAAAGAAATGTCAATACAAAATCAAAAGACAATAGGAAGGAATATCGGGTCCTGCGGACTCTGCAGCTACCTCGAATATCCACAAACGTCGCCTCGCACAGCTACTGGATCACTGCTGAGAGGTACCTGGATCTGCACACAAGGTGCAGGGAGTAAAATGAGTACTGCCAGACTCAGTGGTAATAAACAAGGGTAAGACAGCGCAGATAAGAAATCCGCAATAAAGCACTATGTAAAGCTATAATCAGCTACCCTGTCATAGAATCAATCTTCACTGTACCTGTACCAACAAATACCAATAAATAGCATAACAACTAGCAGATGTAGCTAAATGCAATGCAATGCATGATATGACCGCTACGGCGCGTAGCCCGACTCCAATTTTGGGTACCCGTGCTCACTGTGGGGGTTCAGACTCGGAGGGGCTCCTACAGCCCAAGCACATCTCATAGAGATATTCCTGTGACGTGCAGGTCCGATCCAACATATATCTCGCTGCGGCGTGCAGCCCGATCCACTACTAGTCAGCTAATATGCAGATACAGCCTCGCAGGCTCAAAAGTAGTTTTTGAAAACTCTTTTATCATTTTTCGGTTGGAAAACAGTAATATCAAGTTCCAGAGATTGGAATTTGCATAATAACAAAAATAGCTGCGGACTAGTAGTAAACTAGCATGTCTATGTGATAAGACAATGATAACGATCCTCGCGGGATCCAATAACCGGCTCACGGCCCACATGTATAATCAACCGCCCAAGAAGGGGGTTCCTCGGCTCAAGAGTGGCCATTATCACAATATATATATATATATAACCATCCGAGAAGGAGGTTCGACGGCTCTAGAATAGCCAATAATATAATATCAACAGGTTGGACTAATATGTAGTCTCCAGTTCATGATCGACCCCGCACTCTCAAGAGTGTGCGTGTCTCGCCGCTATACAGCGTCACAAAGTGGTATACCGGGGTTTCGAACCCGCTGATCATCACCCACATCTATTACTCACCTCAATACAGCGCGACGACTATTCCGCAATGCCCTTGTCACGAGAATCAAGCTCCGCACGCGTAGAATCTGATCAAATACAGTAAAAATACAACAATTTAGGCCAATGGGACGACACCCAATCAATGCAACTCAATTTACATCAAAATTCCCAAAGTTGTCAAAACCCGAGCCCCGGGCCCACATTCCGAAAATTTACGAAATTCACATTTCTGGAACCCTCGTCTCAATACGAGTCTAAGCATATCAATTTTACCAAAATCGGACTCCATTTGCCCGTTCAAAACCTTGATTTTCTAAAGTCCAAGACTAGGGCTAAATCCTCCATAATTACCCCAAATTCTTCCATTTTCATGATATAATTGCATGATATTATCAATACTAATCATAATACGAGTTCATAGTTAATTACCTGATGATTTCCCTTGATTTCCTCCTCAAAATCGCCCAAAATCGCCCTTAAGCCGAGACCCCCAAATGTTAAAATGTTTCTGAAATTTTTCTAACTTCTGATACACTTAACTTACAGCGATTTTCGCTTCTGCGGAAATATTTCCCAAGACGGCTCAAGACCGCTTCTGCGATCAATCTCTCGCACCAGCGAAGCCGCCCCTGCGGCTTCTGCGAACAATGGGCCGCTTAAGCGGTCCCGCTTCTGCGAAGAAGCTTCCGCTTCTGCGGAAAAATCCGCCTCTGCGCGTCCCTGACCGCTTCTGCGGTATCGCCCAAGCGGAGAAACGTCCGCTTCCGCGGACCATGCCCCAATTGCCCTCGTCCGCTTCTGCGATCATTGGGTCGCACCGGCGACCCCGCTTCAGCGGAAAGGCGTCCGCTTCTGCGAAACACCCGCTCCTGCGCTCCCATATCCGCTTCTGCGGACTCGCTCCTACGACCAAAATTCCGCAGGAGCGAAAATGACAGAACCAGACTCTTCAACCTGCAAATTTCCATGATTTTCTTCCGTTTAACCATCCGAAAACACCCCGAGGCCCCCGGACCTCATCCAAACACACCAACACATCTTAATACCTTATTCGAACTTGCTCCAATCCTCAAAACACGTCTAACAACATCAAAACTCATAATTCGCATCGAATTCAAGCCTAAATTCCTTAAAACATTCCAAATTGCACATTCAATCAAAAACCCGACCAAACGACGTCCGAATGACCTGAAATTTTGCAGGCACATCCAAAATCACCTAACGAAGCTATTGCAACTGTCGGAATTCCATTCCGACTCCCGGATCAAAATATCACCTACCGTTCGATTTCGCCAAAATTCAACCTTAGCCAATTCAAGCCTATTTCTACACCGGGCCTCCAAATTCAATTCCGATCGCTCCCCTAAGTCACAAATCACCTCCCGGAACTATCCGAATCATCAGAATCCGATTTCGAGCACTCTAACTCAATAGTCAACTCTTGGTTGACTTTTCATATTCAAGCTTCCTTCAAACATGCTATTTGTTTCATTTTCAATCCAAATCACTCCTAACTCACCCGATATACTCTAATACTGTTTTAAAAGCATAATATATGTAAATGCAAGGTAACGGGGTGGTAATTCCCGTAACGACGGGCCGGGTCGTTACAGTTAGTCCAGTTATGGGTAACACCATAACCAGGTATCTTATTAGGCAATGGAGACTCTGTTACCTTAGGTAGATCCCTAACTCTATACCAAATTTCTTCTGGCGACAAGACTGAAGGTGACTCTTCATAATCAGTTTGATTCTTCATAAATGCACTAGTGTTTCTCCTAAATTCATGATCCATTGGCAAGAAACGACGGTGACAGTCAAACCATGTATTCTTACCTCCATGTTTCAAAGTGAACGCTTTTGTGTCTTCCATGCAAGTTGGGCAGGCTAACTTTCCAGCAGTAGACCACCCGGATAGCATTCCATAAGCAGGAAAATCATTTATAGTCCACATTAAAGCGGCACGCAATCTAAAGTTCTGTTTAGTTGATATATCATAGGTTTCCACACCTTGATGCCACAATAACTTTAACTCATCAATCAATGGCTGCATGTATACATCAATTAAACTTTTTGGATTGCGTGGACCTGGAATAATGCAAGTTAGGAACAAATATGGACTTGTCATACAAAACTCTGGAGGAAGATTATACGGCGTAACAAACACTGGCCAACATGAATATGGTGAGGCAGAGACTGCAAATGGAGTGAATCCATCAGCACATAATCCCAACCTAATATTTCTTGGTTCACTTGCAAAGTCCGGGAACACCCTATCAAAATGCTTCCATGCTTCTCCATCTGACGGGTGACATAGAACACCAGTTGGCCTTTTATGTTCATAGTGCCATCTCATATGAGGAGCGGAGCTCATTGATGCATACAATCTCTTTAACCTTGGTATAAGGGGTAAGTAATGCATCGCCTTCACTGGAACCTTCTTTTTATTATCATTTGTAGCCTCCTTATAACGAGGTTGGTTACAAAACTTACAATTTTCTAATGTTGCATCATCCTTATAAAATAACATGCATCCTTTCTCACAACAGTCAATCCTCTCTGATGAAAGTCCTAACTTGGACACCAATTTCTTGGCAGTATAGAAATCTTTTGGTAAGTCAATTTTATTTGGATTCAGTTCATTCATAAGCCCAATGATAGAATCCATGCCCACTTGAGAAATAGAACTATCAGATTTGATAGTTAGTAGTCTAACCGCAACAGACAACTTGGAATGCATTGAGCCTTCATACAATGGACGAAATAGAACACAACAAGCAACAAGAACCCTAACTAAGAACCCTAAATAGAATGTAAAATCAGAAACTTAGCAAAATCAGATAACACAACAAGCAACAAGAACCCTAACTAAGAACCCTAAATAGAATGTAAATAGAATGTAAACCCATGTTACAAAATCAGAAACTTACATTGATGAGAAGAAAATTCACAATTAATAGTTGCAAAACCAAAACCCTTACATCGATGAGAAGAAGACTGTTTCTGTCGTCGTCCAAAGCAACTGCAGATGCTAAAGAGAGGAGGAAGTCGCTGGAACAGTGAAGTGTGGGAAAGAAATTAGAAAACTAAGGCTTTGGCCCCAAAATAACTAAATAAAAAGAACCCTAAATAGAATGTAAACTCATGTTACAAAATCAGAAACTTACATTGATGAGAAGAAAATTCACAATTAATAGATACAAAACCAAAATCCTTACATGGTGATGAGAAGAAAACTGTTAGTCTCCAAAGCCGCTGGGAAAAACAGAGAAGTGTGGGAAAACGAATTAGAAAAATAAGGGTTTGGCCGAAAATTACTAAATATGTTCCGACTACTGTAGTCGGAAATCACACAATATTTAATTAATCTTATTTTAAAAAATTCAACTATGTTCCGACTACTGTAGTCCGAAACAAATTAATATTTAATTAATTTTATTTAAAACATTTCGATTACCATTTATTTGGTGTGTTCTGACTAAAGTAGTCGGAAAATTATAGGCGCGAAAAATCTCGCCAAACTTCATGACATTAGTAGTCGAAACCTTAGGCGGCAAAATTCTAAAAAAATAATATTAATACAAATATAAAGTTTCCGACTACAGTAGTCGGAAAATTTCAACTGAAAAATTGTAGTCGGAATTGGTAGTCGGAAAAAAGCTTTTTTCTAGTAGTGTATCTTTGTCAAAATGATAATAAGATTGTCTTTTAGAAAAATGGGGGAAATTACTAAAAAACATACTAGGAAACAATCTGTAGAATAAGTTGATTGGTAACCTGGATTCTAGACTCTCACTTAAGATACTTTTTATCGTTATAGTTAAATTGGCTATCATTGGGTTATATTTGTTAAGTTTCGTTTTACCTCATATATGTTGCTACCTATTTTCCAATATGAAAATAATTTTGAAGTTATTGTAAAAAAGCTACTTGGTTGTTATAATTTACTCTTTAAATTGCTAGAGATTTAAACTTGATTTTGTTCATATGAGCATAGACATCTAAATTATAGCGTTGGGCCCATGCTCAACACGAGCATCACCTTATCTTGTTTTATATATATCTTATAAGTTTTACTACGTGAAGAATACCCCCTCGTCATTTCTGGGATCAACTTACCTTGGGAGTCTTTTCCATTACAATGCATGTCACACCTCCCTTTTTACTACCCCTTTTTAAGTTCCCGATTAAGAGAATAGGGTATACCTCAATGTTCAAATACCCGGGAAGGAAATCATAACAAAGAGGAAGGAGTTTTTTCAAATAAAGGACAATCGGTCCGGGATTTTGTTTAATTTTCAGAGTCGCCACTTGGTAAGATAATGGTGTCCCAAGTCACCAATTAATCCCAAATCCGAGGAAATTGACTCTGTATTACAATCCACGAAACTAGAAACCTGGATAAGGAATTCTGTTAACCCGGGAGAAGGTGTTAGGCACTCCCGGATTCCGTGGTTTTAGCACGGTCGCTCAACTGTCGTTCCTGATTTTATATGACTTATTGTATGCCTTTTAACAATGTGTACATGTCTGAAGCTCTGATATTTTACGAATTGCGACGTTGCGAAAATGCATTTCAAGTCACACCGCAACCAGTACGCCTGTGACCTTAAATACATTTCGGCTTCGCCGGGATTTATGATTTGAGTCACACCAATTGCGCACTCGTATTAAAGAAGGTTTATTTATTAAGTCAAGCCTAATAATCATCTAACGGCTTTTAATCTTTGGGAAAGGTTGTGGAATTTGCTATCAACCTTCCCGAATCTATTATATATCGTCAATTGTTTTATATGGGGGCCCCGCTGTTTTATTTTTTAATGCGAGGCACGTCCCATTTTTGGTTTTATTGTCTGGTCCTAATATGTATGCTAAGTTTTTCTATTTTTTGGTTTTTCCCTAGTTCATTATGTTCAGAACTTTAAGTCCAGGCCTTATTCTATTTACACAAGCCTGAACTTTGGGCTTGATATATATCAACTTACATTCCTGGGTATTGAAAACCCAGGAGCTCGCCGAAACGAGTTCAGCAGAAGCCCAATGTCATATTTACATGTCTCTGAGCCTCCGTAACTTGTTAGGCCCAGAACAAACTCAATTAGAAAACAGTAATAAAAATCAAAAATCATTGTGCGCACAAAGGATCGATGTTCAGAAGTTAATGGGAATTCAAACTATTTTATTCAATAAGCAAAAAAGAAATACAAAATTACAATAATAAACTTGAGACTTTAAATGTTCAATGTGAAATAAATCTAATTAAACAGCTGTTTTTGTTTTCATATTTAACAACTATTAAAACTACTAAATCTAATTATTTAGTATCTAAACTAATCAGTATTATTATTTAATAACATGCTAAACTCAATTATTTGTAAATTTCAAAAAGAAAACTAACTGAATGGTTAAACCTTAAACTGTATTTACTATGTGATATGTGGCTTCATACTAGAATATCATAAGACGCAGGTTCATTTATTACTAACAGTGTTCAAATTAAACTAAGTATTACCGAATTAAGCTTGCTACTTCATGTTAATATGGTTAATTATCTACTTGTTTGCAGAATTACTTTGTACCCGATTTAATTATTAACCTATTTTAATTAACTAGGTGACTAATACATAAACTATGCTACATACTACACTATTACATTGTTTTTCAGTTCATCCATATCTCACACGAGTTAATTATACAATACTTCCTATACGAATTACAATTCTAGCTAAGTCATAATCCAGCTACGAAAATCCAAATCAGAAAACATAACAAGACTTGTAGTAAATGAATTTGTTTATTTCTTCAAACTTAAATTTCAATTTTCAATTACATGGTTTAAGCCGTGTACCTGATTCAGCAAGAGAAATCCAATGAGTTCTAAGGGAAGGAGCAGGTACAGCAATTAAGATCAACACAGGTAATGCAACAGTAGACGAAGTGAATCCCAGCAAAACAATTGAATCTCAACACAGCAGCCAAGCAAATACCAACGAACCAAGCAATAGAGACCCAATAGGAAAACAGAAATCCACACAGCTCTAAGTATAAGCTTTAATTAGAAAACCCAGGCAGCTACTATGTATGAAGTTTTTTTGAAATTTTGATCGCCAAAATCTAGCCCTTTAACAGGCTTGAAATTGGGGTATTTATAGGTAAGGTATGGTGAAACTTTTTGGGGGAAAAGCTAGAAAATAATTCTAGTTCGCTCCCCTCCTTTTATTACCAATTCTTACATTTTAGTCCGATTTTCTGTTATGAAATGCCTTCCAGCATGTGCTGGAAGGTTCTATTTGATTCCTTTTTGGGGCTTTTACTAGTTTGCCCCTACTTGTTAGAGTTATTTACTAAGTTACCTTTTATTTATGACCTATGTGCCCTTAATTTTGTGCAATATTGCAGAAATCATAGGCCTAAATGTCCTTAATGTCCCTATAGGCTCTATTAAATCCACAATTATGCCATTTTCTATTTCCTTTATGCCCCTAAGGGCATTTACTATTTACCCGAGCTGTCCAGGTTAGGGTTATAGTATTCCTAGATTTTATTTAATTCTTAGCCACTTCTAATGAGTCTTTTAAGATTTGGCCAGGTCTGAACCTCAATTTATTTCAATTATAACCTTTTTCATTTTCTGTAATTAGAGATAATTTGCAGGACTAGCTGCTTAATTATTCAGAACTATACTTGTTTAAGATTTGGCCAGTCCAAAGTTTGGACTTAGCCTTGCAGTTTTGGGCCAATTAGTGAACACAGGCTGGCTAAGACTTTGCAAGTCTAGCCAACTAGTGAACACATGCCAATTGGGACCTTGCAAGTCTGGCCTATTAGACTTAAGTCAACTTATTATACATTTAGCCAATTTAACACTTATCCAGTGTTTTCAAATTCATCAGAGTTGGTCAGTTACAAGACTGACCACTCTTTGTTATTTATTTCACTTGTGACCTCTTTTTGTAGTTTTCAAATTTAGCCAATTTTAAACTATTTAAAACATTTTTCAAAATTAACCACTTTTCAGGTTACTACACTACTGCAGCTATAACCAATTCCACCTAAGCATACTAGGTATTAACAGTAATCACCTAACACAAAATTGTTGCAAACATAGCCCTTTTCACACAAAATTGCATACATAGCCATGAAATCAGAGTTACTTATCTTTTAACCAAAACTCAGAGAAGAGATTGAATATTGTTGAATTTCAATCAAAGATTTATAATCCAGATTCCAAAACACAGTATATCAATTAAAGATGAAGCAGGCATAGTCAGAGCTTTTCTTATGTTTAAAAGGCTACTGAAAACCCTAATCATGCTCACATGTACTTGACTAAGCATAGACAGGTAGAACATACAAAAGACGCTTCAGAAGAAGACATGGTTTAAACAGAAAAACAGAGATTTCTAGAAGATAAAGACTAATCTGAACATGCAGTGATTCATGCGACTAAAGAAGAAAATCTAGATAGAAGACAGGACAAAAACATGAAGATGAAGGAGAAGTAAACAAAGAAGACATGACTTAACAGAGAAACATGAATAAACATGGATTTTCAAAGAAGATAAACCTAATCTAGCATGCAGTGGCTTAAACAGCTAATGAAAGAAAATCTAACAGGAAACATACTAGAAACATGAGAAAGATAAAGCAACAAACAAAGAAGGACAAAAAATCATGGAAAACAAAAACAAAAGGGGGAAAGGGACTTAGCTTTCAGGATATGTCTCCTCAGCTTCCCTTTTCTCGTTATTTCTTTCCTTTTTATTCTTTTTCTTCTTTTTCTTTTTTTTTCTAGTTTTATTTTCTTTTTTCTTATTTCTGGTTTCTTCTTTTTAGATCCAAGACTTCAGATTTGAAGTCTTTTATTTGGAGACGGGTGTTAGAGGTGAAAAGGTGAGATCTTTTGGTGGTGGTTTGTTTGAGTCGCAAGAGTTAGGATTCCGACGACTTTCTTTCAAAGATTCGAGGAGCTGAGGTGAGATTCGAGGGAAGCGGCTTATGTGGGGTGGTAGATCAGGAGACGGTGGCTCTATTGTGTTAATTTGGGAGCTGGTCTCAAAACTTGTGGTCACCGGACAAGAACTCCAGTGGCCAGAATTTCAAGAAGTTAAGTTTTTTCAAGGTTTCTTGGGGTTTTTATGGTGGTTTGGGGTGAAGAAGTAGAAGAAATAAGAGAGGGAGATGAGAGGTGGCCGGAGACTACCGTGGAGAGTGGACAGTCTCCATGGCCGGTGAGCTTCGAGAAGACGAAGAGTGGGAGAAGAAGAAGAGAAAGGGGCGGTTAGGGTTTGAGGGTTTGAGAAATGGCCGGTTTCTGAATAGAGACCAGGCTTTTATACTCGTTATGGTTGACTGGTCCCTGGCTGTTAGATCAATCGAGATCAATGGCCAAGATTATTTCCCATAAAACAGTGTCATCTAGAGTTAAATGAGGGGTGTGCTATTGTCCATTAGATCTTAAGACACGGACGGTCCAGATTAACTTAAAAATCTTTATTATTAGATTAATTCCGGGTAAATCCTCAACCGTTGGATCCAGTGTTATGAACGGCTGAGATTATTTCAATTTAAATGATTTGGACCGGGTATCTGAGAATGCTTTGGGCCAATGTGTTTGGCCTAGCATTTGGCCCAATTTCCTTTTTTTTTGTACTTTTCCTTGTAATTTCTTTGTATTTTTTAATTATTTTTGTGGTATTTTCTTTTGTATTTCCATTTTTCTTTTTCTTTTTATATTATTTTCAATTATTAAATTTCCTACTTCCTCTAATTTTCTGATATTTTTTACAATTTTCTACTATTTTTCCTTAATTTCTGTTATTAATGCCCCTTTTTATTAATTTCCTTTTTAACTACTTAAATTAAAATTCTTGTATTTAGCCTTTTTTTTTATTTTCTAATTTTAATCTCTAATTGTTCAATCACACAAATGCATCTTATTTCAATCAAAATATGTAATTGCACCCAAAAAATATTATTCATTTTAATTTTGGAATTTATGTCTTTAGGCAAAAATCACGTGCTCACAGCTGCCCCTCTTTGCTCTGGAACACGAAGAGTTTCAGTGCAAAGACAAGTGAGCAGTAATGAGAGATTTTTGCCCACTGGCATATTCCATGAGAAGCATTTTTGAAAAACCTTTTGACCGCACCCTGCCTCAGAGGTTGCCTACATATCCTGGGCTAAACAGGAATCAGGTCAGTGTAGTTCGGGAAGGTTTGGTAGTTTAAAAACTACCAGACTTACTATTGCATTGACATTGTTATGACTTACTGACCTACTCCTTATTACACCAGGGGGTAAAAATCTAAAATGAAGAAGCTATTCTAAGCTATAGTGCTAGGAGTTACAATTGTTCCTATCTACTTCTTGTCTCTTTATTCGTCTTTGTCTCTTTTTCCTTGATTTTCTGTGCGGATGTCTTTCTTTTGGTTGATATTTCTTTTTCTTGCTTCCTTTCTTTTTGATTTTTGATGATACTACTCGCCTTCAAACTAATACCTGCTCAAAACAAAACAAAACAACAAAACTTTTCTTCTGCCCTAGTGTGGGCTCTTCGTGTTACGGTGTTACTCATGTCAGCTAACACAAACCAAAATTGCAGAAATGTATTCCCTTGTTATACAGGTGGGCGCCTGAACAGAAATTAAAATTGTAGATATGTATTTCCTTGTTATACAGGTGGGCGCTTGAACAGAAATTAAAATTATAGATATGTATTCCCTTGTTATACAGGTGGGCGCCTGATGCAAGAAATGCGAATGCAGAAAAAATATTCCCTTGTTATCCAGGTGGGCGCCTGATGCATGAAATGCGAATGCAGAAAAATATTCCCTTGTTATCCAGGTGGGCGCTTGATGCATGAAATGCGAATGCAGGAAAATATTCCATTGTTATCCTGGAAAAGGGGCACAAACCTTCCAGGAAACACAAAAAAAGGTTGAACCCGAATATGAAGGATAGGGTGAAAAAGAAAGTGATAAAGTGGCTAGACACGGGGTAGATCCCAGGTAAGTTTTCTCACCCTTCTGTGCTATACATGTATTATTATGCCATGAGGACATGGCATGATTTTAAGTGTGTTGTGGGAGACTTATCTTCTATTGTATATTGTATATAGTAGATGTAGCTATAAATTATATTATATGGCTTGGCCCGATGATGGACACTTGGTGACGGGTTTCTTAAGGGTCTAAGTCGGAATAAAAAATACAAAAAAATAGAAAATTTGAAAAAATACAAAAATATGAGTAGAGGACTCTTCCTTATGACGGACTATTTAGGACAAGTAATCTTGAGGGAAGTAGTCCACGTAGGAATTTTTCTTTCTTTTATTTTCTTATTCTAGGTAGTGTATCATCTCCCCCTTGGGTTTTCTTTTGACCACGGTTCTTTTCCAGGGGTTTTTATTGAACCGGGTTAGGTAGATTTTTCTTTTTTTAGGATTAGGGGACAAAGGGTAACATGTAACCCCAAGTATGCATATTAGCAAAACTTAATTGAACTTGAGAATGTATTATCTAAGCTTGACTGTAGATTCTAAATATGCCTTAAATTGCACAATACAGCTTGCTTGAACATTGATAGGACTTTGTAGATAAACCGGATTCCAAATGAGTTGCATGCAATGTGTGTGTGAGGTTTTACTTACATTGTATGCTTTACATGATGCCTAGAACTTGCCCTGTGTGTTTGCAAAGCAAAATAGAAGTTGTTTGGTTGTAGAAAGGATAGAGGCATTTCTTTGTGTAACCCCATATACCAATAGACATGAATTCACCCATACATTATATCTTAGTTAACCCCTTTGAGCCTAAAGCCTATTCTTTGATATCCCTTGAATGTTCATCAAATATATATAATGTTCTGCTTTACCTCCTAGAAGCACTTGTATTGTAATGAATATGCAAAAGTTTAAGTGTGGGGTGAAGGGAAATTGACAAAAGGGAAAATCAAGAATTAATGATAGAAAATAGTGGACTGGTCCAAATTAATGTTGCAAAGAAATAAGACAGAGAGCTATATCAATGAATATGTAAAAATTAGAAAGGCCAGTCACATCAACAAAAGAAAAGTGGGGGCTAAAAGTAAAGAAAGGTGAAGGAATATTTATGGGAGACATAAGGAAGAAAACGAAAAGGGAAGTTGTAAAAAGGAAAAGAAAAGTGCTTAGGGAGGTTAGTCACTATAACCAAAAGTATCTTACCCGTCCCGTAGCCAACATTACAACTCTTAAAGACCTCTTGATCTATGATTGAATTACTCGATTAGTGGAGTATTACACTAGGGGCAAGCCTATGGTGTGTCTGTATGCATATGAATGTTCTTTGTTGAGAGTGAGTGAATTTTTCCGATATTTATAAGTTCCATGTCTTTGAATTGTTAATGTGTGTGAACTTCTCTCAATAAATTTTGTGAAGGCATGTAATTCATGAGGAAGAAGGTAAATTTGTAAGTTTTTGGTAATAAGTAGAGTAAGTAATAATGTGCGGGCATGAGAGTTTGCGGTTAGGTAATGATTATGCATATCTTAGGTTGTTCATGTATAATAACTTTTGTGACATAGTTTGGGGGAGACAAAAATTTTTATAATTGGCCTAAAGTGTGATTAAGGTTGCTCGAGGACGAGCAAAGATTTAAGTGTGGGGTATTGATAATAGGTGAATTTGACTGTAATTATGCCCTAAATAATCACACTTTGTTATGGTAATATTGTTGTTTATGAGGACAAAATGCTTTGATTAGTGTTTGTTTGTGTGTTATAGGTACATGTGATGCAATGGATGCTAAGAAGAACTATTTTGGAGTCATATGTTAATGAAAAGGCCAAGAGAAGAGCTAAGGAGAAAAGAGCTCGAAAAAGCAGAGTGTCACGACCCAAATCCGGTCGTGATGGCGCCCAACAATCAAACTAGGCCAGCCAGACCAACAATTACTTATCACATCGAATACCAGTCCCAAATGGACATCCCAAGAAGAATATAAGAATTAAAGAACTCCAATAATAATAATAATGAACAAAATACGGAGAAGTGCGAAAATAACTGACACTCCCAAAGATCTCGAGTCACAAGTCTAGAGCCTCTAACAAAACCCAACAAGAATAGAGAATATTGTATAGAAATACTCAAGTCTGAATACAAAATAACAACTGGAAAGAGGAGAAGTAGCTAGGTTCTGCGAACGTTGGCAGCTACCTTAGCAACTCGGTATAAATCTGAAACCGCTGGAAATGCCTGTCTACTGCTCCTGAGTACCTGAGTCTGCACACAAAAGGTGCAGGGAGTAGGGGTGAGTACTAAGTACTCAGTGAGTAATAAATATATAAAAGCAGCTGAAAGTAGGAAATCCACAACATACCACAACATGAAGCTACACTACAGTCCGAATCCCTACGAACTAGCATCAACGGTACAATACAGCTACCACAGAATAATTCAACAAATACAGATGCAATGCAGTGCACATAACCGCTACGGCATGTAGCCCGATCTATTTAACGTCGACGGCGCTCACTGGGGGTGTGTACAGACTCCGGAGGGGCTCCTACAGCCCAAGCGCAAATACCGTTGCGGCGTGCAGCCCGATCCTCATATCATAATAACCGCTGCGGCGTGCAGCCCGATCCATCCTTAGTCCACAATAATTAGATAAGTCACAAACAGTTCATTTTTCTTAATTCCAGTTCCAGTTCATAATTTATGAAAAATACTTTAACTTTATTAAATTTGCAAAAGCCGGTGACTTAGCATATCAATAATGTGATTTCAATTTCCAGGACTGAGATCAGTGATTAAGCAAATCTAGCTATCGCATAAATATTGTCCTCTAAGGACGCTACAGGTCGGCACAAGGCCCCAAACAAGGCTTACCGCCCACAAATATATCAAACACAGTGTATTTCCAACACTAACAGCATATTATGCACATCCGGGATGGACCAAGTCTCAATCCCCAGTCACAATCAATCCCGCACCTGCCACGGTGTGCGAGCCATGCCCTACTAGCGTCACAATGTGCTAAGCCGGGGTTTCGAACCCTCATGCTACCATATACACTAACTACTCACCTCTAGCCGGTCGTAGATTCGTTCGTGATGCCTTTTCCTTTGAAATTTGCTCCCTCGTGCGTAGAATCTTGTCAAACCACAATAATTATATCAAATATGGGTCAAAGATTCATAACCCATTTCAATTTACATGAAATTCGCATAAATACACTAAGTTGGTAAAACTCGACCCCGGGCCCACTGCTCGGAAAATTCCGAAATTAGTACCAATGCGATCCTCGTCACGCCACGAGTCCGTGTATATAAAATGTATCGAAATCGGAGTTCAAATGGCCTTCCAAAACTCAAAATCCCGTTTTCAAAACCTAGGCCACAATTCTTCAAAATTCTACCCAAATTCATGAAGATTGATGTTAATCCTACCATAAAATTATGTTTTTGACTCAAGAATCTTACCTCCAATGAATACCATATGATATCTCAGTGTTTTCCTCGTGTTTTCTTCTCTCTATGGCTCAAAATTGGGTTTTGGGTGAATGAACCTGCGAGCCCTCTGTTCTGTGATTTAATTCACTGCCAGATCATTTAGCCCTACGCGATCGCGACTCGCCTCACGCGATCGCGATGTTCAAAAAGCCGGCCTCATGCGATCGCGATTCCCTTCATGCGATTGCGTATCACAAAAAATCCCAGACTATATTTTCCTTCTATGCGATCGCTTAGACCCTCATGCGATCGCGATGGGCAACTGGTTACTCTAGGCGAACGCTACCATGCCCCCTACGATCGCGTTGCTTCTGCTCTTGACCTTATGCGATCGCGTCCCTTGCCCTGCGATCGCGAAGGGTAAAATTCTCCCCCTCTCCATTACACTAGATTGCATGCTCATTAGTGCGATCGGAGAGAGTAAATATCTGTTGCACTTATGACAGCAAACCAGCTCTTTCCTTTGGCCAAGAATGATCCGTTTGGACCCCCGGATTCATCCCGAGGCCCCCGGGACCCCAACAAAAACCACCAACATACTCCAAAACATGATACGGACTTGTTCCAATCATAAAAACACCATTCTAAACATCAAAATCACCATTTACACACGAATTCAAGCCTAAGTTTCTTCAAAACTTCCGAAACTAATATTCAATCGAAAACTCGATCAAACGATGTCCGAATGACCTGAAAATTTGCAGACATATCCAAAATCACATAACAAAGCTACAAAAATTGTCGGAATTCGATTCCGACCCCCGGATCAAAATCTCACCTATCATCCGGTTCTCGCCAAAATTCAACCTTCGCCAATTCAAGCCTAAATCTACACCGGACCTCCGAATTCAATTCTGATTGCTCTCCTAAGTCATAAATGATCCCCCAAACTAGTTGAATCATCGGAATCCGATTCCGAGCACTCTAATGCAATAGTCAACTCTAGGTTGACTTCCCATATTCAAGCTTCCTTCAAACATGCTATTTGCTTCATTTTCACCCCGAATCACTCCTAACTCACCCGATATACTCTAATACCGATATAAAAGCATAAGATATGTAAACGTAAGGTAACGGGGTGGTAATTCCCGTAACGATGGGCCGGGTCGTTACACAGAGAAAAAGCCACAGCACTGTTCCTCCGCAGTTCATTCGCAGTCGCGGATGAACCGCAAATAAATAGGCTTTCTGAAGTTTTACTGTTCGCGGTCAGCTCGCGACCGCGAACCAACCTTGGAAGGCAACGCCCAGATCTCCTAATTAGACTCAAACTTAGTTTTTTTAGCCATAAAACCTCTATATAAACTCCTAGTTTGCCCCATAGTGGCATGTTGCATTTATTTCAATAGTTTTGCAAGATATTTAGTAAGAGAGAATCCTCTCAACTCCTTCTTTTTATCATATATCAAGTATTTCTTTATGATTTCAATTATTATTCTTGTTTCTTTAAGCATGACTAGCTAAATCCTTTTCTAAGGTTTTGATGGAACCTATTGGGTGATGAACTTATCGTTTATGTGATTACAAATTGTGAACTAGATTTCTATTTGTTCAACTTCATTCTTGTTGTAGTTAATTGGTAGGATCACCAATTAGCTGTGCCTATTTAGTGTGCATAACTTGGAAAAGAGTGCATATTTAGGTATATTGTTGAACAATACCACACCTAGGTTATTGGAGGAATCTATAACTTTAGGCATAAAGACGGGGTTAGGAATAACGAAGTTTTGGATTCAATCTTAAGTGAACTATTCAAATTAAAGCTAGCTTGGGTAGCTCGGGAGAGTGCAATAGTAAATTATTGTAATTTCTCGGGAGAGCGTTACGATACAAATAGCGTTCATGATTGATAGAATATATTGACAATTTGTATGAGCATAACGATAAGGGATTCCATCAATAGGGGAAATTAATACCTTAGTCTTTCTCCATATTATTTACCCAATATTCAATTCTTTCTTTTCAGTCTTTTAATTCTTGCAAAGTAGTTGTTCGAAAAACTCACAAAAATATATTCAAAATTTGGGAACTTCATTCGGAAGTGTTCTTGGATTGTGAAAGTTGCAATTGGTAGGTTAATTCTCTGTGGGATCGATCTTGGACTTATTAGACCAGGTTATATTGATTACGACCGTTGCTTGGACGTGAATCAATTTTGGCGCCGTTGCCGGGGAATTAACGAAATTATCAATTGCCATTGACAGAACTACAAGATTCTTGTGCAGTCAGGTTCTTTCTACACACTTTACATTGAATTTTTTTACGGTTGTTTAAATTGGGTACTCAGGTGCATGCCTAGAAAATCTGTAAGGACTGGAGAACTAATTGAAGGACTCTCAGACCCAAAGCAAACTTTTCGGGCACGTAATAGGGCAATCAAACAAATTCAATAATCTCAGCAACCAATTAAACTAGATTTCGCCATGGGAGACGTGAACGACCCAAACTGGCAAGCTGGGTTAAACGCGCATGAGGCGCAGGAAGGTGCACTATATGACTGAGCACAACCAACAACAGATAATTTGGCAACTGCCATTATTGTGCCAGCCATTCAAGCTGAGTCATTCCAGATTAACAATAACATGCTACACTTGTTGCAAAATAAGGGATTATTCTCCGGGACTCAGGTTGAAGATCCACAACAGCACCTGAAGAACTTTCTCTCAATATGCAAGACACAGAGGCAACCGAATGTAACTCCGGAAGCGATCAGATTATTACTCTTTCCGTTCTCAGTTACAGGAGCAGCACAGATATGGCTAAACTCACTCCCCATAAACTCCATTGCAACTTCGGATGAGTTAGTCAAACAATTCCATAACAAGTTTCATCCACCTAACAAGACAGCTCAACAAATTGATGAGATTGTGAGCTTCAAGCAGAAACTAACGGAAACATTACATGAAACTTGGGGCAGATTCAAGGGTATGCTTGTTATTTGTCCTCACCATGGGATTCCTGAGCAGATGTTGGGCCAAAGATTCTACATGGGGCTTTCAGATAGTATGAAGAATATTGTAGATGCTTTAGCAGCAGGTGGGGCTTTTCTGAGCAAGACTTGGAGAGAGGGCCAAAATTTGCTAGACAAGATGGCTCAAAATTCCGGGTGGACAAACAGGAATGCTCTTATCACTCCAGTGGTACACTTTGTACCTCTGGATCCATCCAACACTATGGAGGAGAACATAGCAACTTTATTGACACAAATGAGCATCCTGGCAAAGAAGGTGGAAGAATCAGGGGGTTAAGCAACAGGTTCACATTGTAGATACTACCAATGGTGGTTTATGCACATCTTGCATTAGCCAACCCATAGGTAATCCATGTGCTGTAGACCAAGAACATCATCATCACCATGAGGATATAAACTATGTGGCTAACTATGGAGGACAGCGACAAGGTAATCAAAACTGGGGCCAACAGGCTCCAATGCAGTACAGACCTCCCCGACCACAATTTAATGCAGCAGGTATGAGGCCACCACACAACATGGCACTATATCCTAGACCTCATAATTTCGGCAATCAACAGCAGGGATATCATATTGCGACCACCACTTGGGGGTAGATATGACGATGGGTTTGCAAGGTTGGAAGCTATGATGCAGCAGGTAATTGGGTCAAATGCCAAAACAAATGAGAGTATAGATGCACATGATGCCGCCATCAAGAATAGTGAAGTACAGGTGGGTCAGATTGCTATGTCTCTCAACAATCGTCCTCAAGGGACATTGCCTGCAGATACATAAACAAACCCAAAGGATCAAGTCCCAAAGCAGATGATGGCAGTGACTCTGAGAAGCAGTAGAGATCTTGATGCTGAGAATGAAAGTGAGAAAATCGACAGACAGGCTGAGACACCTACTCCATTACCCATTGAACTGGATGAGTCCACAGGGTTGACAGAAGTCACAGTCCAGCTAGTTGCTGAAAATAAAGAAGCAAAACATGGAACGGAGAAAGTAGCTGAACAGGTAGAGCAGCAGATTGATGAGAAAGTGATAGAAAAAGAAAAGTCCCAAGTCACTGGGAAGAAGAGGCCTCCACCACCATTCCCCCAAAGGTTGGCCAAACACTAGAAAGAGGAGCAATACAAAAAGTTCTTTGAAATGCTCAAGCAAATCCAGGTAAACATTCCCTTAATTGAAGATTTAAAAGAAATGCCTGGTTAATGTAAGATGATGAAGGATTTGATGTCGCAGAAATTTGATTTCCAAGACTTGGCCACCGTAACACTTACTCAGACTTGTAGTGATGTGTCTCCAGACCCATTGCTGAGAAGCTATCTGATCCAGGCAGCTTCACCATCCCATGCACTATAGGGAATTATGCCTTTACTAAGGCTTTGTGTGATTTGGGGGCAAGCATTAATCTCATGCCCTTAGTCATTTATAAGAGGTTAGGCATTGGGAGAGCCAGGCCCACCTCTATGCTTTTACAGATTGCTGACAGGATGGTTAAGCGTCCATTTGGTATTATAGATGATGTGCTTATCCAGGTTGAGAAGTTCACGTTTCCCGCCGATTTTGTTATTCTTGATTGCAAGGTCGACGAAAAAATTCCCATAATCCTAAGAAGACCATTCTTAGCTACCGGGAGAGCTATAATTGATTATGAAACTGGGGAACTCAATATGAGGTTGAATGATGAGGGGATCATATTCAATGTTCAAAAATCCATGAGGCGCCCCAGTGAGTTCGCAAATTTCTCTCTCATTGATGCGGTTGATGTGATAGTGGAGACCGACGATGCAGAGTTAACCATTGAAGATCCACTTCAAGCATGCCTGATGAAAATGGAAGAGGTAAATGGTGAAAGTTTAGCTGAATGGGTACTATCTCTGGAAGGCAAGGGATTTTGGCAGAGAGAGCTTGAGTTTGATCCTCTACACTTAGAGAAAAGAGAGACCCCGCCAGCAAAGCCATCCATAGAAGAGCCACCAAAGCTCGAGCTTAAACCACTACCATCACATCTCAGGTATGAATTTCTAGATCATAACTCCACTTTACCTGTTATTACTTCATCTGGTTTGCTAGATGTGCAGGCTCAAAAGCTATTACAGGTACTCAAGGAATGTAAAGCTACCAATGGTTGGACCATGGCAGACATAAAGGGGATCAGCCTTGCATACTGCATGCACAAGATTCTCCGGGAAGAGGGCACAAACCTTCCAGGAAACGCAAAAGAAGGCTGAACACGAATATGAAGGATAGGGTGAAAAAGAAAGTGATAAAGTGGCTAGACACGGGGTAGATCCCAGGTAAGTTTTCTCACCCTTCTGTGCTATACGTGTATTATTATGCCATGAGGACATGGCATGATTTTAAGTGTGGGGTGGGAGACTTATCTTGTATTGTATATTGTATATAGTAGATGTAGCTATAAATTATATTAGATGGCTTGGCTCGATGATGGACACTTGGCGACAGGTTTCATAAGGGTCTAAGTCGGAATAAAAAACACAAAAAAAAAATAGAAAATTTGAAAAAAATACAAAAATATGAGTAGAGAACTCTTCCTTATGAGGGACTATTTAGGACAAGTACTCTTGAGGGAAGTAGTCCACGTAGGAATTTTTCTTTCTTTTATTTTCTTTTTCTAGGTAGTGTATCATCTCCCCTTGGTTTTTCTTTTGACCACGGTTCTTTTCCAAGGGTTTTTATTGAACCGAGTTAGGTAGATTTTTCTTTTCTTAGGATTAGAGGACAAAAGGTACCATGTAACCCCAAGTATGCACATTAGCAAAGCTTAATTGAACTTGAGAATGCATTATCTAAGCTTGACTGTAGATTCTAAATATGCCTTAAATTGCACAATACAGCTTGCTTGAACATTGATAGGACTTTGTAGATAAACCGAATTTCAAATGAGTTGCATGCAATGTGTGTGTGAGGTTTTACTTACATTGTATGCTTTACATGATGCCTAGAACTTGCCTTGTATGTTTGCAAAGCGAAATAGAAGTTGTTTGGTTGTAGAAAGGATAGTGGCATTTCTTTGTGTAATCTCATATACCAATAGACATGAATTCACCCGTACATTATATCTTAGTTAACCCCTTTGAGCCTAAAGCATATTCTTTGATAACCCTTAAATGTTCATCAAATATGTATAATGTTCCGCTTTACCTCCTAGAAGCACTTGTATTGTAATGAATATGCAAAATTTTAAGTGTGGGGTGAAGGGAAATTGAAAAAGGGAAAATCAAAAATTAATGATAGAAAATAGTGGACTGGTCCAAATTAATTTTGCAAAGCAATAAGACAAAGAGCTATATCAATGAATATGTAAAAATTAGAAAGGCCAGTCATATCAACAAAAGAAAAGTGGGGGCTAAAAGTAAAGAAAGGTGAAGGAATGTTTATGGGAGACATAAGGAAGAAAACAAAAAGGGAAGTTGTAAAAAGGAAAAGAAAAGTGCTTAGGGAGGTTAGTCACTATAACCAAAAGTATCTTACTCGTCCCGTAGCCAATATTACAACCCTTAAAGACCTCTTGATCTATGATTGAATAACTCCATTAGTGGAGTATTACACTAGGGGCAAGCCTATGGTGTGTCTGTATGCATATGAATGTTCTTTGTTGAGGGTGAGTGAATTTTTCCGATATTTATAAGTTCCATGTCTTTGAATTGTTAATGTGTGGGAACTTCTCTCAATAAATTTTGTGAGGGCATGTAATTCAAGAGGAAGAAGGAAAATTTGCAAGTTTTATGTAATAAGTAGAGTAACTAACAATGTGCGGGCATGAGAGTTTGCGGTTAGGTAATGATTGTGCATATCTTAGGTTGTTCATGTATAATAGCTTTTGTGACATAGTTTGGGGGAGACAAAATTTTTTATAAATGGCCTAAAGTGTGATTAAGGTTGCTCGAGGACAAGCAAACGTTTAAGTGTGGAGTATTGATAATAGGTGAATTTGACTATAATTATGCCCTAAATAATCACACTTTGTTATGGTATTATTGTTGTTTTTGAGGAAAAAATACTTTGATTAGTGTTTGTTTGTGTGTTATAGGTACATGTGATGCAATGGATGCTAAGAAGAACTATTTTGGAGTCATATGTTGATGAAAAGGCCAAGAGAAGAGCTAAGGTGAAAAGAGCTGGAAAAAGCTGCAGCAATGTTCCTCCGCGGTTCATTCGCGGTCGCGGATGAACCGCGAATAAATAGGCTTTCTGAAGTTTTACTGTTCGTGGTCAGCTCGCGGCCACAAACCAACCGTGGAAGGCGACGCCCAGCTCTCCTAATTAGACTCAAACTTAGTTTTTTTAGCCCTAAAACCTCTATATAAACTCCTAGTTTTCCCCATAGAGACATGTTGCATTTATTTCAGTACTTTTGCAAGATATTTAGTAAGAGATAATACTCTCAACTCCTTCTTTTTAGTATGTATCAAGTATTTTTTTATGATTTCAATTATTATTCTTGTTTCTTTAAGCATGAGTAGCTAAATCCTTTTCTAAGGTTTTGATGGAACCTATTGGGTGATGAACTTATCGTTTATGTGATTACAAATTGTGAACTAGATTTCTATTTGTTCAACTTCGTTCTTGTTGTAGTTAATTGGTAAGATCCCCAATTAGTTGTGCCTATTTAGTGTGCATAACTTGGAAAAGAATGCATATTTAGGTATATTGTTGAACAACACCACACCTAGGTTATTAGAGGAATCTATAACTTTAGGCGTAACGACGGGGTTAGGAATAACGAAGTTTTGGGTGCAATCTTAAGTGAACTATTCAAATTAAAGCTAGCTCGGGTAGCTCGGGAGAGTGGACTAGTAAATTGTTGTAATTGCTCGGGAGAGGGCTACGATACAAATAGCGTTCATGATTGATAGAATATATTGACAATTTGTATGAGCATAACGATAAGAGATTCCATCAATAGGGGAAATCAATACCTTAGTCTTTATCCATATTATTTACCCAATATTCAATTCTTTCTATTCAGTCTTTTAATTCTTGCAAAGTAGTTGTTCGAAAAACTCACAAAAATATATTCAAAATTTTGGAACTTGATTTGGAAGTGTTCTTGGGTTGCGAAAGTTGCAATTGGTAGGTTAATTCTTTGTGGGATCGATCTTGGACTTATTAGACCAGGTTATATTGTCTACGACCGTTGCTTGGACGTGAATCATTATCCAGGTGGGCGCCTGATGCATGAAATGCGAATGCAGAAAAATTATTCCCTTGTTATCCAGGTAGGCGCCTGATGCATAAAATGCGAATGCAGAAAAATATTCCCTTGTTATCCAGGTGGGCGCCTGATGCATGACATGCGAATGCAGAAAAGTATTCCCTTGTTATCCAGGTGGGCGCCTGATGCATGACATGCGAATGCAGAAAAATATTCCCTTGTTATCGAGGTGGGCGCCTGATGCATGACATGTGAATGCAGAAAAATATTTCCTTGTAACCCAGGTGGGCGATTGATGCATGAAATGCGAATGCAGAAAAGTATTCCCTTATTATCCAGGTGGGCGCCTGATGCATGAAAATGAAATGCAGAAAAATATTCCCTCAGTTTGATAACTGGGGTGTGAATTTAAAAGATGATACCTTCTGTTGTTTTTGGTATTTTCTTGATTGAGTGATTCCTCCATCCATGGATTCCTCCATTTATTGCTGAGCTTTCCTTTTTATATTTTCTTTCTTTTCACATTGGTCACATTCACTTTAAAGTGATTAGTGACAATTGCTCCTGTCTAAACCACAAAACAAAATCTTATTAGTTATGAGCTGCTGGCAACTGGCATCTGCCGCTCCTGCCTTTAATTTCACTTCTCTTATTTTTTTTTTGCTCTTCTTTTGCTGTGCAATCTTTCAGTTGACTATCTTTTGTAAACTCTTTTTGTATTTTTCCTTTCTTTTCACCCATTTTTTTTCTTTCGGCTCTGATTTCCACCATTCTTTATTTCTTTTCAACTCCTTTTTCCTTTCTTTCTTTTTTGATCTAGTGTTATTTCAGCTTTTATCATCAGAAGCTGATAGTTAGCTTTCGAAGGACAAACAATGAAATGCGGAAACAAATGAATTTCAAAAGGGGTAAGGGTGTTTTGGAGAAGTGATAGAACTTATCTAGGTATGTTGGATGATTCCGTTGACCATGCCATGTATTTAAACTCTGACCCAGTTTGTTCAATCCATTATTCCAACTCCAACTTTCTTGCAACACAAACCGATATTATTTTTGTTGCTTTTCTCTTTTTCCAAAATGATCCTCGCAATCGCCTTATGGTGTCGTGAAAGGTTTTTACCAATAAGACTCTCTCATTTATTTCTCTAAACCTCACAATCGCCTTTCAGTGCCTGTAACGGTTTTCACTGACAAGACTCTCTCATTTTATTTCTCTCAGCCTCACGGTCTCCTCACGGTGCCGATTAAGGTTTTCACCGATGAGACACTCTCATTTTTTTCTTTTTATATATTTTCTTTTGTCTTTTGTTTTTCTGAACCACTGGTGTTGTCTGTGCCCTGTTTTTCCTTTATTCTCATTGTATTTGTTATTTTCTTGAAATTGATTACAAGGTCTTTCTTTGGACCGTAATGTGGCTTTTGGATGGGTTAAGAAAGAAGGATATAAAAGCTCAAAAGTTTACGAGGGTTTAAAAATATTTACAACTCTCGGAATTAAAAAATAAAACTTCTGCCCCAGTTTCAATATATGGGGGATTTTTGGGATTTTCCTTTATTGTGACTGAACCTCAATGAGGCTGCCTACGTACCCTTTCGGGATAAAGTCAGACGTAGTTCAGACTACGCTATATAATTCATGGTTTTCTTTTGACTTTTTCCCGATTTCTTTGTCTTTTCCTTCTGCTTGCATTTTGCATTTTTTTTATTCATTTTTTTCATTTTCTTTTGCATCATAAAAACAATTCCGAGAGAGGGATATGAAAGAATAGATCGAACATGGCTCAAAGGGGATGTCAGTGGATAAAGTGTTTGGATAGAGAATAAAATGCCTTTATAATTTAAATTCCAAAATCACAACAAAATACAGTTACACAAATGAAAAGGAATCATACATAGTATCTTTTGACTGCATCTGAATTGATAGCAGTCTCTACGCATTTCCCTTCAACATCTGTCAAATATAGTGCCCGATTAGACAACACCCGTACTACCATGAATGGCCCTTGCCAGTTTGGCGCGAATTTGCCTTTTGCTTTAGCCCAATGCGGTAAGATACGCCTCAACGCCAGTTGTCCAACTTCAAACTTCTGAGGACGCACCTTCTTATTTTATGCTTTGGCCATTCTTTGTTGATATAATTGCCCATGGAAAACCGCTGCTAACCTCTGCTCATCGATCAGATTTAATTGTTCCAATCGGGCTTTTACCCATTCATCGTCATCAATCTCAGCTTCAGCTATGATTCGAAGTGACGGTATCTCGATTTCCGCAGGTATAACAGCCTCTGTCCCATACACCAATGAATAGGGCGTGGCACCGATAGAAGTACGTATTGTTGTGCGATAAGCCATAAGAGCGAAAGGCAGCTTCTCATGCCATTGTCTAGACTCTTCCACCATTTTCCCGAGGATCTTCTTTATATTCGTATTTGCAGCTTCTACTGCTCTATTTGCCTTTGGCCTGTAAGGTGTAGAGTTACGATGCAGGATCTTAAATCTCTAACATGCTTCCGCCATGAGGTGACTGATCAGATTTGCCTCGTTGTCTGTGATAATTACTTTGGGAATTCCAAATCGGCATATAATATTTTCATGCACGAAATCCACCACGGCTTTCTTCGTCACCGCCTTGAATGTTTTTGCCTCCACCCACTTAGTAAAGTAGTCAATCGCGACCAAGATAAATCTATGTCCATTAGAAGCTGCAGGCTCTATTGGTCCGATAACATCCATGCCCCAGGCGACCAATGGCCAAGGTGCAGACATCGTATGCAATTCATAAGGTGGGGAGTGAATTAGATCTCCATGTACTTGGCATTGGTAGAATTTCTTCACATACTTGATACAGTCTCGCTTCATGGTGAGCCAATAATATCCTGCTCTCAAAATCTTCTTTGCTAAGATATATCCACTCACATGAGGTCTACAAGCTCTAGCGTGCACCTCAGTCATAATCATATCAGCTTGTTACGCATCCACACGTCTCAGCAAGCCCAAGTCTGGTGTTCTTTTATATATAATTCCTCCACTGAGGAAAAAGCCATTCGCCAAGTGTCTTAGAGCTCTCTTCTGATCTCCGGTGGCTTATTCTGGGTACTTACCCGTCTTCAAGTATTCCTTGATATCGTGATACCACGGTTCCCCATCTAACTCTCCTTCCACAGCAAAATAGTAAGCATTTTGATCATACACCTGTATTTGGAGCGGATCTATATAGGCTTTGTCTAGATGATGTTACATAGAGGATAGTGTGGCCAGAGCATATGCTACTTCCTTGTGCATTCTTGAGATATGTTTGAACTCTATGGATTGGAACCTTTGGGATAGTTCATGTAGACAATGCCGATAAGGTATCAATTTCAGATCTCTTGTCTCCCATTCCCCCTGAATTTGATGTATAAAAAGATCCGAGTCACCCATGACCAAAATCTCTTGAATACCCATATTTATTGCCATCCTTAATCCCAATATACATGCCTCATATTCGGCGATATTGTTGGTACAGAAAAATTGAAGTTGAGCAGTAACGGGATAGTGTTGACGCATTTCTGAAAAAAGCACTGCTCCAATCCCATCTCCTTTACTGTTGACGGCTCCGTCGAAGTACATCTTCCATCCTGGCTTATCACTTCATTCCATTTCTTCGACATTCATTTCCTCCTCATCCGGAAAGTATGTATTTAGTGGCTCATATTCATCATCTACTGGATTTTCTGCTAAGTGATCTACAACTGCTTGCGCCTTCATCGTCGTACGTGTTACATAAATGATGTCAAATTATGTGAGTAGAATCTGCCATTTAGCAAGTCTCCTTGAGGCATGGGCTTCTGGAATATATACTTCAAAGGGTCTAACCGTGATATCGGATATGTAGTGTATGCTGACAAATAATGCTTCAATTTCTGAGCCACCCATGTTAATGCACAGCATGTTCTCTCTAGTTGAGTATATTTTGCCTCATAAAATGTGAACTTCTTACTAAGGTAATATATAGCTTGCTCTTTCTTGCCAGTCTCATCGTGTTGTCCCTGTACACAGCCAAAGGAATTATCAAGCACTGTCAAATATAAGATCAAAGGTCTTCCCAGCTCCGGATGAACTAACACTGGAGGATTTGCCAAATATTCCCTGATTTTATCAAAGGCTTCCTGACATTCATCGGTCCATTTCACTGTTGCATCCTTCTTTAACAACTTGAAGATAGGTTCACATGTTGATGTCAACTGAGCGATAAACCGGCAAATATTATTCAGCCTGCCTAGTAAGCTCATTACTTCCTTCTTGTTTCTCGGCGGAGGCAAACTCTGGATGGCTTTTATCTTTGACGAATCTAGTTTAATGCATCGCCGACTTACTATAAATCCCAATAGCTTCCCTGAAGGTACTCCAAAAGCGCATTTTGCAGGATTGAGTTTAAGATTATACCTTCGGAGTCTTTGGAAAAACTTCCTCAAGTCCTTGACATGATCATGTTGCTTCTTGGACTTGATGATGACGTCGTCCACATACACTTCAATTTCTCGATGCATCATATCATGAAACATTGTTGTCATTGCCCTCATATAAGTAGCTCCGACATTCTTTAACCCAAACGGCATCACTCTATAGCAGTATGTTCCCCAAGGCGTTATAAAAGCTATTTTCTTCGCGTCTTCTTCGTCCATTAGGATTTGGTGATAACCTGCATAGCAATCTACAAAAGAGCCAATTTCATGCTTGGCGCAATTGTCGATTAATATGTGGATATTCGGCAATGGAAAGTCATCCTTTGGACTGGCCTTGTTGAGGTCTCTGTAATCAACACACACCCTGGCTTTTCCGTCGTTCTTTGGAACTGGCACAACATTCGCTAACCAGGTAGGATATTTGGTAACTCGTATGACCTTCACCTCAAACGGCTTGTTCACCTCTTCTTTTATCTTCATGCTGATATCCGTTTTGAACTTTCTCAACTTTTATTATACTGGCCGGCATTCGGGATAAATAGGCAACTTGTGTACCACCAAATCAGTGCTGAGTCCGGACATGTCATCATAGGACCAGGCAAAAACGTCCTTGTATTCATGCAACAACTTTATTAGCTCTTCTTTGAGGGAAGCTTCCAGGTGTACACTGATTTTTGTCTCCCGGACATTATCCTCATTCCCCAAATTAATAGATTATGTCTCACTTAAGTTCGATTTGGGTTTTTCCTCTATTGATTCAAGTCTTTACTTATTTTCTCCAGTGTTTCCTCATCTTCATATTCTATTTCACTCTCATTTTCAATTTCTTGTATAATAATTCGATTGTCAAAACTGGGTCGGGAATCCTTCATGCATGACATATCATCAAAATCAGCGCATATTGAACTGTACAAAAGGAAGAAAAGAAAAAGAACAGTAAAAATAAGGAAAAATGAAGAAAGAAGAATAAATTGCATTTCATTGATATTTTTTTCGAAAAGATAACAGAGGTTGGATACATTTGATTTCAGTGGGGCGTGGGGATTACAAAGATAAAATTGCTTTCGGGAAAGGATGATATATTTTGAAAGCTAATTACCAAGACTCCCTCCTGATTGGAAAATGAGTGGCTTCCTAAATATTGAGTGCAACACTGGGCCCCACGAACTGGATATCCATCTTACTGGTCCCCTCGCCCATCTCCACCATGTTCACATCCCCAAATAACATTTCAAACCTCGTGAGGAGTTCCGCATCTGGCCTTATCTCAACATATCTTGACTCAGCAGCCCTCAAATGTCGTTGTGTACAAGGCTTAGTGAAGGTGTCGGATAATTTTGGGACTGGTTTCGGGAGTGTCCAACTTTTCTTCTTGGATCTTTTGTCTTTCTAGATGTCGGTATAGGTAGGTTTAAAGCCCAAACCAAAGGTATCATTGTTTCCCGGTAGATGGACAGGTTGTGTTATTCCTTGTAAGGCTATCCCCAAACATTTTCCCGGTGTGAACCCATTTCTGATCATCTATTTGGCTACCATTACTGCGGTAGATGCCACTGTAGGAATTGGCAAGCTCTCACCTTCATCTATCTTGTTAACTACCACAGTGTATGTCACCCGATACACCCATGGGCCCGGGTCCCCCTCGACTTCCTCAAAAGGCATTATGGCATTACAAGCGTCTTCCTCTCTGTGCACTGTAATTTCTTGTTGTTCCCATTCTAACTTTACCATTTGGTGTAGGGAAGATGGTACGGCTTTGGCTGCATGGATCCATGGCTGTCCCAGCAATAGATTATAAGACATAGTGACGTCCAACACCTGATATTCCATGGTAAAGTCTACCGGCTCAATGGTGACCTCCAGCACAATATCTCCAAAGGTATTTTTGCTTCCTCCGTCAAACCCTCGAACACTCACACTATTTCGACGGATTCTATCAGGATTAATCTTTAATTTTTCGAGAGTCGAGAGTGGACAAATGTTTGCACTCGACCCGTTGTCTATTAAAACCCGAGTAACCACTGATTCTTCACTTTTGACGGTGAGATAGAGTGCCTTGTTGTGTTCAGTCCCTTCAACAAGCAATTCATTTTTCGAGAATGTTATCTTGTTTGACTCAAAAATTTTGTTGGTGATCTTTTCAAGATGGAAGACTGAGATTTTTTTGGGGACATGTGCTTCATTCAGTATTTTTAACAGCGTTTTTCTGTGCTCCTCTGAGTGAATTAGCAATGAAAGCAATGAGATTTGTGCAGGCATCTTTCTCAGCTATTCTACTATCGAGTAGTCTTGAGCTTTTATTTTCTTCAAAAACTCTTCTGCTTCTTCTTCAGAGACCGGTTTCTTCACATGACTCTCCTTTACCACCTTTATTTTTCTTAACTCTTCCGGGGCAAAGCACCGGACAGAACGAGTGAGGCCGTGTGTTTCATTGACCTCCCTTGTAACTTTTTTGACCCTGTACATTACGGTGACTTTGTTGTAGTTCCAAGGTATGGCTTTAGTATCTACCACCGGCTTTATGACCACCAGTCCCATGTATGCTCATTTCATTGTCAATAACGGCTTGGCTCTTGGCACCACAATTTTCATAGTCTCAACCACTGGCGGCTTTTTCACTGGCAACTCAGCTATCAGTTTCTCTTTCTCAACCTCTTTCTCCACTTTACTGTTGGCCTTTATCATCATTACCGATTGGGACGGCTTCTTGCTACTCTCTTCTTGTTCTAACTCTATCATGTGTGTCTCATGATGAGTTGGTACTGGATTCTGAGTAATATTTGGAGTCTCCGGAGCCTGCACCTTGATCCTCCCACTATCAATGAGCTCCTGTATAGCATATTTCAAGTGCCAACACTTTTCAGTATCGTGTCCTGATGCCCCGGAGCAATATTAACATCTGACTGACTGATCAATGTTTCTGGGAGGTAGGTTTGAAAGTTTTGGCTCAATCGGGTTTAGCATCCCCAACACTTTCAGATGATGATAGAGACCGGTATAAGACTCCCCCAATGGGGTGAATGTTTTCTTCGTTTGGGCTCGGTTTCTCATTTTCGGATCAGGTTGAAAGCTGGGTCTATTTGGGTTCTTGTAGGTTCTGGAAGGAGGGTAGGTGTTCTATATATGATAGATGTTTTGTGGAGTTTGGGGTCGCCATACATGTGGAGGCGATGGGTAATGTTAAGTTTGTGGGATGGGATAATGTGGAGTAGTGGGTGGATAATATGGTGGAGGTGGGTTGTAAGGTGCTGGAGAGTATGATTGGTATGGGCGAGATGGGTGTTGGTATGTATTTTGTCTTCGAGTCCATGGTCTACTTTCTACAACTGAAACCTCTTCCTTCTTCTTTTTACCAATAGATCTTCCATTTCCAGTCTGTATCGCCTGATTCGTGGCCTTGATAGCAGAAAAACTCATGATTTTGTTGGTTTTCAACCCTTCCTCTACAAAACTCCCCATTTTCACTACTTCATTGAAATTCTTACCAATAGCCGACACCAGATGGCCATAGTAAGTAGGCTCTAAGGCCTGCAGAAAACAATCTACCATTTCAGTCTCCTTCATAGGAGGATCCACTCGTGCCGCTTGTTCTCTCCATCTAAAGTCGTACTCCCGAACACTCTCCCCGGGCTTCTTTTCCATCTTGGTAAGCGACAACATGTCTGGAATTATATCCAAGTTGTACTGGAAGTGGTTAGCAAATGACTGAGCTAGATCATCCCAGATGAATCATCTAGTGTGATCCTGACGTGTATACCACTCCAGCGCAGAACCGCTCAATCTCTGACTAAAGTATGCAATCAAAAGTTCATCTTTTCCTCCTGCACTATGCATCTTGCTGCAATAACCCCTGAGATAAGCTACAACATCCCCGTGTCCATCGTACATGTCGAATTTAGGTAGCTTGAATCCAACCGAGAGCTGCACTTCTGGGAACAAACACAAATCTTTGTATGCTAAACTCACTTGGCCTCCTAGCCCTTGTATGTTACGGAAAGATTGTTCTAAACTCCTCATCTTCCCTGCCATTTCCTCTTGTTCCAAGTTCTTGACGGGCTTTTCTTCCATCGTCTCCATCAGTGGGGTATAGGATTCATGCTGCCTAAACATCGGCTCCGGCGGATAGTAATGGGTGTCTTACACATGGAACACTGGTTCACTTGATGACTTATGCAGAGCAACAGGTGGTGGTGCCACATGCACCGGGGCGACTTGCGGTGGTTGAGGTGGAATTTGCTTGGACACTGGTGGTGGTGCCTATGAAGTAGTGGCATAGTAGTGATGGTAATCTGGGTACGTGGAGAATGAGTTCATGGTAGGTGGCTCGGGATTAGGATTGGTAGGAGGGACATATGCTGGATTGGCTGGATATGTGGGTAAAGGTTGACCCCTGGACCAAGCTTGGTATATTTTCGACATTTGCTGCTTGAGCTTATACATTTCCTCCTTCATCCCCGCAACATCCACAACCTCCTCTTCATGCACTGGGTCCATGATAGTTGGCTCAATTTCCTGAGACACGGCCTTAGTCATAGTTTTTGATCGTGTGTTGTAATGATGATTTGCCAGAGTACCAGTTGCCAGCTGAAATCTGATTCTCATAAACAACAACACTTGTTAATAGTTAGTACATAAAAGGATAAGATGTGATGATTAAAAATCACAACTTTTGCCTTTGAACGTTATGCATCATCCCGGCAGTTATTCCATTTTGAATCAATCATCCATCTCTTACTTATTCATTTCTTTTCTTTCTTTCTTTTTCTTCTCCTTTTTTTCATTCATCTTTCTTTTTTCTCTTTTTCTCTTTTCTTTTTTTTTTCTTTTTTTTTCATTCTTTTTTTTTTCTTTCTCCTCTCTTTTTTTTCAATTCCTTCTTTCTTCTTTGTTGATTTTCGTTCCTACATATTTGCCTATCGTTCAGACAATTGATATAAAGATGAAAAAGATTAGAAACAACTTCTTTGATCTTTCATTGATACTTAAAAACTTTGATTTACAAAATGATATTGTGCAAAAAGAAATACGGATAAAAAATGTATGCCCTATGAGTACTTTAATGCTCCTAATGCCCACGAGACGTCGTTCGGTCTTGCCGCGGGCCTATACGCCAATCCACTTTGGAGCCTATCTAAGTTAGACATGACTTGCTTCACAAAGAACTTCACGGCTGATGCAAATGTTGCCTGGGACATATCTTCACATAATTGGCATTTTCTGGTGATGTACTGAGCAATATGGACAATTCTTTCTCGAATGACCCCTTTTTCCTGAAGTAACCTGCTGATCTGTTTGGCACGAGCGTCTAAGGTTTGTTGGTTCTCTTTCTGTAGCTATTGTAACTCGAACTCTAATCGAGCCATAGTCGTGTAACAATGCTCTCTTTCTTCTTCAAAACCTTTGATTATTTTGTTACTTTTGACTGTGGCTGTGATGACTTTCTTTCTCAATCAAGCTACCTCAATTTCATTTTTATCTTGTAGTTGCAGAACCATTCTAGCTTTTTCCTCGGCATCCCTGGTCAGTTTCTTCCGAACCCTAACTAACCTTTTTTCTGCTTTGTCAAGATCGAAGCTGTAGTCATTCACTTTGCGGCAAAGATTTTCAATTATCTTTTCGCCTCTGGCTAAGCGAATCGGGGTCTCAGATGCAATTTTCATTTTTGCAATTTGAGCCTTTAGGATTTCATTCTCCTTTTTCAGCTGCTTCTTTTCTCCTTCGTCAGATGCTGCCTGTAAACTGCTCTCGAATTGGAGATCTCGCAACTATTTTCTAGCAAGCTGATCTTGGCCTTATACTCATTTTCTTTGGCCACCCAATTTCTGTATTCCTTAGACTGCTCGGCCAAATCTTGAACGTGAGGTCTTTTCAATGGTCTATCATGCTCAATACCCTGTTGATACCATGCGGCGTACCCTGGCGATACTTCTCCCCGAGCTCTGTTTTCCACATAAGTTTCTATTTTCAAATTTTGACACTCATTCCAAATCGGTCGGACCTTTACTTTCGGAAATTGCCCATCCGGACTAATCTCTATTGCTTGCAAACTAAGGTCCCCATCCTTTGGTATAACTTGATATCTTCCAAGCTGTTGTAGGACCCTATACAAGGCATAAGGCTGGATACTTTTTAAACCCATGATCAAGAAGTGTGACCCTTCTGTCGGCATGTAAATCACCTCATTGAGGGGCAACCATCCGTATGCCCAATTGATTTGGCTATCGGTCAACAATCGTAGATATGAAATCCAACCTTTAACTCCCTCTAGCAGCTTAACTTCTTTTGTTCTCATATAGAATTCTTCGAGGCACGTTGTTTCAGTCGGCCCATAGTTTGGGAACGAAGGATGATGGCATAGATGTTCTATCAACCAGATTTGGAGAATCAAGTTACATCCCTCAAAGAAGTTGCACCCCACTTTACATGTTGTCAAGGCACGGTTGATATCGGCTATGATCATTGGAGCCAAAGTACAATTATCTTGTACAATCAAGGTACTGGCGACCCCGCTGACTCATGTATCAATGTGCCCGTCCTTTCTTGGAAATATGATTGTAACGACCCAAAAGGTAATCACTTATTTTATTAATCATTTCGAGCTTCTGAGACCTTGAAAACCTCATTCTATGTTGCCTCGATTTACGTGCACGATCCGAGCATGTAGCCGGAAAGATTTTGTGATAGAAAAATATGAATTCAATGAGAATTTTGGATAAAAATGATATTAATATTGATATGGTTGACTTCGGTCAACATTTTTGGTAAACGGATCCGGACCCGAGATTGGTTGGTCCCGAAAGGTCCGTAGGAAAATATAGGACTTGGACATGCGTCCGGAGTCGAATTATGAGGCCTAGAGCCCAAGTTATGAATTTTTCTATGAAATTGTTTTTGATGTAATTGTTAAAGGAAAATGAATTAATTGACCTTGGTATCGGACTCGTATTTTGGTTCCGACACCCGGTACAAGTCTTAAATATTATATATGTTCTTTCTGTAAAGTTTGGTGACATTCGGATGTCGTTTGATATGTTTTGGACCTTGAGTTCCAAGTTTGAAAGTTTTGAAAACCAAAAGTATGAAAATCATGAATTTGAGGCTTGATTTGATGAAAACGATGTGATATTGGCGATGTGATCGTACGAACAAGTTCATAATGTGTTTTTGATATTGTGTACATGTTTGGTTTGGAGCCCGGGGGGCTCGGGTAAAGATTTGATAGGCCGTAGGATCAATTTCTGAATTTATGCACAGCTGGTTTTTTTTCACCCAACTGTTGGCTTCGCATTTGCGAAGAATTTCTCGCAAATGCGAAGAAGGCAGTTCAAGGCTGGGTTCGCATTTGCGAACCCATTATCGCAAATGCGATGCCTGCCAGAACCAGCCAAGTTCGCAAATGCGAACAAAGTTTCGCAAATGCAACACTGGCACACCTGGACCAGAGTTCGCAATTGCGAACTTAACCTCGCAAATGCGAGGCCTTCAGTAATTGCCTGCCTTCGCAATTGCGAAGAATGTGTCACAATTGCGACAAAGCCCAGAAGCCAGCCTGTTCGCAAATGCGAACATTAGTTCGCAAATGCGAACATTCCCCTATCCTGCCAGTGTTCGCAAATGCGAAAAAAGTTCGCAAATGCGAACTTCCCAGCCTTAGCTTATTTTTCAAACTCCAGAAATTGGTCGGGGTTCGCAATTGCGAACCCATGTTCGCAAATGCGAACACATAGACCCGTAAAACACGATTTTTATTTCATTTCTTCACATTTCACAACCCAAAAACACCCATTTGCGACTCTTCACGGATTCCTTCTTCTTCAAAACAATTGTAAGTCACTTTTTACTTGATTCTTTCAATTCCTAACATCATTAAACATGTTTTTCAATAGAAATCAAAGGTTTTCATGGTAGAATTTCTTGTTTTTGTTAGAATATAGGGTTTTCCATAAATTGGGAAATTGGACCTCGAATTGAGGTCCGATTTTGAAACAAATCATATACATGAACTCGTGGGGGGATGGGTAACCGGATTTTGGTCCGAACCCCGAGTTCCGACCATGTGGGCCCGGGGTCGAAATTCACTATTCCGGGCAGAATGTTGTAAAAGTTGTAATTGGCCTTATGAATTAGTTTGTTGAGTAGTATTGATGATATTAAATCAATTGTGTATAGATACGATTGGATTGGAGCCGAATTTGAAAGGAAAAGGCATTGCCACAGATTGAATTGTTCGTAAAACATTTGAGGTAACTGTTTGTTCTATCCTAGCTTGAAGGAATAGGAATTTAGTTATGAATAAATTGTTGATTAAGAGTTATTGGTGTTATACCGGTAATGGAGATAAATTGTTGAATTTATTATCAATTATTGGTTTAAAACCGGTAATTATAAATATTGTTGATGTAGAGATTATTGGCTAAATGCCGGTAATATAAATATTTATGAATTGGGATCGTGTGGCGCGCCGACCACTTATATATTTATGAATTGGGATCGTGTGGCGCGCCGACCACTTATATATTTATGAATTGGGATCGTGTGGCGCGCCGACCACTTATATAATAAGAAATGGGATCGTGTGGCACGCCGACCACAAAGTGATTTAAATCTTGGCGTTGGCCATAGTTGCCGGTAGCCTATTGATATATTTGGGAGCGGGTGGTACGCCTACCACAAGATGTAGTTACTGTGATAGTTGGGAGCGGGTGGTACGCCTACCACGAGATATGAAATGAGAGAGAGGAATTGAGACATGAAAGTAAGATTTATTCTGTTGATTAGATTATTCTGGATATCACGAATTATTGACTGTTATTTCAGAGCAGAGTCTTTCCTTATAAATGTATTGTATATATATATATTGCAACTGTACAGGTTTATGTGGGTGACTGGCCTTAGGCTTGTCACTAGTTCGCTGGGATAGGCCAGGCACTTACCAACACATGGGGTCGGTTGTGCTGATACTACACTCTGCGCTCTTTTTACGCAGATACAGGTTACGGACAGCAGCAGCGGCAGTAGCGACTTGTGGATTTTCCGACTACTGAGACTACGAGGTAGCCTTGCAGGCATCCGCAGGACCCGTTGTCTCTTCTATCTATGCTTTTCATTCTGTTATCTCATGTAATCGAGATAAACAGCTTGTATTTTCTTTCAGGACAATTATGTGTATTATTCTTAGAAGTTCGTGAGTATTGTGACACCAGTCTTGGGTAGTATATCATGTTTGAGTTTTCTTTATCATATTTGACTAAGCCTTCCGCTAAGTTTGATTATTCCGCTATAATTTATATGTTTTTAATTTTAATGTCTTAATAAGAATTCGATAATTAATAGAGGAGTAATTAATATTTGGCTTGCCTAGCTTCCACTAGTAGGCACCATCATGACCTCGATGGTAGGAAATCCGGGTCGTGACAAGTTGGTATCAGAGCACTAGGTTGCATAGGTCTCACAACTCACGAACAACCTTAGTAGAGTCTGAAGGATCGGTACGGAGATGTCTGTATTTATCCTCCAGAGGCTACAGAGTTAGGAAAATATTCCATTTATTCTTTTCAGTCGTGCGACTTGATCTTTCAAATGTTAATTGAATTTCTACTCTGTTCTTTCGCAGATGGTAAGAACACGTGCATCTTCATCCAGTGACCAGCAGCCCGAGGTCCCAGCACCAGCAGCTCCCGCTAGGGGCAGAGGCCGAGGTCGAGGTCGTACTAGAGGCCAAGGTAGAGGCAGAGCTCAGCCCCGAGTAGTAGCACGAGTGGCAGAACCTCATGTTCATATCGAGGAGGAAGTTCCAGCCCCAGCAGCTACAGTTGGCCCAGCTCAGGTCCCAGGAAGAGTTTTGTTTTCACCGGATCTTCAGGATGCTTTGGTCCGGATAGCAGGTTTTATGGATCATATCACCAAATCAGGTTTATTACCAGTAGCACCAGCCACTTCTCAGGCTGGAGGAGGTAATCAGACTCCTGCTACGCGCACTCCGGAGCCAGTAATTCCCCAGGCTCAGGTTCCTGTGATTCAGCCAATTGAGGCAGCTCGGCCTATTATTGCGACTCCGTCTAATGATGGACAGGTTTACCAAGCTGTTCACTACCACATTCAGTTTACCAAGCTGTTCACTACCACATTCAGTGGCACTCCTTCAGAGGATCCACAGGATTTCCTATACAGCTGCCGCGAAGTTCTCCGTACTATGGGTATTGTGGAGACTAAAGGTGTGGACTTTGCAACTTTTCGATTATCTGGTTTCGCCAAGACTTGGTGGAGAGATTATTGTCTATACAGGCCAGCGGGATCGTCATCTTTGACTTGGGAGCAATTTGCAGAATTATTCTTGGAGAAGTTCCTTCCAGCAACTCAGCGGGAGGTTATGCGCAGACAATTTGAGTGTCTTCATCAGGGTTCTATGTCTGTCACACAGTACGAGACTAGGTTCATGGACCTGGCTCGACATGCTATTATCATACTTCCCACAGATCGGGAGAGGGTGAGAAGGTTTATTGATGGCTTGAATCAGCCAATTCGGCTACAGATGGCTATGGGGGCAGGAACTGAAATCACTTTTCAGGAGGCGGCTAATGTAGCCCGCCAGATCGAGATGGCTCTGTCACGGGGAGCGAGACATGGATCAGATAAGAGATCTCGTAATTCGGGTAGATTCAGTGGTACCTCGTCTGGAGATAGAGATTTTTATGATAGAGGCCATCCTCCTAGGCCTTATCAGTCAGCTCTTCAGGTTTCTCATGATGCTTCAGGTGATCGTAATTCTCAGCCACGCTACTCTGATCAGCAGCCTATCAGTGCACCACCACTTTGCTATTTTCAGCAGCCGAGGGCTTGTTTTACGTGCGGTGATCTTAGGCACATTGCAAAGTATTACCCTCGAGCTTCGGACAGATCTCACCAGCAGGGTTCTCGTGCCATGATTCAGGCCCCAGTTCCCTCACAGCCTGCCCAGCCGGCTAGAGGCGGAGGTAGAGGACATAGAGGTGGAGGTAGAGGTCATAGAGGTGGAGCTCGGACCGATAGAGGTAGAGACCAGCCAGCAGCTGATCGTCCTAGAGATACTGCTCAGGGTGGTGGGGCACAGCCCCGATGTTATGCACTTCCCGCCAGACCAGAGGCTGAGTCTTCTGATGCCGTCATTACAGGTATTATTTTGGTTTGTGATAGAAAGGCATCAGCATTATTTGACCCCGGGTCTACATATTCGTACGTGTCTTCCTATTTTGCACCATACTTGGTTCAGCCCAGTGATCCACTGAGTGTTCCTGTTCATGTGTCTACACCAGTAGGCGATTCTATCGTGGTTGATCGAGTTCATCGGTCATGTATTATAGTAATTGAGGGTCTCGAGACCCGTGCTGATTTATTACTCCTAAATATGGTGGACTTTGATATTATACTAGGCATGGACTGGCTATCTCCATATCATGCTATTTTAGATTGCCATGCCAAGACTGTGACTTTAGCTTTGCCGAATTTGCCTCGTATAGAGTGGAAAGGAATTTCAGGTCATACTAGTCGTAATGTTATTTCTTATGTTAAGGCTCAGCGTATGGTTGAAAAGGGATGCTTCGCTTATTTGGCCTATGTCCGTGATTCTAGTTCTGAGGTTCCTTCTATTGACTCTGTGCCTGTGGTTCGCGAATTTCCTGAAGTATTTCCTTCGGACTTACCAGGTATGCCGCCCGATAGGGACATTGATTTTTGCATTGATTTGGCTCCAGGCACTCAGCCCATTTCCATTCCCCCATACCGTATGGCTCCGCCAGAGTTAAAATAATTGAAGGAGCAGTTGCAGGATTTACTTGAAAAGGGTTTCATTAGACCCAGTGTTTTGCCGTGGGGTGCACGAGTATTATTTGTAAAGAAGAAAGATGGTTCGATGAGAATGTGCATTGACTATCGACAGTTAAACAAGGTGACTATCAAAAATAAATATCCACTTCCGTGAATTGATGATTTATTTGACCAGCTTCAGGGTGCCAAGGTATTTTCAAAGATAGATTTGAGATCTGGCTATCATCAGCTGAAGATTAGGGCATCCGATGTCCCTAAGACAGCGTTCCGCACTCGGTATGGACATTATGAATTTCTGGTCATGTCTTTTGGGTTGACAAATGCTCCAGCAGCTTTTATGGAATTGATGAATCGGGTGTTCCGGCCTTATTTAGACTTGTTTGTAATAGTCTTAATTGATGACATATTAATATATTCCCGCAATCAGGAGGAGCATACGCAACATCTCAGAGTGGCCTTGCAGACTCTGAGAAATAGCCAACTATATGCAAAATTTTCAATGTGTGAATTTTGGCTAAGTTCAGTTGCATTCCTGGGTCATATTATGACGGCAGCAGGTATTTAGGTTGATCCGAAGAAAATTGAGGCAGTCAAGAACTGGCCTAGACCGACATCAGCCACAGATATTCGGAGTTTCTTGGGGTTAGCGGGTTATTATCGCCGATTCGTAGAAGGATATATTGCAGCCCCACTGACCAGATTGACCCAGAAGGGTGTTCAATTTGAGTGGTCCGATGAATGTGAGGCGAGCTTTCAAAAGCTCAAGACAACCTTGACCACAGCACCGGTATTGGTTTTACCCACAGGTACGGGACCTTATACTGTTTATTGTGATGCTTCCCGTGTTGGGCTTGGTGCAGTGTTAATGCAGGATGGCAAGGTTATTGCCTATGCTTCGAGGCAGTTGAAGATTCATGAGAAGAACTATCCAGTGCATGATCTAGAATTGGCGGCGATTATTCACGCATTGAAGATCCGGAGGCATTATTTGTATGGTGTAGCATGTGAAGTATACACCGATCATAAGAGTCTTCAATATTTGTTTAAGCAGAAAGAGTTGAATATGAGGCAGAGAAGGTGGTTAGAGTTGCTAAAAGACTATGATGTTACTATTTTATATCACCCAGGTAAGGCCAATGTGGTGGCCGATGCATTGAGTAGAAAGTCTGCCAGCATGGGTAGTCTTGCATATATTCCGGCCAGTCAGAGACCATTAGCTCTAGATGTCCAGGCCTTAACCAACCGGTTCATGAGATTAGACATTTCTGAGCCTAGCAGGGTGTTAGCCTGCACGGTCGCTCGTTCTTCTTTATTAGACCGTATCCGTGAGAGGCAATTTGATGATCCTCATTTGCGTGAATTGAGAGATACAGTACAGTGAGGAGGTGCCACACAGGTAAATCTAGATGATGATGGGGTATTGAAATTGCAGGGTCGAGTTTATGTGCCCAATGTCGAAGGGATTCGAGAGTTGATCTTAGCGGAGGACCACAGTTCGCGGTATTCCATTCACCCAGGCGCCGCGAAGATGTACCAGGACTTACGGCAGCACTATTGGTGGCGCAGAATGAAGAAAGATATCGTTGCGTATGTCGCTCGGTGTCTAAATTGTCAACAGGTGAAATATGAGCACCAGAGACCTGGTGGTGTATTCCAGAGGATTGAAATTCTCGAGTGGAAATGGGAGCGGATCACTATGGACTTCGTTACTGGGCTTCCTTTGACTCGGAGGAAATTTGATGCTATTTGGGTCATTGTTGATAGGCTGACCAAGTCAGCACACTTTATTCCAGAGTATCTGTCTCCTACTCGTCGGAGAGGTTAGCGGAGGTTTACATTAGGGAGATTGTTCATCTCCATGGAGTGCCAATATCTATTATCTCTGATCAGGGTACGCAGTTTACCTCGCGGTTCTGGAGAGCGGCCTAGTAGGAGTTAGGCACCCAGGTTCAGTTGAGTACAGCATTTCATCCTCAGACGGATGGCCAGTCCAAGAGGACTATTCAGATTCTAGTGGACATGCTTCGAGCCTGTGTTATTGAATTCGGAGGCTCGTGGGGCCAGTTTCTGCCATTAGCAGAGTTCGCCTACAATAACAGTTACCAGTCTAGCATCCAGATGGCCCCGTATGAGGCGTTGTATGGTAGGCGATGTCGATCACCAGTTGGATGGTTTGAACCGGGAGAGGCTCGGTTGTTGGGTACAGACTTAGTTCAGGAGGCCTTGGATAAGGTCAAGACTATTCAGGAGAGATTGCGTTCAGCTCAGTCCAGGTAGAAGACTTATGCGGATCGTAAGGTTCGAGATGTGGATTTCATGGTTGGTGAACGAGTATTGCTCCGAGTGTCGCCTATGAAGGGCGTGATGAGGTTCGGGAAGAAGGGAAAGCTCAGCCCTAGGTACATTGGTCCATTTGAGATTCTAACAGAGTGGGAGGGGTGGCCTACAGATTAGCTTTGCCGCCTAGCTTATCAGTCGTGCATCCAGTTTTTCATGTATCTATGCTTCGGAGATACCACGGCGATCCCACACATGTGTTAGACTTCAGTACTGTCCAATTGGACAATGATCTATCTTACGAGGAGGAGCCGGTGGCCATTCTAGACCGGCAGGTTCGACAGTTGAGGTCGAAGAGTTATCCTTCTGTGCGTGTTCAGTGGAGAGGTCAGCCTCCCGAGGCATCGACCCACATTTGTTTCCTGACTCAGGTACTTCTTTCTTTTGTCCGTTCGAGGACGAACGGTTATTTTAGAGGTGGAGATTGTGACGACGTGGAGATTGTGACGACCCAAAGGGTCATCACTTATTTTATTAATCATTTTGAGCTTCTGAGGCCTTGAAAACCTCATTCTATGTTGCCTCGATTTACGTGCACGATCCGAGCATGTAGCCAAAAAGATTTTGTGATAGAAAAATATGAATTCTATGAGAATTTTGGATTAAAATGATATTAATATTGATATGGTTGACTTTGGTCAACATTTTTGGTAAACGGATCCGGACCCGAGATTGGATGGTCCCGAAAGGTCCGTAGGAAAATATGGGACTTGGACATGCGTCCAGAGTCGAATTCTGAGGCCTAGAGCCCAAGTTATGAATATTTCTATGAAATTGTTTTTGATGTAATTGTTAAAGGAAAATGAATTAATTGACCTTGGTATCGGACTCGTATTTTGGTTTCGACGCCCGGTACAAGTCTTAAATATTATATATGTGCTTTCTGTAAAGTTTGGTGACATTCGGATGTCGTTTGATATGTTTTGGACCTTGAGTTCCAAGTTTGAAAGTTTTGAAAACCAAAAGTATGAAAATCATGAATTTGAGGCTTGATTTGATGAAAACGATGTGATATTGGCGATGTGATCGCACGAACAAGTTCATAATGTGTTTTTGATGTTGTGTACATGTTTGGTTTGGAGCCCGGGGGGCTCGGGTAAAGATTTGATAGGCCGTAGGATCAATTTCTGAATTTATGCACTGCTGGTTTTTTCACCCAGCTGTAGGCTTCGCATTTGCGAAGAATTTCTCGCAAATGCGAAGAAGGCATTTCAAGGCTGGGTTCGCAAATGCGAACCCATTATCGCAAATGTGATGCTTGCCAGAACCAGCCAAGTTCGCAAATGCAAACAAAGTGTCGCAAATGCGACACTGGCACACCTGGACCAGAGTTCGTAATTGCGAACTTAACCTCGCAAATGCGAGGCCTTCAGTAATTGCCTGTCTTCGCAATTGCGAAGAATGTGTCGCAATTGCGACAAAGCCCAGAAGCCAGCATGTTTGCAAATGCGAACATTAGTTCGCAAAAGCGAACATTCCCCTATCTTGCCTGTGTTCGCAAATGCAAACAAAAGTTCGCAAATGCGAACTTCCCAGCCTTAGCTTATTTTTCAAACTCCAGAAATTGGTCGGGGTTCGCAATTGCGAACCCATGTTCGCAAATGCGAACACAAAGACCTGTAAAACACGATTTTTAGTTCATTTCTTCACATTTCACAACCCAAAAATACCCATTTGCGACTCTTCACGGATTCCTTCTTCTTCAAAACAATTGTAAGTCACTTTTTACTTGATTCTTTCAATTCCTAACATCATTAAACATGTTTTTCAATAGAAATCAAAGGTTTTCATGGTAGAATTTCTTGTTTTTGTTAGAATATAGGGTTTTTCATAAATTGGGAAATTGGACCTCGAATTGAGGTTCGATTTTGAAACAAATCATATACATGAACTCATGGGGGGATGGGTAACCGGATTTTGGTCCGAACCCCGAGTTCCGACCATGTGGGCCCGGGGTCGAAATTCACTATTCCGGGCATAATGTTGTAAAAGTTGTAATTGGCCTTATGAATTAGTTTGTTGAGTAGTATTGATGATATTAAATCAATTGTGTATAGATACGATTGGATTGGAGCCGAATTTGAAAGGAAAAGGCATTGCCACAGATTGAATTGTTCGTAAAACATTTGAGGTAACTGTTTGTTCTATCCAATTATAAATATTGTTGATGTAGAGATTATTGGCTAAATGCCGGTAATATAAATATTTATGAATTGGGATCGTGTGGCGCGCCGACCACTTATATATTTATGAATTGGGATCGTGTGGCGCGCCGACCACTTATATAATAAGAAATGGGATCGTGTGGCATGCCGACCACAAAGTGATTTAAATCTTGGCATTGGCCATAGTTGCCGGTAGCCTATTGATATATTTGGGAGCGGGTGGTACGCCTACCACAAGATGTAGTTGATGTGATAGTTGGGAGCGGGTGGTACGCCTACCACGAGATATGAAATGAGAGAGAGGAATTGAGACATGAAAGTAAGATTTATTCTATTGATTAGATTATTCTGGATATCACGAGTTATTGACCGTTATTTCAGAGCAGAGTCTTTCCTTATAAATGTATTATATATATATATTGCAACTATACAGGTTTATGTGGGTGACTGGCCTTAGCCTTGTCACTAGTTCGCTGGGATAGGCCAGGCACTTACCATCACATGGGGTCGGTTGTGCTGATACTACACTCTGCGCTCTTTTGCGCAGATACAGGTTACGGACAGCAGCAGCGGCAGTAGCGACTTGTGGATTTTTCGACTACTGAGACTACGAGGTAGCCTTGCAGGCGTCCGCAGGACCCGTTGTCTCTTCTATCTATGCTTTTCATTCCGTTATCTCATGTAACCGAGATAAACAGCTTGTATTTTCTTTCAGACAATTATGTGTTTTCTTAGAAGTTCGTGAGTATTGTGACAACAGTCTTGGGTAGTGTATCATGTTTGAGTTTTCTTTATCATATTTGACTAAGCCTTCCGCTAAGTTTGATTATTCCGCTGTATTTTATATGTTTTTAATTTTAATGTCTTAATAAGAATTCGGTAATTAATAGAGGAGTAATTAATATTTGGCTTGCCTAACTTCCACTAGTAGGCACCATCATGACCCCGATGGTGGGAAATCCGGGTCGTGACAATGATTATCCCGAGGAACGCCACCAGAAAAACGAATCGTCGATGTTCCTCCCATTTGGCTCGGTTGGACTTACTACAGAGTTTGTTCATGGGGTCATTGAAACCCCCGACATGTCCATATCTACTGTAGATGAAGTTTATGGAGCAAAACCCATTAACCAAATCCTCGTTGTGGACGCTCCGAGCAATCTTCAAAGAGTCTAGAAAGCGGTGCACCGTTATCGCTCTTGGAGCAACCGGGTATTTGTCTTTTAAGGGGACCTCATTTTTCCCTATATAGTAAGCAACTTCTTCAAGAGTAGCAGTGAGTTCAAAGACCGAAAAATGTAGAACGTTATGCGCGGGATCCCTGCATGTAACAAGTGCTCGGATTATATCGCCTCGGGGAATTATGTCCATTAATCCTGTAAGGTCCTTCAGATAACATTTGACCCATTCTGTCCTTCATGTCCCATGTCGTTCCACCATAATCTTAGCTCCAAAGGGATTCTATTCATTAAAGTGAAGGGTTCATTCTGTATCGTGCTCATCATGCACATTTATTAAAAACGATTTTATTTAGAAAAGAGAAAAATATTTTTCAAAGCAAATTTTCACTTTTCCAGATTTTTATTTAGAAATGGGAAAAGACATGACTTTCGAAGTAGCCATTTTTTCCAAAACAGCCTTCCGGTATCCTTTCGGAACATTCAGATATTTCCTAAAATAGCGATCACCTCGATTATTTGAAACAAAAATATTTTTTGGTCATTTTCTAAAAGGGTGGTTGGACCCGTTCAAGGGTTACCTACGTATCCCACCTAATGGAAAGAATCAAACCTGTGTAGTTCGGTCAGATTAATTGACCAATTATTTTAACAACAAAGTTATTTCCTATTTTTTAACAACTCTTTTATCAATATTTCTCTCTCCTTTTTTATTTCCAAATATTCTCTTTCTATTTTTCTCGGAAGGAAGTTGTCAGTCCGCATAATGATCAAAGACAATTAAAAAATGTAACATATAGTATGCTCGATCTTCAATTACCGGGCCACCTGTCCTAAACGGACCCAACCCCTGTGTTGAGCCCCCTAAGACAGTTATGATGCAAATAATCGTCCTAGACCTATGTTCAATGTCTTATAGTTTTCATAGAATGCTAGACCGTGTACCCAAGTGGACAACTCGGATCGAGGAGGGGGCAATGTACCGTTGACCCGCGGGGTCAATCGGCTTTGTAACTTATCCAACCTCTGTTTCTTATTTTGGGTGTGACTTAACAGAAAGGGGAGTCTTAACAGTAAGCACATCCCGGAGGTGAAGAAGAGAAGGGTTTTCGGCACAATTTATATATACAATCCATATAATATCAAAGCGGTAAAACACATAGCATGTTGTTCAAAGCATATAACAAAGTCAAATAACATCGAGAACGGCAATTCTAACGTGCTCGAATTCTTAGACCATGAAACCGAAGTTCTGGGTTACTTATCCCCAGCAGAGTCGCCAGAGCTGTCACACCTCCCTTTTTACTACCCTTTTTTAAGTTCACGATTAAGAGAATAGGGTATACCTCAATGTTCAAAAACCGGGGAAGGATATCATAACGAAGAGGAAGGAGTTTTTCGAAATAAAGGACAATCGGTCCGGGATTTTATTTAATTTTCAGAGTCGCCACTTGGGAAGATAATGGTGTCCAAGTCACGGGTTAATCCCGAATCCCAGGAAATTGATTCTGTATTACAGTCCGCAAAACTAGAAACCTGGATAAGGAATTCTGTTAACCCGGGAGAAGGTGTTAGGCACTCCCGAATTCCGTGGTTTTAGCACGGTCGCTCAACTGTCGTTCTTGATTTTATATGACTTATTGTATGCCTTTTAACAATGTGTACACGTCTTAAGCTTTGATATTTTTACGAATTGCGACATTGCCAAAACACATTTCAAGTCACACCGCAACCAGTACGCCTATGACCTTTAATACATTTCGGTTTCGTCGGGATTTATGATTTGAGTCGCACCAAGTGCGCACTCGGATTAAGGAATGTTTATTTATTAAATCGTGCCTAATAATCATCTAACGGCTTTTAATCTTTGGGAAAGGTTGTGAAATTTGCTATCAACCTTCCCGAATCTATTATATATCGTCAATTGTTTTATATGGGGGCCCCGCTATTTTTTTTTAATGAGAGGCACGTCCCATTTTTGGTTTTATTGTCTGGTCCTAATATGTATGCTAAGTTTTTCTATTTTTTGGTTTTTCCCTAGTTCATCGTGTTCAGAACATTAAGTCCCGGCCTTATTCTATTTACACATGCCTGAACTTTGGGCTTGATATATATCAACTTACATTCCTGGGTATTGAAAACTCAGGTACTCGCCAAAACGAGTTCAGCAGAAACCCAATGTCATATTTACATGTCTCTGGGCCTTCGTAACTTGTTAGGCCCAGATCAAACTCAATTAGAAGAGAGTAATAAAAATCAGAAATCATTGTGCGCACAAAGGATCGATATTCAGAAGTTAATGGGAATTCAAACTGTTTTATTCAATAAGAAAAAAAGAAATACAAAATTACAATAATAAACTTCAGACTTTAAATGTTCAATGTAAATTAAATCTAATTAACCAGGTGTTTTTGTTTTCATATTTAACAACTATTAAAACTACTGAATCTAATTATTTAGTATCTAAACTAATCAGTATTATTATTTAATAACATGTTAAACTCAATTATTTGTAAATTTCAAAAAGAAAACTAACTGAATGGTTAAACCTTAAACTGTATTTACTATGTGATATGTGGCTTTATACTAGAATATCATAAGACGCGGGTTCATTTATTACTAATAGTGTCCAAATTAAACTAAGCATTACCGAATTAAGCTTGCTACTTCATGTTAATATTGTTAACTATCTACTTGTTTGCAGAATTACTTTGTACCAGATTTAAATATTAACCTATTTTAATTAACTAGGTGACTACTACATAAACTATGCTACTCACTACACTATTACATTGTTTTTCAGTTCATCCATATCTCACACGAGTTAATTATACAATACTTCCTATACGAATTACAATTCTAGCTAAGTTATAATCCAGCTACAAAAATTCAAATCAGAAAACATAACAGGACTTGTAGCAAATAAATTTGTTTATTTCTTCAAACTTCAATTCCAATTTGCAATTACATGGTTCAAACCATGTACCTAATCCAGCAAGAGAAATCCAATGAGTTATAAGGGAAGGAGCAGGTACAACAGTTAAGATCAACAGAGGTAATGCAACAGTAGACAAAGTGAATCCGAACAAAACAATTGAATCTCAACACAGCAGCCAAGCAAATACCAATGAACCAAGTAATAGAGACCCAATAGGAAAACAGAAATCCACACAGCTCTAAGTATAAGCTTTAATTAGAAAATCCAGGCAGCTACTATGTATGAAGTTTTTCTGAAATTTTGATCTCCAAAATCCAACCCTTTAACAGGATTGAAATGGGGGTATTTATAGGTAAGGTATGGTGAAAATTTTGGTGGGAAAAGCTAAAAAATAATTCTAGTTCCCTCCCCTCCTTTTTTACCAATTCTTACATTTTAGTCCCATTTTCTGTTATGAAATGCCTTCCAGCATGTGCTGGAAGGTTCTATTTGATTCCTTTTTTGGGCTTTTACTAGTGTGCCCCTACTTGTTAGAGTTATTTACAAAGTTACCTTTTATTTAAGACCAATGTGCCCTTAATTTTGTGCAATATTGCAGAAATCATAGGCCTAAATATCCTTAATGTCCCTATAGGCTCTATCAAAACCACAATTATGTCCCTTTCTATTCCCTTTATGCACCTAAGGGCATTTATTATTTACCCGACATGTCCAGGTTAGGGTTATAGTATTCCTAGCTGTTATTTAATTCTTGGCCACTTCTAATGAGTCTTTTAAGATTTGGCCATGTCTCAACCTCAATTTATTTCAATTATAACCTCTTTTGTTTCATTTTCTGTAATTAGAGATAATTTGTAGGACTAGCCTGCTTAATTATTCAGAACTATAGTTGTTTAAGATTTGGCCAGTCCAAAGTTTGGACTTAGCCTTGCAGTTTTGGGCCAATTAGTGAACACAGGCTGGCTAAGACTTTGCAAGTCTAGCCAACTAGTGAACACAGGCCAATTGGGACCTTGCAAGTCTGGCCTATTAGACTTAAGTCAACTTATTATACACTTAGCCTATTTAACACTTAGCCAGTGTTTTCAAATTCATCAGAGTTGGTCAGTTACAAGACTGACCACTCTTTGTTATTTATTTCACTTGTGACCTCTTTTTGTAGTTTTCAAATTTAGCCAATTATAAACTATTTAAAACATGTTTTCAAAATTAACAACTTTTCAGGTTACTACACTACTGCAGCTATAACCAATTCCGCCTAAGCATACTCGATATTAACAGTAATCAGCTAACACAAAATTGTTGCAAATATAGCCCTTTTCACACAAAATTGCATACATATCCATGAAATCAGAGTTACTTATCTTTTAACCAAAACTCATAGAAGGGATTGAATATTGTTGAATTTCAATCAAAGACTTATAATCCAGATTCCAAAACACAGTATATCAATTAAACATGAAGCAGGCATAGTCAGAACTTTTCTTATGTTTAAAAGGCTACTGAAAACCCTAATCATGCTCACATGTACTTGACTAAGCATTGACAGGTAGAACTTATAAAAGAAGCTTCAGAAGAAGACATGGTTTAAACAGAAAAACAGAGATTTCTAGAAGATAAAGACTAATTTGAACATGCAGTGATTCATGCGACTAAAGAAGAAAATGTAGATAGAAGACATGACAAAAACATGAAGATGAAGGAGAAGTAAACAAAGAAGACATGACTTAACAGAGAAACATGAATAAACATGGATTTTCAGATAAGATAAACCTAATCTAGCATGCAGTGGCTTAAACAGCTAATGAAAGAAAATCTAACAGGAAACATACTAGAAACATGAGAAAGATAAAGCAACAAACAAAGAAGGACAAAAAATCATGGAAAACAAAAACAAAAGGGGGAAAGGGACTTATCTTTTAGGATATGTCTCCTGAGCTTCCCTTTTCTCGTTATTTCTTTCCTTTTTCTTCTTTTTCTTTTTTTCCAGTTTTCTTTTCTTTTTTCTTTTTCTGGTTTTCTTCTTTTCAGATCCAAGACTTCAGATTTGACGTCTTTTATTTGGAGATGGATGTTAGAGGTGAAAAGGTGAGATCTTTTGGTATTGGTTTGTTTGAGTCGCCGGAGTTAGGGTTCCGGCGACTTTCTTTCAAAGATTCGAGGAGCTGGGGTGAGATTCGAGGGAAGCGGCTTATGTGGGGTGGTATATTAGGAGATGGTGGCTCTATGGTGTTAATTTGGGAGCTGGTCTCATAGTTTGTGGTCGTGGCCGGAATTTCAAGAAGTTAAGTTTTTTCGAGGTTTCTTGGGGTTTTTATGGTAGTTTAGGGTGAAGAAGTAGAAGAAAGAAGAGAGGGAGATGAGAGGTGGCCGGAGACTGTCGTGGAGAGTGGACAGTCTCCATGGCCGGTGAGCTTCGAGAAAACGAAGAGTGGGAGAAGAAGAAGAGAAAGGGGCGGTTATGGTTTGAGGGTTTGAGAAATGGCTGTCTCTGAATAGAGACCAGGCTTTTATACTCGTTATGGTTGACTGGTCCCTGGCCGTTAGATCAATCGAGATCGATGGCCTGGATTATTTTCCTTAAAACGGTGTCGTCCGGAGTTAAATGAGGGGTGTGCTATTGTCCGTTAGATCTTAAGACACGGACGGTCAAGATTAACTCAAAAATCTTTATTATTAGATTAATTCCGGGTAAATCTTCAACCGTTGGATCTAGTGTTATGAACGGCTGAGATTATTTCAATTTAAATAATTTGGACCGGGTATCTGAGAATGCTTTGGGCCAATGTGTTTGGGCTAGCATTTGGCCCAATTTCCTTTTCTTTGTATTTTTCCTTGTAATTTCTTTGTATTTTTTAATTATTTTTGTGGTATTTTATTTTGTATTTCCATTTTTTATATTATTTTCAATTATTCAATTCCCTGCTTCCTCTAATTTTCTGATATTTTTGAAAATTTTATACTATTTTTCCTTAATTTCCGTTATTAATGCCCCTTTTTGTTAATTTTCTTTTAAACTACTTAAATGAAAATACTTGTATTTAGCCTATTTGTTTTTGTTTTTTTTGATTTTCTAATTTTAATCTCTAATTGTTCAATCACACAAATACATCTTATTTCAATCAAAATATGTAATTGCACCCAAAAAATATTATTTATTTTAATTTTGGAATTTATGTCTTAGGGCAAAAATCACGTACTCACAATGCATAAAGCACTTGCATCCAAATACCCTGAAATATGATATTTGATTTTCTCCATTTAAGTAAATCATAGGGATTCTTCTCAACTAGAGGTCTATTCATGCACATTTTTTGTGATGTTGCATGCGATGTTCATAGCTTCCGCCAAAAGCAATGGGGCAATTTACTAACAAGTAGCATAGTCTTATCCATCTCCTCCTCTAGTGTTCTAATAGTCATACTTTTAAAATAGAATTTAATTTTATCCTTTAAATTTAGAAAATTTATCTCAAATTCTTCATCAGGTTCATCTTCAGACTCTCTGATATTCATAAGAGCTCCTTCAGGGTTATCATCATTGTCCTCATCTAAACTATCTTTTCTAGTAGCAATCATTTCTTTGGATGGACTTTTGTTGTAGTTATTCTTGTCATGAACATGTTCCTTCTTTCAGATTTTTCTTTTTCCACTCGACTTCCCATATTGGACAGTTCTTGATCATGTGTTTATTTTTACCACATTCAAAGAACCCATCAGTTATCTGCAAGTGATCTCTTCTCCTCTCTTTCCATAAAGAATAGTAGTGATTATTGAATAGTGCTAGTCTGGTGGTGGATTGCTCTTTACAGTTTTTAGGTGGTGCACTCATCTTGATCTTTTCCTAAGGTGTTAGACTCATCAAGGATAACCTGCTCTGATACCAATTGATGTTTTATACTTCAATGCCACACAAGAGGGGGATATGAATGATTTGTGTGGTATCCAAATTTTTTCATGCACTGTATTATTAAAGGACCATGTTCTTCTATGTGCTCCTTATACTACTGTTGCAAAATAATAAATAAAAAGAGTAAAAAACACAACTATTTTTACATGGAAATACCCGGCTCAAAAGGTAAAAAATTATGAACTATTACCCAGTAGCATTTTATTCAAATACTTCACTAAAACTCTGAGCCAACAACAAAGTTTACAAGCTCTTGTAACATAAGGATTAACTCTAACACGTATAATAACCAACCATAGGCTATTGCGACTACTTCAAGTTAACTCTAACTTGAATAATACAACTCGAGTTTACAACCTCTTGCAAACCTAAAGATTAACTCTAACCCTTTTAGCAACACGCCACAGGCTGTTCCTACTGCTTCAAGTTAACACTAATGTGAACAATACAACTCAAATACCTGTAATTTTCTTATAAGAAAGATGAAAGGTACAACTCAAAATGCCTACTACACTTTACTATTCCTTGATAGAAGTGTTCAAGTCAACTTCAACTTCTAACTCTTCTCTTATCTTTGATAGAGTTCTCTTAAGTAAGGAATCACGCTCCTTATCAAATGTGCAACATTCTCGTTTAGGGAATATCAGATATAACCACTTATACTTATCTCTTTCACGTGCAATCCTTTTGCCTGATTATGTTTATCACCTGTGTACATTGTCCATGGACCTGTGGTTCATACATTTGTTCCTTTGTCAATCATCAAAAAAAAAAAATTACTCTGGGCAACAAATACATGGTCCATTATAGAAAATATTGGGCATTCATAGTATGTTGTTACATATTCTTTAATATCCCCCATAATTATTATTTAAGAGGGGCTTGATCCTAGGAACTTGTTCTGTAGGTGTAATTATAAATAGCAATTTCAATAGCCTTTGTGTGTGGGGGGGGGGGGGGGGGGGGGGGGAGAATTTTCTAGCATAACTTAAGCTTCAAAAGCTCAATAATAATTTATTTCTTGTCTTCTAATATTTATGTTACTACCTTCGGAAGCTCTGCCCTCGGAACCAGAGCTATCGACTGCTTTATCTCGATTTTAATACTAAGTCTTATATTTTTTTGTCTATAAATCACATTATAAATTTAACTATATCATTTTACGAATAAACATAGACCCTGTCATACAAAAAGGAAGTGATTTTTTTAAGTCTCATATGTGAAATCAGCTTTATTCACCTTATGAAATATATATGACTTATATGTGAACAAGCATGGAAATAAAGTCTTAAATGACATAATCTGAAAGTATTTATTATACTATTATCCAGGACCGACTGAATGGCTAGGCAAGTAAGGAATATACTTTAGGCCCCAATATCGAGGGGCCCAAATTTTAAAAGGAATATGTTATGTGTTAATTTTTTTTTAAAAAAAGTTCGAGCATTTTATAGTAATAATTTATTATTGTGAAGTTGATGTGATGTTATTGGATAGAGCTGTCCCCCTGAGTAAAGGAAGCATATTTCTATGATTTATATAATTTTCATTTTGTATTATTTACGTTCTGATCGCTAAAACATAATAGTCACTTTAATGATGGCTTAGTGTTATATTTCAAATTAAAAGTAATAAGAAAAGTAATACAAGTAGGAGACAATACTCGTATCGAATACTTAATTACATAAAAAGAACTTAATTTTTTGTCAAATGCCTAATAATTGTCTCAACAGAAAGAAGCTTTTCAAGATAAAATAGATAAAATTTTACATACGATCAATAACGTCTCAAGAACGATTTAATCGGTAAGCTATATTATTAATTGATAAAAAAATTACTAAAGAAATAAATTATAAAAAATGTGGGCCTCTAATTGTAGTTGCGTTTTAGGTCCCTAAATATGTCGAGTCGCCCTGCTATTAACTATTATCAATGGATAAAACTGAAGCAGTGAGCTAATTCATATTACCATTTTCTGAAAATTTGCCATGAAAGAGCTTATTCCTTTTACATCCATGTAATATCCTATTCCTTTTCCAAGAATTTCGTTTTTTCCACCATTATAGTTGGGTGGTCCTTTGAAACAAATTGCAACTCCTTTTCAACAAAGTAAAACGTTGGAACAATTCCTGTATTTTTCATGTTATACGTAGCTTTCTAGGCACCGGCATTAATAGTATGTACATATAATTCTATTATACGTACGTAGGGAGAGATGATCAATTGATTTTTTTCTCCCATGTTTAATTCTTCTGACTTTTCAAGTAAAAGTACGAGTATCATTACGTTTACTACTCTATTCTGATTAAAAGTGCATACTTAGTATATACATTTTTTTTTATCCATTCTAAAAATGAAAAGTGCATTAGAGCAATAGTTATGTTGTCTCTGTCACGACCCAAATCCCGGTCGTGATGGCGCCCAACACACCTGCTAGGCAAGCCCGACCATTTACACTCTCACCCGAGCATGAAGCTCAAATCCATTACCTCGATATTATTTCAACAATAACGCTAAACTGAATAACTACCCAAAGATCTAGGGTCACGAGTCTGGAGCCTCTAAACAAGATCGGATAACAATATCTAATCCAAATACTAAAGGCTGAATAATTGATATACAAAGGAAAAATAGAATAAGAAGAGAAGCTAGGTCCTGCGAACGCCAGCAGCTACCTCAGCAACTCGAATAAATACTGATAAAAGCTGGAGTGTTCGCATATCCCTCCTGTGTACCTGAATCTGCACACAAAGGTGCAGGGAGTAGGGGTGAGTACTAAGTACTCAGTGAGTAATAAATATATAAAAGCAACTGAAAGTAGGAAATCCACAGAATACCACAATATGAAGCTAAACTACAGTCCGAATCTCCTACGAACTAGCATCAACAGTACAATATAGCTACCATAGAATAATTTAACAAATAAAGATGCAATGCAATGCACATAACCGCTACGACGTGTAGCCCGATCCATATAACGTCGATGGCGCTCACTGGGGGTGCGTACAGACTTCGGAGGGCTCCTACAGCCCAAGCGCAATATCAGCCATGTCTTGTCTTCAAACAGGCTCTCGGCCTCAATATCAATATATCATTGTTGCGGCGTGCAGCCCGATCCATCCATATATTCAGGAATTACTATAACACTACTGCGGCGTGCAGCCCGATCCATGATCAATCCAGAAATGCACATAAGCCACTTGGGAACATTTTAAATTGATAGAGAGGCTGTTTCCGGCCGACCCTCAGCTCAGAAAAAAAGAGAGAAAATCAACAAACAAAACAAAACAAAACAATGTTAGTAAATCCGGGATAAATCAAATAAATAATTATCTAAACATAAAACCAAAAGTAGAATGACATGCAATAATACCAATCGGTTACTACCATAAGAGGCACAACACAATACTAAGTCACAAACAGTTCATTTTTCTTAATTCCAATTTCCAGTTCATAATTTATGAAAAATACTTTAACTTTATGAAATTTGCAAAAAGCCGGTGACTTAGCATATCAATAATGTGATTTTAATTTCCAGGACTGAGGTCAGTGATTAAGCAAATATAGCTATCACATAAATATTGTCCTCTAAGGACGCTACAGGTCGGCACAAGGCCCCAAACAAGGCTTACCGCCCACAAATATATCAAATACAATGTATTTCCAACACTAATAGCATATTATTCACTTTCGGGATGGACCAAGTCTCCATCCCCAGTCACAATCAATCCCGCACCTGCCACGGTGTGCGAGCCACGCCCCTACTAGCGTCACAATGTGCTAAGCCGGGGTTTCGAACCCTCAGGCTACCATATACACAAACTACTCTCCTCTAGCCAGTCGTAGACTCGTCTTCAATGCCTTTTCCTTTGAATTTCGCCTCCACATGCGTAGAATCTAGTCAAACCACAACGATTATATCAAATACGGGTTAAAGAAACATAACCCAATTCAATTTACATGAAAAACTCATAATTACGCTAAGTTGGTAAAAACCCAACCCCGGGCCCACTGCTCAGAAAATTTCGAAATTAGTACCAACGCGATCCTCGTCTCGCCACGAGTCCGTGCATATAAACTTTATCGAAATCGGAGTTCGATTGGCCTTTCAAAACCCAAATTTTCGTTTTCAATTTCTAGGCCACAATCCTTCACAATTTCTACCCAAATTCATGAAGATTGATATTAATTCTACCATAAAATTATGTTTTTGAGTCAAGAATCTTACCTCCGATGAATACCCGATGATTTCTCAGTATTTTCTTCTCTCTAGGGCTCAAAATTATGTTTTTGGGGTATAAACCCGCGAGCCCTCTGTTCTGTGATTTTTATTTCACTGACAGCAATTCAACCCTACGCGATCGCGACTCGCCTCACGCGATCGCGATGTTCAAACAGCCGGCCTCACGGGATCGCGTCTCTCTTCCAGCGATCGCGTAGCATAATTTCCCTGGACCCCATTTCTCTCCTATGCGATCGCGTAGGTACTCATGCGATCGCGATGGCTTCCCGGATAACTCTACGCAATCGCGTCTATTGCTCCTGCGATTGCATTGGTCTAGCCCTTAACCCTACGCGATCGCGTCCCCCGCCCCACGATCGCGGAGAACAAATCCCTGCTGCATTTATGACAGCAACCAGCCTTCTCTTTTTCCCCAAAAATGGTCCGTTTGGACCCCCGAATTCCTCCCGAGACCCCGGGACCCCAACGAAAGCTACCAACATACTCCAAAACATGATGCGGACTTGTTCCAATCACAAAAACACCATCCTAAACATCAAAATCACCATTTACGCACGAATTCAAGCCTAAGTTTCTTCAAAACTTCCGAAACTAACATTCAATCCAAAACCCGATCAAACGACGTCCGAATGACCTGAAAATTTGTAGACATATCCAAAATCACATTATGAAGCTACAGAAATTGTCGGAATTCCATTCCGATTCCTGGAGCAAAATATCACCTACCATCCGGTTTTTGCCAAAATTCAACCTTCGCCAATTCAAGCCTAAAACTACACCGGACCTCCGAATTAGATTCCGATTGCTCTCCTAAGTCATAAATGATCCCCTGAAACTAGTCGAATCATCAGAATTCAATTCCGAGCACTCTAACTCAATAGCCAACTCTAGGTTGACTTCCCATATTTAAGCTTCCTTTAAACATGCTATTTGTTTCATTTTCAACCTGAATTACTCCTAACTCACCCGATATACTCTAATACTGATATAAAAGCATAAAATATGTAAATTCAAGGTAACGGGGTGGTAATTCCCATAACGACGGGCAGGGTCGTTACATTCTCCCCAACTTAAACAAACGCTCATCCTCGAGCGCACCCAGAGTTGTACTAGAAGCAACCCAATAGCTGAATGACCTTGCCAAGCATATATTCGGGGTGGTACCACATCACCCTATCTATCATAAGTCCGATAACATAATACAGCTGAACTTCCGCAGTCCATCTGAACCATAGACCGCATTGCACTTTCCGAAATCATATACCAAATCCGACTCCCACGTCTATACTCAGAATACACCTGAACCAACTGTAGTAGCCCATACTCGCCACTCCGGGTGAGATCTTACGGTGTACCAAACAACCCATTCACTCAAGACGATGCCCTCTAATCACAACAATTTCCCACAATAACCAAATACTAACTGAAAAACCTTTTTCATTAGCTAAAGTCTTATTCCAACACCTTCATACCCTGCCCACGGCAGCTGAAACATACGATATAGCGAATCCATCTCTTAGGTAATCCATTCGCGAATCCATTTCCCTTTTAACTGATACCATAATAGATTTCGGAGCCAAACCTCGATGTTACCTTTCTAGTCAGCTTAAACCACATATGCCCGCACTCATTAACGACTCCAACGATCATTTCAATTATAATACACCGCATTGGTGATATGACACCTCCACACCGGCCTAAGCCACGACGAGCACAACACATGCTCAAATAGGAAACGACTGAACATACTCAATTCATGACAACTAACTCAAACACAATAGCTGTAATTTAATTCCTCCGTACCATCATAACATAGGACTGAGATCCCGTCTCACATTACAGAAATAGAGTACCTGAACTCTCCTCGAAAGGTCATAACATCATATGGCTTTGCCACAACTTATGGTTCCATCCAAACACTATTACCCATGAAGCACCCCAAGTCATCTCATCATGCTCGAAACAGTCAGCCACACACAGATCTAGGTCTGAACTCAAACAATCAATCTCACCCATGGTGAAACAATCAATATACGCCATCAACTCTTGTAAGGACACAACTGATGCGTCATTCGCCGATCGACACCCAATACTGACTTTTCTCAGAGACTAAGAAGTATAGTACACAAGGTAACCTATAGGAAAAACTATGCTCCATATAACACGGTTGTGGCGTGCGACCCGTTCAAAATGACATACCCGTGGCAGCGTGCCACCCGATCCAGATACCATACCTGTGGCGGCATGCCACCCGATCCAAATAACCCGTGGCGGCGTGCCACCCGATCCACACAAAACTCTCGCAAAAAGAAATGCACACCGTGTCAAATTGCTCATTACAATAAACATATATATAGCCTCAAGCTCGACCACAAGAAACGCATCCTACAAAGTTCCTCAATACCGGAGCCGAATCAATGGTAGAGACCTCTGCACTGATATCCACCATGAAGACCCAACTGACAAAGCATTACCTACCAGCCGCCCGCTGGTCCTGGGTACAACTACCCTGCTGGAGCATACTATGATGCACTCCGCTACGCGATTTGTGCCATTTCCGACATAGTCCATATCACATTAGTCTAGACGACCTGACTTATGACAACCAGTCTGAAATAAAGTATCATAACCCAAATTCATCATATTAAGCTAAGAGAGAGCCACTAGGGCTTCCATTTTCCAATGATCACTAAATGGTGCTGATACACACAATATGCAACCACTGCATAGGCGGATTAACTGCATATAGCACCTGAATCACTATGCCTGATTCCACACTCCATTGTGCGAATACATAACACACATCAAGCATCCATTCATACCACGAAAATCATTCAGAATTTTTTTTTCTATGCCATTAACAATTCAATCATCACCATCGATCCAACAAGAGAATACCACCATACCACTAGACATTATCCGTTTACAGCACCTTGTCCCTTTTTGACCATATACCTTGACAAATCACTAGAATAGCAGTATCATTTTTCCTTAATCACCAGAAAGATCGATTCTTAAATTACCTGCAGTTGCTCGCGCTGCTCACTCAATAATTTTTTTTTTGACTTCCCATATATTATGAATTGATCTCAAAACCTTGAACATGCCATTATCAACTTTCCATAACACATTGCATATACCATACCACACTAAGATAACATGGAACTTATATCCCTTTCCTACGCCGCAAACATCGACGCACTTAACTAGTCAAGGACCTTCATGATCCCATATAGAAGAAAACTCATTACACATTCCCAGCTTCGCATACCAACATGAATATACTCACTTTCAAACCACGGTAGAACACATCACAAACTCTTTCTCCCAATTCATTGCGTAAGTTTAACTGCCAGGACCGAGTCCTCCTACCCACATCGAGCTACGCAACTGCCAGCACTCAAGAGCTTTGCTGCACAATATCTGCAAGACCCATTACTTCAAACATATACCAGGAATTAATCATATCATTATCATACCGTTTCAGTTTATTCACAAGTTGTTCCATTTACTCAATTTACTTTATGAATCATCTTTAACATAGTATTAGCCTTTACTGTAGCACTACAATATCTCAACTCATGTTACCACACGAGACTCATACACATGACTACACGGTCTCAAGCTCACATGCCGCTGAATACTCACTCAATGTTTCCCAGAAGTACCACATTCTACAATGCTTTATTTTGAAGAACTTCTTGCGATTTTTGAATTCGATATCATTACTCACCAATATAAATATATGGAATCTCATCATTCACATATCATTACACAACTCTTGATCCCTTCTAACGAAACCACCGTCTTTAGCCACATACACAATCTTAAGACACCTTACAGTTACAAGCAAAGTCTTGAACACCGCAAGGCTATTCTCGGGCATCATTCACGCTTATTCAATTATAATTCAACTGTCTTATTGGACAGAACCACTCGTGCCTTGTTAGAACTCTGACACTGCAGAACAATGGCTACATACAGATGCACTTAGCTATCTTTCTTTTCTATACATCGTACATTCTTTACCAACAACAGTTCAAATCATCCTAGGATTTCTTCACATCTACGAAGCACCATAACCCTTATCAGAATTTTCCCAACGTACTTAGAGACAGAACCAACATAGCACACAACAGTGCAATCGGTTAATCAATAGCAACCTCCCCAACTTGGCTCGAAGGCATTCATCAAAGCACCTTTAGCCACTTATAGCATTCTTACTCAAATGATGCCACAATGTTATAGTGAGATTAATCTCAAGTCATTTACAAGCCTTGACAGAACTCGAATCATCAGAGACCTTAGCTCTTCTGCAATTCTTGCATTTATACACATACCACAGTTAAGCCTACTCTCTTTAGGTGACAGAAATCTTTTCTAAGTCCCAAATTTTTCAAAAATTTCGGCAGAGTTTTCTTTGTAAATTGGCCTATCCACCTACTAGAGAATCACCAAACCATTCTAACAATACATCCACGACTCAACAAGACATCACAATGTATTTCAACAACATTAAATCTCAATACTATACGAATCATATTATCACAATTTAGCGCTACACCTGCTCGCATCATAACACATATCAAATGCCCTTCAATTACACATCCGAATCAACCCACCTACTTTGCATCAATCTAGTATTTCAGTACAAGACCTTCCACCAGGATATACATAGCATAATCACTTTAGGCTTCCTGAATCTAAACTCGTTTTACTACACGTAAGGCACTTTACCTTCCAACTAAGAGATATGATAAATATTTACCATGCCCATAGCTCGGGGCTACACAACAGATTACAATAAGGATCTAACACCTGACAGCTCGTACATTATTAAGCTACCATTTCCACAGTTAGGGACAATACCGGTCATATAAGTTTCATAATACTAGCTCACAAAATCAGCACCTTGGTGCTCATGTCATAGACAAAGATCTGGCCTCAAGTCCTCCCGACTGGCCCAACATGAACTCACGAAGATTATATCTCGTCCTCGATCAGGAAATCACAAGCCATCAAGGCAGTCATATTACTGAGCATTCGACTGCTCGTACAGGTGTCTGGAAGGAAATTCCAAGAATTATATCTCAAGCTGAAACAAATACGCACGATAAGAATTCCAAGAAATGTGAAGTGTTTCCTAAAGGTTTGCAGCCTCCCGAGGATAAGTACAAGCGTCCCCGTACCGATCCACAAGACTCTACCAACCGGCTCAAGACTCATGAGGCCTAGTAACCTAGGCTCTGATACCAACTTGTCACGACCCCAAATCCCGGTCGTGATGGCGCCCAACACACCTGCTAGGCAAGCCCGGCCATTTACACTCTCACCCGAGCATGAAGCTTAAATCAATTACCTGGATATTATTTCAACAATAAAGCTAAACTGAATAACCACCCAAAGATCTAGGGTCACGAGTCTGGAGCCTCTAAACAAGATTGGATAACAATATCTAATCCAAATACTAAAGGCTGAATAATTGATATACAAAGGAAAAATAGAATAAGAAGAGAAGCCAGGTCCTGCGAACGCCAGCAACTACCTCAGCAACTCGAATAAATACTGATAAAAGTTGGAGTGCTCGCATATCCCTCCTGTGTACATGAATCTGCGCACAAAGGTGCAGGGAGTAGGGGTGAGTACTAAGTACTCAGTGAGTAATAAATATATAAAAGCAGCTGAAAGTTGGAAATCCACAGAATACCACAATATGAAGCTAAACTACAATCCGAATCTCCTACGAACTAGCATCAACAATACAATATAGCTACCACAGAAAAATTTAACAAATAAAGATGCAATGCAATGCACATAACCGCTACGGCGTGTAGCCCGATCCATTTAACGTCGACGGCGCTCACTGGGGTGTGTACAGACTCTAGAGGGGCTCCTACAGCCCAAGCGCAAATACCGTTGCGGCGTGCAGCCCGATCCTCATATCATAATAACTGTTGCGGCGTGCAGCCCAATCCATCCCCAGTCCACAATAATCAGATAAGTCACAAACAGTTCATTTTTCTTAATTCCAGTTTCCAGTTCATAATTTTTGAAAAATACTTTAACTTTATTAAATTTGCAAAAAGCCGGTGACTTAGCATATCAATAATGTGATTTCAATTTCCAGGACTGAGGTCAGTGATTAAGCAAATATAGCTATTACATAAATATTGTCCTCTAAGGACGCTACAGGTCGGCACAAGGCCCAAGCAAAGCTTACCGCCCACAAATATATCAAATACAGTGTATTTCCAACACTAATAGCATATTATTCACTTCCGGGATGGACCAAGTCTCAATCCCCAGTCACAATCAATCCCGCACCTGCCACGGTGTGCGAGCCACGCCCTACTAGCGTCACAATGTGCTAAGCCGGGGTTTCGAACCCTCAGGCTACCATATACACAAACTACTCACCTCTAGCCAGTCGTAGACTCATCCATAATGCCTTTTCCTTTGAATTTCGCCTCCACGTGCGTAGAATCTAGCTAAACCACAACGATTATATCAAATACGGGTTAAAGAAATATAACCCAATTCAATTTACATGAAAAACTCATAATTACGCTAAGTTGGTAAAAACCCGACCCCGGGCCCACTGCTCGGAAAATTCCGAAATTTGTACCAACACGATCCTCATTTCGCCACGAGTCCGTGCATATAAAATTTATCGATTTCGGAGTTCGATTGGCCTTTCAAAACCCAAATTTTCGTTTTCAATTTCTAGGCCACAGTCCTTCACAATTTCTACCCAAATTCATGAAGATTGATGTTAATTCTACCATAAAATTATGTTTTTGAGTCAAGAATCTTACCTACGATGAATACCCGATGATTTCTCAGTGTATTCCTCGTGTTTTCTTCTCTCTAGGGCTCAAAATTATGTTTTTGGGGTATAAACCCGCGAGCCCTCTGTTCTGTGATTTTTATTTCACCGACAGCAATTCAACCCTACGCGATCGCGACTCGCCTCACGCGATCACGATGTTCAAACAGCCGGCCTCACGCGATCGCGTCTCTCTTCCTGCGATCGCGTAGCACAATTTCCCTGGACCCCATTTCTCTCCTACGCGATCGCGTAGGTACTCATGCGATCGCGATGGCTACCCGGCTAACTCTACGCAATCGCGTCTGTTGCTCCTGCGATCGCATTGGTCTAGCCCTTAACCCTACGCGATTGCGTCCCCCGCCCCGCGATCGCGGAGAGCAAATCCCTGCTGTATTTATGACAGTAACCAGCCTTCTTTGTTTCCCCAAAAATGGTCCGTTTGGACCCCCGAATTCCTCCCGAGACCCCCGGGACCCCAACGAAAGCTACCAACATACTCCAAAACATGATGCGGACTTGTTCCAATCATAAAAACACCATCCTACACATCAAAATTGCCATTTACGCACGAATTCAAGCCTAAGTTTCTTCAAAACTTCCGAAACTAACATTCAATCCAAAACCCGATCAAACGACTTCCGAATGACCTGAAAATTTGCAAACATATCCAAAATCAGATAATGAAGCTACAGAAATTGTCGAAATTCCATTCCGACCCCCGGATCAAAATCTCACCTACCATCCGGTTTTCGCCAAAATTTAACCTTCGCCAATTCAAGCCTAAAACTACACCGGACCTCCGAATTCGATTCTGATTGCTCTCCTAAGTCATAAATGATCCCCTGAAACTAGGCGAATCATCAGAATCCGATTCCGAGCACTCTAACTCAATAGTGAACTCTAGGTTGACTTCCCATATTTAAGCTTCCTTCAAACATGCTATTTGTTTCATTTTCAACCCGAATTACTCCTAACTCACCCGATATACTCTAATACTGATATAAAAGCATAAAATATGTAAATGCAAGGTAACGGGGTGGTAATTCCCGTAACGACGGGCCGGGTCGTTACAATCTCGCTACAGTATAACTTTTACGTTGCAGATTTAAACTGTGCAATCAATCACTGATATTTGCATCAAGTTACACTACCCACATGAGGTGGCTTAATCCTTATACCACTAAAACGTTTGCTTTAGGCTTCATAAAATTAGAGGCCCCAACAACTACTCTTTATATACATATATATATATATATATATAATATATATATATATATATATATATATATATATATATATATATATATATATATATTGTACTTATTTTGTATTTTTTTTGTAGTTGGTTAAGAAAATTCTAATGAAACTAAAAGGCAATTAAATCTGCTCTTAGTTTCTAGTTTTTTTCATTTCAACTTTGAACAAATTTTATTTACAACTCTGAATTTGTAATTGCCATCATACATTTGCAGATAAGTAGATATACGTATCTCTTTCGTGTGCCAATCAAATGGAATATCAATACATTATCCTCAGCTCAAATTTCTTTTTCAAAATTCTCCACTCTTTCTTCTGTTCCTTTCATCCTTAGAATGCTCTCTTTTCTCTCCAATTATTTATTGTGCATATTCTCTTACGATATTTCTACAAGTTGGAGGACGATAGATCCAAAGAAAGCAACCGATCATCAAATTGTACATAGTTAGTAATAAAATGATGGGTTTTCTTATCTCTTAGGGTAAAATTAGACCTACTTTACATATGCAAGCAGTGGCGAAGTCGAAAAATTCAATAAGGATATTCAAATTTGAACACCTTCTGCCAGTGAGCTATACAAGGGTGTTCAACGTGTATTTTTAATCAGTAACAAGTAATATTTTACCTTATACATAGTATAATTTTTTGCAAAAGGTATTTAGTTGATCACTCTTGGATCAGTGTAGCTTCGCTCCTGTATGCAAGCTTACTTTTTGATTAACCATAGTATAATTAACTTATTGTATGATATGATAATCTAACTCCGGCCACCACAATACGTATGATATAATATGTATGTCTAAAAGCATGCCTCGGATGGAATAATACTTAATAACTTGATTTCATAAAATAAAGTGCAATCGAGAAAATTTACAATGCGAAACAATTATAGGAACCTAAATAAAATTGGGCAGCACAAAAAAGAAAAAGAACATTTTACTGGGATGAAAAGATGTGGAAGCAAATTGTACACAATACAGCAATTTTTAATTTTTGTCCCTGCTTTTCTCCTGGGTAGAACTTTAAGTTTAACTAAGTACTATTTTTAGCTAGTCCATGAACAACACTTTTACTTTTGATCTTAAATTTTTGCCCATGAAATAAGTGGGGGTCAAAAATTAAAGACCACCCCAAAAAGTGTCATATTTCTAGCTATTTTTTCAAGCAGCTTAGAAATATAAATGGGCATGTTGCACTGCATTATCTACTTCATTCGGAAGCCCAATAAGTCCAAAATATAATAGGGCCATAAATTAAAAAGGAAAATTACTCGCTATGTCCATTTATAAGTAGTTTATTATAAAAATTGGTCAATTCATAAAATATTACTAATATTAGTTAAATATTAATAATATTAGCCAATTAGCTATTTGGATTTTTTTAGTAAGTACTATTAGAAAAGATTGGGTACATCTTAAAGAGTTCGAATCTCAATTTTGGGATGATTTGGAGTCTGTTTGGAAAGCTACCCTATAATTGGAATTGGTCTAATTATTAAGGTAGTAATTATATAGCCTGGTAATTACTCAGTTGTATAATTACGACGACTTGTTTGTTTGTCATAGTGTAATTACAAGTTTACTGTTTAGTTGCACAAGTGAAATTACACAATTAGATTAAATTTTAAATTAAGTAATTATCAAAACTTAAAAGTTAATAAATATATGCCTATACATTTTTATAAGTATAAATATTATTATATTTGGTATTTAAGATATATAGTTTTCGTGAATGTACATTAATAAGTAATCATATATTTATAACTTATATTGTAAAAATAATTTATCTATATAATTTAAATAAATAATATTTAGTTTAGATACGTATAAAATTTAAAAATATACGTTTTTTTTTTGTAAGAACATCATGGAATACATATTTGATAAATAAATTAATATTTTTAAATATAATATCATAACATTATTCAAATATTTAACAAAACTAATCTATCAATTCCAACTAAAAAATGAACAACATGCGATGTGAGCCAATACTACTAAAATAATTAAATTAGAACCATAAATATAACACAATTTAAAAATTCAAAAAAAATTATTTAGCATATGTCAAATTCCAACATAATAATTGTAAGTTTCACTATAATTTTAGATTAGGATACAAAATAAGTTTATAACCACATTCAACAATGAAATTCCACTTTAATTACATCACTCATTATAGCTTGTAAATGACTCATATTTATAATATTAGGAGGTGTAGTTTAAAAAAATAGAATAATAAAATAAATAAAAATAAGATATAAGCAATTACATGAAACAACAAGAAATAAATGAAGAGAAATAAAAGATAAATAATGTACAAAGAAAAATATATTTTAAAATTTTAAAAGAAATTAAAAAATTAAAACTAAATTTAAAAAATTAAAATAATAGAAATAAAAGTTATAAAAAAAATAAATAAAAATAAAAATAAAAATAAATAAAAAATAACCTTGTAATTATACTAATTACCATCAATTCTCACCTCCCCCTTGACAATTTGAGGGTGTAATTACATCCCTCCAATTACACCTAATTCCATGTTGACCAAGTAATTATTTGGCGAAACAAAAATGCCGAACTGTGTAATTATACCCAATTACACCCAAATCCAATTCCTATGTGGTTTTCCAAACATGCTATTGTTAAGTTTTTGCGGTGATTTGGTTGAAAATTCGAAGTAAAAAAGAACATGAAAAAAAATGATGTGTATCACACTGTGTATCATTTGTGTATCACATATGTAACATATTTGTATCAATTATGTATCACATGTATATCAATGTATACCTGCGTGTAAGATACATGTGTGATACATGTGTCGCAAAAGAACTTTTTTGAACTCGATTTAATTACGATTTTTGATAGAAAATTAGTCCAAATCACCTCCAATCTTCCTTAAAATTTATATATTAAGTTATATATATGTTTTCAATGAATTTCAACTATATCCATTGAAAAGGGTTCCTTTTTCGCTTAGATTTTTAGAATATTATATTTTTTTATTTTATCATCTTATTTTCTACCTCATCCATAAAATTTTCTTTCCGCCTTGCATTTATATTGCTAATCACGCTTAAAAATATGGAAGGAGATTTTTGCATGTGATTCTTTGAAATAAAGAACCTTATTTATTTAGTTTTGTAATTTTTATATGTACTTGGTTAGTTTCGGTAAGTTTATGACTAATGGCTAGAGGTTGATAAGTTGAAACTTATATGGGATATTTGTGTAAGTTTCTCAATTCCCAACATCAATAGGCTATCCAAATAATTCTGAACTAGTGGATTACTAATAGATATGGTAAAATATCACATGCTGGACAATTTTCGTACTGATAATTAAAAAATAGCCAACATTTGCAAATTAATTAAAAAATAGTGAACTTCCAGTATATTATGCTGAGCCAGCATATTATGCTAGAACTCCAGTATATTATGCTAGAAGTCCAACATATTATGTTGGAAGTCTAGTGTATTATGCTAGAATATAATCCGAATTTTGAATAGTAATGTTGTTCTTATTTATTTTTATATAAAATTTTTTAATTATTTTAAAACTATGACTACTTTCAGTTACTACTTGAAAATTTAGCTATTTTTGAATTTCAACAGTAAATATGTCATATGTAGTACTTTCGGCCCAGTGAGAGACAGAAATTCTTTTCATAAGAAAAATACTTGCCCTAAGCCCCACGACAAAAACTATTATTATATTAAGGGTATTATAAATAGAGTTCTATTTATGGTGAATGTCTATATTTAGAGAGATTTTAGGATTTATTACTTGGTGGCTAAGTCATCATCTTCCTATAAATAGAGGGTTTTACTCCATTGTAATTCATCCCAAAATAATAAAAATTCACTTTTCTCTACAATATTGTTCTTCTTCTTTTATTATTCCATAACACGTCATCAGCACGAGACTCTAACCAATTGAGTAGAAGCTTTGGGATTGAGTATAATAATTATCAATTATTCTATGAACTTTGGATTTAAGGTAAGTATTTTACTTTTCTCTTTCAAATTCTTGACATTCTATAATTTGATTTTACATACAAGCAAAGATGATAAAGTTTGATTGCAACTCCAATGGAGTTTGAAAGAAATTATAACCACCCAAAGTGGTAAAATTTCTATGTCCTGCCATGATTAAATTCATGTATGAATGTGGGAAAATAATTAAAAATCCGTCCAATTGAATTTGCTTCATTCTTATTCCTTTAGAGAATCTGATAGCAGTATATGATAAGTCTGAAAGAAGACCAAACTATTACTATGAATGTATCAATGGATGTGGACGTGGCAATAGACGAAATTATAATCGTCATCATTATGGTAATGCGAACAATAAGGATTCTCAAAATAATCCTTCACTTTTGTAAAAAATATTTGTTTCCGATTTGACATGATATTTTGTAAAGCACATATAGATGATTATGGTCCATTCATGATGTGACGTGACAACATCTAATTTATGAATACATATTCATTCTTCAAACAATGTGAGCGTGCTAGTGGTAGTGAATGTACCACACTCACCCCTAGAAGGAGGTTTGAGATGATATAAGAAAATAATATCATTATTATGGCATGAATGGTCATTGCACGTACCTATTGTACACCCAAATATTTGGGTAATGTGATTATTAAAGAATAACACTAATGCAAGATGCAAATCTTTGCATATAATTTTTACCATAACTATGATGGTATAACTTTCTCTTTAAAAGAGATATTCACCATATGAATGTTGATGAATATGTGATAGTACCAAAATTAATTGAGAGCTCTAGAAGTGACAATTAATACTATTTTGGAGAAGCACAATTGATTACCAATAAGGTATTGTGTTGTAGTAAGTCTCAAAAGTTTTCAAAGTATACGTAAAAACAGTTGATTATATTGAGACTATAAATAAAGGAAAGATTTAGTATCTTCTATTACTACAACTTGTAGCTGGGTACTATGCATGTGAAAAATTACTCACTTTATTCTCTAGTTTGTACTACACAAATAAAAGAATGCCACAATAAAGTGAATGTTTATTGATATAAAAATCTCATATCATAATAAACTTGGAGTTTATTGATAATTGCACACGTCATGGCGTAAGTATGAAGTTTATCAATATTGATAATTTATTCAGTTCGCACAATTGGTTTACCTATATCAATTTAAGTATAATGTGCAAAAATAAAAGAGAATTCACATGGGTAAATATTAAGGAAACTAGAAAGTTCTTTACGAATTCTCTTATGTTGCTTGTTCTCATTATTTAATGAACCAACTAAAATTGGGATTAAATCCCATGAATGCAATATCAAAGGTAAATATGGTTCCATTCACCTGCCATGTATACCACATAAGATGCATCTATGAGATGGTTACATGCGCAATTATTATTAACCCGCAACATGGTGTTTGCGACGTAACTTGCTCAATAATTTAGTTTAGAGCATAATTTCCAGATTTGTTTAGCAAAATAATTTCTTGAGTGCCTCCACATAATAGCTAAACAATTGCTTGTGAGAATAAAGTTTTGTATATCAGTTTCTCGTATATTATTTTCTCCCTTCACAAGTGGTTCATGGTCAGGAACCAAATAATTCCATCTTATTATTATTGATGTGCGGTGTATATTATGATTAACATCATAAAGCACAAAGATGAGTTCTCAAAGTTGAGAAAACAAGTTAGTTTTTCTAACATGAGGGGGAAACATGATAAACAATTGAGAAAAAGTTACGTGGAATGAATTATCATGTGTACATCTAGATCCTCCAATAAAATAATATGAACTTGAATTTCATAAAAGTATAATTCATTTGCAATATATTGCAAAACATGTCAGACGCATTTGCTTACCCAAAGAAAGTAATTATATTCTCACTGCTAATGCTCATATTATAATAAGTCCTAGAAGGACAAAGTCTATGGTACACTTAAGCGTATAGACAATCGGTTTCAAATAAACTTCTTGATAAAGAAGATGAGCAAATGATCATAATAAATGAGGCAAGTGATCTAGAAGATCACATGACATAACACCTCATAAAATCTCATGAGAGATTTAGGTAACTAAATATACGAATGAAGAGAAATCTAAGTTATGTCAGTATGAAAATATATTGAAACTGATATAAAATCTTTCTCGGCGTCAACCTTCAAGAAGCTAGTGCACAAGATTGGGATGTGAAGGCTCAAGGATGTGAATTGATGCTCTCATCAGGGGGAGTTAATGAGCGTTCTACTCTTTTTCCCTTACAAGATTTTGTCCCACTGTGTTTTTCTTGCAAGGTTTTTAACGAGGCAACCAAAAAGCATATTATTAGATATGTGTACTCTTTTTCCTTTTCTAGAATTTTTTTCCCATTGGGTTTGTTTTAGTTAAGGTTTTAACGAGGCACATTATTTCTTGAATAGACATTCAGGAAGAGTATTATAAATAGAGTTCTATTTATGGTGAATGTCTATATTTAGAGAGATTATAGGGTTTACTACTTGGTGGCTAAGTCGCCATCTCCCTATAAATAGAGGGCTTTACTCCATTGTAATTCATCCCAAAATAATAAGAATTCTCTCTTCCTACTTTTCTCTACAATATTGTTCTTCTTCTTTTATTATTTCATAACAAAGGAAAATTTATGATGTATACTCATGGAAAACACCAATTAACTTCAGATACATTTAAAATATTTGTTTTACTATGTATACCTATTTTATAGAACTATATTGACTTTTAAAGTCTTTAATACCATTATATATCATAAAACAAATCCCATATTTTAAGGAACTAAATTATCTCTCACTTCCTTAAAACACTCCATCATCCCACGGTTTAAGGATTTGGAATTATACTTACCTTTTGACTAAAAAGCATACCCCAATGATTTCTCTAAGTCATTTGTCAATTTTTCTCTCTTCCATCTAAATCAAAATAAAAATAAAAATAAATACTAGTATATTGTTATAAAATAGTAAAAGAAGAAGAACAATATTGCAGAGAAATAGAGATAGAGAATTCTTATTGAATTTTGGGATGATTTACAATGGGGTAAGACCCATCTATTTATAGGAGAAATATGACTTAGTCACAAAGTAAAACTCTCCACAAGATAGACATTCACTCCAAATAGAATTCTATTCATAACACTCCCACTTGAATGTCTATTCAATGATAATGTGCCTCGTTAAAACCTTATAATATGCAATAGTTTAGTTCCTGACCCAGTGGGAAATAAGATGTCACGACCCTCGTTCACCAATCGTGAACATGTCGTGATGGCACCCAGTCCCCACGACTAGGTAAGCCTAACACGTTGCGGAATATACCAGTTTATGAACATTTAATAAGAATTAGCGGAAAAAAAGATGAAAGGAATGTAATCCGTGCCGCTTGGCACATACACCAGTCAAATACACTGTTTAAAACACTACCAAGACCCGGAATCCCACGGTAACACAAACTAAAAGAGAAATACAATTGTGGCTTTATGTGTAAAGAGTATCTAACAAAGACATGAGAGAAAACATCTACTAATACTATCAGAATAGAAGGAAAGCCTCCGGATCTGCGGACGTAGCAGATCATACCTCGAGGTCTCCAGAAAGCTGCGGAATCACCTAGCACGAGCCTGCTCTGATGTACCTGGATCTGCACAACAAAAGTGTGCAGAAGAGTAGCATGAGTACACCACGGCGGTACTCAGTAAGTGCCAAGCCTAACCTCGATGGAGTAGTGACGAGGAAGGTCAGGGCCCTACTGAGAAACAATAATATAGTGATGATAACAATAATAAACAGTTTAAATAATAATAACTCCCGCAATAACAACAATAAAATGATTACTGCAACCGTCTACAATTAAGCTAACAACAAATAACCAACTCAATAAAACACGTCCAGGACCTGTGGGAATCGAACCCACCGTCCCATTGACAGTACCTTTGGGTCTCCGGGAATCGAACCCGCAACCCATGTCTCAATAAATAATCAATAACTCAGGATCTCCGGGAATCGAACCCGCAGTCCCTACCAATAACTCAGGATCTCGGGAATCGAACCCGTAGTCCCTACCAATAACTCAGGATCTCGGGAATCGAACCCGTAGTCCCTACCAATAACTCGGGATCTCGGGAATCGAACCCGTAGTCCCTACCAATAACTCAGGATCTCGGGAATCGAACCCGTAGTCCCTACCAATAACTCAGGATCTCGGGAATCGAACCCGTAGTCCCTACCAATAACTCGGGATCTCGGGAATCGAACCCGTAGTCCCTACCAATAACTCAGGATCTCGGGAATCGAACCCGTAGTCCCTACCAATAACTCAGGATCTCGGGAATCGAACCCGCAGTCCCTACCAATATCACTCCGGGTCTCTGGGAATCGAACCCACAGCCCTGGGTCTCCGGGAATTGAACCCGCAGTCCACAAACATAACAAATAAAGGAAAACGCAGAGAGAATATAATATGCTTAACTACAACTTTACCAAAATTAGTGCCAACAACTATCAAGAAGATCAAGTAAGGCAATTAGGCAACTAGTCATAAAGTACTACCTAATCATGGTTTTCTAACTACTACCGGGTAAGAATATCGAATTAACCGCTAAAAACAGGAATATCACTCATCGAACATTTTAATTAAAGTATGTGTTCAACAACCAGCGCATGTACACGCCCGTCACCTCGCGTACAAGGCATTTAAACTATCACATAATATCCTAGGGGTGAAAATTCCCCCACACGAGGTTAGACAAGCCACTTACCTCAATTCCGGTACAAAACCGCTAAGAAACGACTCCCTTGCCACGAGTATCCGACTCCGAGTGGCTCAACTCTATCCAATTAAATTGCAAATTGTAAATAATAATTCAAGTAATTTATTCTACAATTAAATTCTAAGCTAATACGAAAAATTATGAAAAATGACCAAGATCACACAAACATCGATGAAGCTCGATTTCTAAAAGACGGCGTTTTTAGCCATACATATCCGAAATTTGCCCCTTAATGATACTACGATGATCCAATATAGTTATGTAACTTCAATCTACAATTCAACATTCAATAGGGCCAATATTGATAATAAATTCCATAACTTATGCCATTTATGCATATTATCAAACACCTTGTAGGCATGGTTATTTTTACCTCATAACTATAGTATTGGTTCTTCCAACTATCATCATTAACCAACAATTCATCTCACCATCATTCCTAACGAATTTATAACTTCCAAATACACATGTATGACCATCCATTCACACCCAACCAACAAAATTCCATCAAATAAACACCTTTAAATCCCTACCATGTTCATGTATTTAAATTGGGAATTTATGACTTTCAATTACCATGCCATAAGTTGTAATACTTGATTCAATACTCATATTCCCATAATATACCCATATATATAAGTCTAAGGTGTAGGATTTACCTTTTGGAAGAAATCTTGCAAAACCCCTTTTGAGTTCTTGAAGGAATTTCTTGAAAATATAAAGATTTTCAAGATTAATCCATGTTAATATAAGTGTTTAGGAGTAGTAATCAACTCAAAATACTCCAAAAATCTTCCTTGGATCATAGAAATGAAGAGTAGGACGGATTCCTCTTGAGAGAGCAAGCCCTTGCCCCAAAAATGACTTTGGAACTCTCTATACCCGGTCTTGGGGTATTTAGGAGCCTGCTACTAGCGCGCCCGCGCTAATTAGCGCGGGTTGAGGCAGTAAATAACTCATTAGCGCGAGCAACTAGCGCGCCCGCGCTAAGGCCGCGCTACTGACACATGCACAGAAAAATGGTCTTAACTTTCTGTTTACACTTCCAAATGACGAACGGTTTGTTGCGTTGGAAACGAGACTCAAAGGGCTTTAATTTGATAGGTTGTAGCTCACACAACTCTTTATATAACGGGAGATATGATCGTTTAAAGTGAGGTCTTTTGCACACTCATTTACATCTTCGCCTATTATGAAGTTTTCCAACTTCAAAAGTTCCCGTTAACCATCCGAAATCACCCCGAGGCCCCCGGGACCTCAACCAAAAATACTAACACCTCCTAAAACATCATGCGAACTTGTTCCAATCATCGATATGCATCAAACAACGCCAATACCATCAAATTTCATCGAATTCAAGCTTAAGTTCTTCTAAAACTTCCAAAACACGCATTTAATCAAAAACCCGACCAAACGACGTCCGAATGACCTGAAAATTTGCGGACATATCCAAAATCACATAACAAAGCTACAGAAATTGTCGGAATTCCATTCTGACCCCCGGATCAAAATCTCACCTATCGTTCGTATTCGCCAAAATTTCAAACTTCGGCATTTCAAGCCTAATTGAGCTACGGACCTCCAAAATACATTCCGAACGCGCTCCCAACCCCAAAATCACCTAACGGAGCTAATGGAACCATCGGATTTCCATTCCGAGGTCGTCTTAATGCTATTCCAAATACGGGCCATTTTTCAACTATAAGGCTCTCATTTAGGGACTAAGTGTCCCAAAACGCTTCAAATTCTATAACCGAACCTCCCGGCGAACTACAATAGAAGAGATGAACTTAGGGAAATAGTTAGATTGGGGATCGGGGCATAATTTTCAAAAACGACCGGTCGGGTCGTTACATCTTCCCACACTTAAAAGATTCGTTCGTCCTCGAACGAGCATAGAAAACATACCTGGAGTAGTGAAAAGATGAGGGTACTGGCTGCACATATCCTGCTCAGTCTCCTAAGTCGCCTCCTCGACCGGCTGACCTCGCCACTGAACCTTTACTGGAGCGATGTTCTTTGACCTTAGCTTCCTGACTTGCCTGTCTAGAATGGCTACTGGCTCATCTACATAAGACAGATCCTCGTCTAGCTGAACAGAAGTGAAATCCAACACATGCGACGGGTCACCATGGTACCTCCGGGCCATAGAGACATGAAATACGGGATGGACTCCGGCTAGGGTGCTGGGAGGTAAGGCCAACTCATAAGCAACCTCCCCAACATGCCTCAAAATCTCAAAAGGGCCAATAAATCTAGGACTCAGCTGGGCACATTAGCTTGATATAATCTGAAGATATTCCCTCTTGTTCAAACAATTAAGTCTTAGAGCCAAATTCCAACATCCGGAATTCTGTGTCAAGCTTGTTTTCATCAAGAGATCACTCAATATTCCTCAAACGCCGTCCTCCAACATGACTGCATAACCTTGCTGGATTCTTACCTTACAACACAAAATCCACAGGATCACGATAATATTTTATGATCAAATTAGCCAAAAATTCAACGAATCAGATGCTCCCATTGCACCTCACGATCTACAGAGGTCTCGTTCCAACTTTTACAATACTGACACGACGGAAGAGATGTGCCGATATCCATAACCAACTACTGAATCAACAATTCATTGGATATATACTCCTGACAGGATTCATTACCTTGTCCTAAACTAGAGGATGATCCTTTTCCTCTATAATATACTTCATATAATCAGTTTGCACTGACCCCAAATCACATAATCTCATCTCACCCAGTACGAACTGCTCAGGCGATAAGCCACATCAGACATAATCAAAAGTCCCACAAGATGACACAATGTGCTAGTAGGCTATTAATTCGTACGTGGTACCAAAAGGAAGGCGAACACTAGAGAGAACTATTCAACTCTCACACTAACATGGACTTCCTCAGAAAAATAGGAAACAGAACACATAAAAGCAATTATGGACACTGAAATAAACATCACACTATTGCGGCGTGCAACCCGATCCCAACAGTATACCCATGGCGGCGTGCCACCCGATCCCAACAATATAACCATGGCGGCGTGCCACCCGATCCCAACAATATAGACTCACACAAGGAGTCATATGTCGAGCCGAATAGCTCGTCACATAAAAATACTGAATATCGATCATAAGCACACTAAGGTGCATGATATTAGACTCAATGGAAACATATAGCGCTATAGGCTATGAACTCAAGCACAATTGAGGTGCGACATAAGATCTGAGTCTCGAGAGCCATCATGCTCATATAACATCACCGCTGAGCGGAACCTCAACACATAAGGAACTTACCAAGCCGTCTCACACTCATACGGCGCAATATATCTTTACATGAATTACTAACCGCGAAATAAGACCGCGACTATCCCTCCGTAAAGGGCGCATTGCTGGAAGAAACATAACCGGCCTGATGCAAGGCTCACTTCCACATTTAAATCTATCCACCGACCTTAAGTCTATCCTGGTCGTGCCAAGCTAAGTCAATAATATTTCACAGGTCTATAACCCAATAAGCAGAGTGCCCTCCAGGCATAAATTCTCAAATGAATGATATCACCAAAAACCTCATACTTGGTTTAAATTTCTAACCAATCAAGTGACTACAAGCCACACCTATACAATCTTCTTGTGGGTCAAGCTCCCACCATCCTCCGAATAATTAAACGGGCTTGCACATTCAACCCACCGGCTGCACTGACACTGAAAGCGATCAGGAGTCCCTAACCGGGATGCAAAGCCTTTCTCACAGAACACCGATCTCAAATGATACTGATGTTAATACCCATCTTACTCAAAACACTGAAACTCCTTTCCTGCTCATTCGAGCTCTTTATATCACATTCATTGACCAAACTGTGACCCTGGGTCCTTACTTCAAATTTCATACTACTCACCGCATATCACGTGCCGATATACGATAGACACAATTTCCATCATAGCTCTAGAACTGATGATAGGCTAATATTACATCACATAAGACTTTCCATTTAGCTCACTGCAGGAGAACTATAACAACATACGGCGAATTCTCATAACCATCGAATATGCCAATCTCTAAGTAGTGGTCCAAGCCAACATAACCCTTCCCGAGATCTGCCTACTCATAACAGGCCCTTAACAGAAGAATACTTCAGAATAACATCAATCACTGTGGCCGACAAGTCTCAAATGCACCGCCACAAATCACATGCATAACTCGATCACGTTGCATGAACCGATCATTGACATCAATATGCCAACTCAGCTATGGCTAATCAATCTACTTCCTTCCAGTTTATCCTGGATTGCCTTAGAAATGTAAATATCTCCCTTCAATACCTAGCTTATTTCAACCACACTCACCCATTTTTTATAACATATGAATACCCTCTCAATAAAGCACCCAACGGGATCACTTCCCACGAAGCCTGCACCTATACGAGGCATAAATCATAAATTTTTCCCTCAAGTTTGAACCTGAGCCAGTAAGGCTAACCATAACATGCATTCAACAATTCATATACTCAAATTACCACTCGTGGTCTTTTTCCGTAGCTGCAATAACCCATTAATACGCTAGTATCCAGTATTCACACAGGTAATTAACCATGCGACCCAATCTTAAGCGGTGGGACTCTCCCACTTAGCCCAAAGCCACTATTACACGACTCTCGCACACATTTGAACCATTCTCTCAAGTCATTTACTATTATTCCACTACAACTCGCTTGATCCAACGAATATAACCACATGTGCTCTATTAGTACTCTAACACCATAGTGTATGACCTCATCCCAATACAACAAAACATTTTCTCGCTCCATGCACCAAGTATTCTCTACCAACGATATCTTAAAACATACTATGATTCTCACACGCCTACGAAGCACCATGTAGCCTTTGTCGAATATTTCCCTGCTGATAATAAAATGTAGAGTTTATTAGGGACACAGGAACATCAAAAGTCCCAACATCATACCATACGAGCCCCAACTCTTGCCCATCCGCAAGTTTTCAAGAACTTTTTGAATAGCACATAAATACATCGCATGCCAAATCTGATATGACACATGACCCATCATTTGATCGTTGATAGTGAAATCCTTTCACTTGGCACGAAGCCTTACGATACATCTTGCTAATCCATGACAATAGCCCTTATCATTTATACATCTTCATCATAAGACAGCCCAAGACATTCGTTTGGTACATGTCCTTCTTAAGACAGTTAAACTCATTTCCCACCAGTATCTCTGCTGTCTGAATCCTTCGCTAAATAGATATCTCATGTGAACCATATAGTTTTTATTACCACCAACTATCTTTAGATCTACATCCACCTTGTGATTTTACCATTGTTGTGACGATTTGGTAGTTAAGTAAACCTTCTCAAGACCGTACTTAACAATCGAATGTCGGAATCTAGTGCACCCCCATGTGCACAATTGAAGATCTCTCAATTCTCTTGCATTATCGTTATGGATGACACGCGGTAACAATGGTTGAGTAAATTCTTGACTCCCTTGAAATCCATGTGCAGCATCACGAACCGTCGGCGCATACTCGATACCGAGTGCGCAATTTCAATACACGAGTGGATGCAAAAGAACATATGACATAGGCTCTAACTGAATAAATGGCGCAAGATAAGGAATTCAAAGAATTGAAGAGTTTCCTAAACAGTTACATAGCCCCTCGTAGATAAATACAGACGTCTCTGTATCGATCAGCGAGAATCTAAGTAACCGGTCCGTGTCCCGTGACTCCTACGAACCTAGAGCTCTGATACCAACTTGTCACGACCCTAGTTCACCAATCGTGAACATGTCGTGATGGCACCCAATCCCCACGACTAGGTAAGCCTAACACGTTGCGGAATATACCAGTTTATGAACATTTAATAAGAATTAGCGGAAAATAAGATAAAAGGAATGTAATCCGTGCCGCTTGGCACATACACTAGTCAAATACACTGTTTAAAACACTACCAAGACCCGGAATCCCACGGTAACACAGACTAAAAGAGAAATACAACTGTGGCCTTATGTGTAAAGAGTATCTAACAAAGACATGAGAGAAAACATCTACTAATACTATCAGAATAGAAGGAAAGCCTCCGGATCTGCGGACGTAGCAGATCATACCTCGAGGTCTCCAGAAAGCTGCGGAATCACCTAGCACGAGCCTGCTCTGATGTACCTGGATCTGCACAACAAAAGTGTGCATAAGAGTAGCATGAGTACACCACGGCTGTACTCAGTAAGTGCCAAGCCTAACCTCGATGGAGTAGTGACGAGGAAGGTCAGGGCCCTACTGAGAAACAATAATATAGTGATGATAACAATAATAAACAGTTTAAATAATAATAACTCCCGCAATAACAACAATAAAATGATTACTGCAACCGTCTACAATTAAGCTAACAACAAATAACCAACTCAATAAAACACGTCCAGGACCTGTGGGAATTGAACCCACAGTCCCATTCTCAGTACCTCTGGGTCTCCGGGAATCGAACCCGCAACCCATGTCTCAATAAATAATCAATAACTCGGGATCTCCGGGAATCGAACCCGCAGTCCCTACCAATAACTCTGGATCTCGGGAATCGAACCCGTAGTCCCTACCAATAACTTAGGATCTCGGGAATCGAACCCGTAGTCCCTACCAATAACTCAGGATCTCGGGAATCGAACCCGTAGTCCCTACCAATAACTCGGGATCTCGGGAATCGAACCCGTAGTCCCTACCAATAACTCAAGATCTCGGGAATCGAACCCGCAGTCCCTACAAATATCACTCCGGGTCTCTAGGAATCGAACCCACAGCCCTGGGATCTCCGGGAATCTCGGGAATCGAACCCGTAGTCCCTACTAATAACTCAGGATCTCGGGAATCGAACCCGCAGTCCCTACCAATATCACTCCAGGTTTCTGGGAATCGAACCCACAGCCATGGGTCTCCGGGAATTGAACCCGCAGTCCACAAACATAACAAATAAAGGAAAACGCAGAGAGAATATAATATGCTTAACTACAACTTTACCAAAATTAGTGCCAACAACTATCAAGAAGCGCAAGTAAGGCAATTAGGCAACTAGTCATAAAGTACTACCTAATCATGGTTTTCTAACTACTACCGGGTAAGAATATCGAATTAACCGCTAAAAACAGGAATATCACTCATCGAACATTTTAATTAAAGTATGTGTTCAACAACCAGCGCATGTACATGCCCGTCACCTCGCGTACAAGGCATTTAAACTATCACATAATATCCTAGGGGTGAAAATTCCCCCACACGAGGTTAGACAAGCCACTTACCTCAATTCCGGTACAAAACCGCTAAGAAACGACTCCCTTGCCACGAGTATCCGACTCCGAGTGGCTCAACTCTATCCAATTAAATTGCAAATTGTAAATAATAATTCAAGTAATTTATTCTACAATTAAATTCTAAGCTAATACGAAAAATTATGAAAAATGACCAAGATCACACAAACATCGATGAAGCTCGATTTTCTAAAAGACGGCGTTTTTATCCATACATATCCGAAATTTGCCCCTTAATGATACTACGATGATCCAATATAGTTATGTAACTTCAATCTACAATTCAACATTCAATAGGGCCAATATTGATAATAAATTCCATAACTTATGCCATTTATGCATATTATCAAACACCTTGTAGGCATGGTTATTTTTACCTCTTAACTATAGTATTGGTTCTTCCAACTATCACCATTAACCAACAATTCATCTCATCATCATTCCTAACCAATTTATAACTTCCAAATACACATGTATGACCATCCATTCACACCCAACCAACAAAATTCCATCAAATAAACACCTTTAAATCCCTACCATGTTCATGTATTTAAATTGGGAATTTATGACTTTCAATTACCTTGCCATAAGTTGTAATGCTTGATTCAATACTCATATTCCCATAATATACCCATATATATAAGTCTAAGGTGTAGGATTTACCTTTTGGAAGAAATCTTGCAAAACCCCCTTTTGAGTTCTTGAAGGAATTTCTTGAAAATATAAAGATTTTCAAGATTAATCCATGTTAATATAAGTGTTTAGGAGTAGTAATCAACTCAAAATACTCCAAAAATCTTACCTTGGATCATAGAAATGAAGAGTAGGACGGATTCCTCTTGAGAGAGCAAGCCCTTGCCCCAAAAATGACTTTGAAACTCTCTATACCCGGTCTTGGGGTATTTAGGAGCCTGCTACTAGCGCGCCCGCGCTAATTAGCGTGGGTTGAGGCAGTAAATAACTCATTAGCGCGAGCAACTAGCGCGCCCGCGCTAAGGCCGCGCTACTGACGCATGCCCAGACAAATGGTCCTAACTTTCTGTTTACACCTCCAAATAACGAACGGTTTGTTGCGTTGGAAACTAGACTCAAAGGGCTTTAATTTGATAGGTTGTAGCTCACACAACTCTTTATATAACGGGAGATATGATCGTTTAATGTGAGGTCTTGTGCACACTCATTTACATCTTCGCCTATTATGAAGTTTTCCAACTTCAAAAGTTCCCGTTAACCATCCGAAATCACCCCGAGGCCCCCGGGACCTCAACCAAAAATACTAACACCTCCTAAAACATCATGCAAACTTGTTCCAATCATCTACATGCATCAAACAACGCCAATACGATCAAATTTCATTGAATTCAAGCTTAAGTTCTTCCAAAACTTCCAAAACACGCATTTAATCAAAAATCCGACCAAACGACGTCCGAATGACCTGAAAATTTGCGGACATATCCAAAATCACATAACAAAGATACAGAAATTGTCGGAATTCCATTCTGACCCCCGGATCAAAATCTCACCTATCGTTCGGATTCGCCAAAATTTCAAACTTCGGCATTTCAAGCCTAATTGAGCTACGGACCTCCAAAATACATTCCGAACGCGCTCCCAACCCCAAAATCACCTAACGGAGCTAATGGAACCATCGGATTTCCATTCCGAGGTCATCTTAGTGCTATTCCAAATACGGGCCATTTTTCAACTATAAGGCTCTCATTTAGGGACTAAGTGTCCCAAAACGCTTCAAATTCTATAACCGAACCTCCCGGCGAACTACAATAGAAGAGATGAACTTAGGGAAATAGTTAGATTGGGGATCGGGGCATTATTTTCAAAAACGACCGGTCGGGTCGTTACATTAGATGGAACTTTTTTCCCCGCACATCAATAATAATAAGATGGAATTATTTAGTTCCTGACCCTGAACCACTTGTGAGTGGAGAAAATAATATACTTTCGTATATAATGTATATCAAACTGATATATATAACTTTGTTCTCATAAGCAATAGTTTAGCTATTAAGTGGAGGCACTCAATAAATTATTTTGCTAAACCAGCTATGATGTAGACCAACTTATCAAGATGAACTTCTTGAATAGAAAATCTGGAATATGCTCTAAATTAAATTATTGAGCAAGTTACCTCGCAAACACCATCTTGCGGGTTAGCAATAATCGCACATGTAACCATCTTATAGATGCATCTTATGTGGTATACATAGCAGGTGAATGGGCCCATATTCACCTTTGATATTTCCAGCATTCATGGGATTCAATCCCAATTTTAGTTAGTATATTAATTAATGAGAACATACACATAAAAGAATTCGTAAAGAACTTTCTAGATCTTTAATATTTACCCATGTGAATTCTCTATTATTTTTGCACATCATACTTAAATTGATATGGCAAAATCAATTATGCCAACTGGATAAATTATCAGTATTGATAAATTTCAAATTTACACCATGATGTGTGCAATTATGAATAAACTCCAAGTTTATTATGATATGGGTTTTTATATCAATACCCACTTTATTGTGGTATTCTTTATTTATGTAGTACAAATTGGAGATAAATCGGGTAGTTTTTCACATACATATTACCCCGCTACAAGTTGTAGTAATAGAAGATATTAAATCTTTCCTCAATATAATCAACCGCATTCACGAATACTTTGGAAACTGAATATATTTCTTTGAGACTTACTACAACACAATACCTTATTGGTAATCAATTGTGTTTCTCCAAAATAGTGGTAATTGGCTCTTCCAGAGCTCTCAATTAATTGGTAGTACCACATAATCATCAACACCTATATGGTGAATATCTCTTTTAAAGAGAAACTTATACCATTATGGTCATGGCCAAAATTATATGCAAGATATATTTTTTGCATTATTGTTGTCCTTTAATAATCACATTTCCAAAATATTTTGGCGTACAATAGGTACGTGACCAATGACCACTCATGCCATAATAATGATATTATTTATGGTATCATCTCAAACCTTCTTCTAGAGGTGAGTATGGTATATTCACTACCACTAGCACGTTCATATTCTATAAAGAATGAATATGTATTCATAAGTAAGATGTTGTCACATTCACATCATGAATGGACCATAATCATCTATATGTGCTTTATAAAATTTCATATCAAATCGATGACAAATATTACTTTCATAGAGTGAAGGATTATTTTGAGAATATTTATTGTTCTCATTACCACAATGATGACGATATAATTTCGTCTATTGCCACGTCCATATCCATTGATTATTTATGGTAATAATTTTGTCTTCTTTCAGGCATATTACATACTGCTATCACATTCTCTAAAGGGAATGAAAATGGAGCAAATTCAATGAGACAGGTTTTCAATTCTTTGCCCATAATCATACAAGAATTTAATCATGGCAAGGCATAGAAACTTTAGCACGTTGGGTGGTTATAATTTCTTGCAAACTCCATTAGATTTGCAATCAAAATTTATCGTCTTTGCTTGTATTTAAATCAAATAATAGAATGTCAAGAATTTGAAAGAGAAAAGTAAAATACTTACCTTAAATCTAAAATTTAATCATGAAGGAAGTTGATGGAGCAATTGACAATCATTGTGCTCAATCCCAAAGCTTTTACTCAATTGGTTAGAGTCTCGTGCTGATAACGTGTTATAAAATAATAAAAGAAGAAGAACAATATTGCAGAGAAATAGAGAAAGGGAATTCTTATTGAATTTTGGGATGATTTACAATGGGGAAAGACCCATCTATTTATAGGAGAAATATGACTTAGTCACAAAGTAAAACTCTCCACAAGATAGACATTCACTCCAAATAGAATTCTACTCATAACATATATATAATATTAATATATAATATTTTAATTTGAAATACAATATTCAAATATTATATACCTACACTATTTTAATTTAAAATATATTATTCAACTAAACATACCACAAATTACAATAGATTAATGAAGAATATAGTGTTCAAAATATCATACCATATTCTAATAAAGAATATAATATTTAAAATTAAATATTAATATTATAATTTGAAATATAATGTTCAAACCCAATATACCACAATATACTAATCTGGAATACAATATTCAAACTAAATATAACATAGTGTTCTAATTTGGAATACGGTATTAAAATAAAATATACTTTAATTTTTATTGTTTGTTTATATATATTATTTTACTTGAAATATGTCACGACCCGGATTTCCCACCATCGGAAGTCGTGATGGCGTCTACTATCGAAGCTAGGCCAGCCGAACCTTAACAACAGAATATACTAGAATAATAAAAACATTTTGGATAAACTTTAAAATTCAAAAAAGAAGAAATTAAAATGCGGAAACACTGAACATAACACTACCCCAAAATCTGGTGTCACTAGCTCATAGACTACTATAGAATACTACAAACAAGTCCGAATGAAAGAAAAATACATAAGTCTCTTTCCGTACAACGAAAACAAACTGAAATAAGGGATAGTGACTTCGGCCAGCGAACGCCGGCTAGGCTACCTTGAGAGTCCCTCGACTGAAGACAACTCCCAGAAAATCCTACTGTTGTTATTTTCCGAAAGCTGCTCCAATGTTGTGATCTGTGCAAAAAGCACATAAGTGTAGCATCAGCACAACCGACCCCATGTGCTGGTAAGTGCCTGGCCTAACCCCGACGAAGTAGTGACGAGGCTAGACAGGACTTACTAAAAATAAACCTGTGCAGATATATGTACCGATACAACGGCAACAGAAAGAACAACAGGAATATATATAAAGATGTACCACTGAAAATGAGACATGCTCGGAAAATAATGAACAATGAGAGCAGATCATCAGTGATAACATCAAACCAAATTCACATTATTACTTTCATAAGTGGTCGGCCCGCCACACGATCCCATATTATATCTCATAAGTGGACGGCGTGCCACACGATCCTATTTCATATAATATAATGGACGGTGTGCCACACGTTCCCAATTCATATAATATAAGTGGACGCCGTATCACACGATCCCAATTCATATAATATAAGTGGACGTCGTGCCACACGATCCCAATTCATATAATATAAGTGGACGGCGTGCCACACGATCCCAATTCATATAATATAAGTGGACGGCGTGCCACACGATCCCAATTCATATAATATAAATGGACGCCGTGCCACACGATCCCAATTCATATATTATAAGTGGACGCCGTGCCACACGATCCCAATAAATATGATGAATAATTCATATAGCCTCTTTCAAGAAGTTTCCCTTTAGGGAAAACTCGGCAATATAACGATCTAACCCAATAAGGGTACCACTAGCAGCACAAACGTCTCAATAAAGGAAAATACATACAACGCTCAACCGGATAAGGGAGCAACAATAATCATGAACTACACGTCCCGGCAAGGGATACAACCACATTTCTTTACAATTCTTACAATTTCGACTTCATAGAATTACTACCATTTGAGCCAAAGCTCCAAGGAATTTTCACGTTTCATAAATAATTCATCAACTAACTCATCATGTCGAATTCATCAATTGCTAGGAACAGTTCTCAAAATATACCCAAGAACAAGTACAAACGGACTCACGGTCATGCTAGACGCCGGTGCATAGATACTCGTCACCATGCCTATACACCGCACTCGATCATTTAGCAAATAGCAAGTAATAATACTCTAATCCTATTCCCTCAAGCCAAGATTAGATCAAACACTTACCTCGGTCCGAAAATAGCAATCAAGCCTCTAGCACCGCCTTTCCTCTAGAATCGGACTCCGAAACAATGGTATCTAGTCATTTTTAATTCAATAACATCAATTAGGGCTCAATGACATAATCCCATAGCCTAGAAATGAAATTCCCATCATTCTTCCAAAAATAGCAAAATCTGACACCGGGCCCACATGGTCCAAACTCGAGGCTCGGACCAAATTCCAATCTCCCATCACCCCACGAGTTAGATTATATGATTTGTCTCAAAATCCGACCTCAAATTGAGGTTGAATCGCCCAAAATCCCACAAGCCCTAGTTCTACCCATAACCCACTTTTTGTACCTTAAATTCATGACTTAAAGCTAGGATTAATTATGATTAAGTGAAGAAATAATGAAGAAATGATGTTAGGAAGACTTACCCAAATAGTTACGGGGGAATGGGAGCTTGAAACTTGACAATGGAGGGTGGAAGAGAAGAGCACGTGTGAGGTTCCGTGAGAAATCCCGTGGTAAGTGTTCTGTTTTTAAGAAAAATTCACTGGGAAAAATGCCCTATGTGATCGCATATAAGGCAGTGTGATCACATAGGGTAAAGGGGGTATGACAATGTGATCGCGGAAGACAAGTCGCGAACGAATATAGTAAATGCGACTGGGCCAGGGAATGCTCTAAGCGATCGCGAGGGGATAATGCGATCGCATAGGTATGGGAGGCTGGGCAATGCGATCACACAAGGAGTGTTGCGATTGCATAGAACACATTTTAGGCTCTTGAAATTTACACTATGCGATCGCGGAAGGAGCTATGCTATCGCATAGAACAATGTACCATATATCAGCAACAACAAAAATATCATATTTCTAAGTGCAAAAACATTCTGAACCACCCTCGAAATCACTCTTGAGCCCTCGGGGCTCCTAACCAAATGCACACACTAACTCAACAACCTCATGCGAACTTGCTCGAGCGATCAAATCACTAAAATAACATCAAAAACAAAGAATCAAACCCCAAAACTCAAGATTTCATTTCAAAGTTTATCAACCTCTAACTTTAGCTATTTAGGTCCGAAACACGTCAAACAACGTCCGATTTTGACAAAATTTCATAGGAAGAGCTAACGCATATTTAAGACCTGTACCGGGCGTCAGAACCAAAATACGATCCCGATACCTATATTTTCTAACTCATTTTCATTTCCATTTTTCCTTATTAATTTCAAAAAATAATTTAACGGAAAAATTCTTTTACCGAGGTTCTGGACCTCGGATTTCGACTTCGGACACATGCCCGAGTCCCATATTTTCTACGGACCTCCCGGGACCGTCACATCACCGGTCCGGGCCCGTTTACCAAAAATATTGACCAAGGTCAACTGTATCAATATTAATATCAAAATTCTTCAAATTTTTCATGGAATTCATATATCTTAACACAAAATCTTTCCGGCTTCGCGCCCAGACTGCGCACGCAAATCGAGGCAACTATAAATGAAGTTTTCAAGGCCTCAGAAGCTCGAAATGATTGAGAAAACGAGTGATGACCCTTTGGGTCGTTATAGAATATTAACATACTTTAATAGTATACAATTACTAGTTTATTGTATAATTTTTATTGTATACAAGAATATAAGGACAAAGGTTTCCATAAAAAAATAAAAGAAATTGTTTAATTTAATGGACAATATTTTTTAATTCTCTAAATTTATAAGACTTTGGATTTGCTTCATATATATAATTTCCTTTAATTTAGACGACAAATTTATTAGATAGTTATTGTCCTTTGGCTAATTGAATATGCAAAGTGTATACTACATGTAATTTTATAATTGAAATATACATTGTTAAAAGTTTCTTAAAGTACCCTATACAGTGTAAAGTTCTCTTTTGTAAATAAGTAGTACAAGAATCCATAAACATGTCATAAATAGGTCGAAAGTACTGCGCTTTTGTAGTTTCGCTCATCACTCGCAGAATTTTTTCCATGAGTATTACTGTTTTAGTCATATCAAATGTACAAATATATACGTAGTTAAAAAGTTAGGAGGGACGAGACTCCTCTCCATTTTTTCAATTTCTTCATTTTACCAAGTTCTTATTTGGATTAAAGCCACATATCAATGTTAAATATTAAAGGTCAATATTTAATTAACCAAATTAAGATCCTAATCATGGTTATAATAACAAATATTTTCTTTATTTGTTCGCGAACATTTTGGCAATCCCACAATTCTAGTTAAAATATTATGTAATCCATATATATATTTGTCACGACCCGGATTTCTCCGACCATCGGGATCATGATGGCGCCTACTTATGGTAGCTAGGCAAGCCAATTCACTCACCATTTTCATGTTCACACCATCATTTTTATTTTCTTATTTAATAGCAAGAATAATACTCAAATTTTGAAATGTGGAAGTCTTTCGAATAAGAGATGAATAATAGTGTAAAGTAACTGACATAAATCCTCTACCCAAGATGTGGAGTCACAAACTCACGAACACATAATGGTCTGAAAGAAAATAAATAACAACCGTTTGTCTCGGAACAATGAGACCATAGCAATAATAAAAGTAAATAGAGGAGACGCCGGGCCTACGGACGCCGGCATGCTACCTCGGTCTTGGAAGTACGGTAATCTCGCTAGTGTACTGCTACTGATGCTCCTGCTCAAAACCTGGACCTATGCAAAAACGCACAGAAGTGTAGTATCAGCACAATTCGACCCCATGTGCTGGTAAGTGCCTGGCCTATCCCGGCGAAATAGTGACAAGCCTAGGACCAAGCACTCACATAAACCTGTGCAGTTCTATATATGTATGTACCACAACATAACAGAGATATTGAGTAACACAACTAACAAATGAGGTAACGTGTTGGGGGAGTACGATCAGCAACACATAATAAATCAATAAGATAAAAAGAGAGTGTAGCAAGGACAGTTATTGCAAAGCAAGATTTTGAATGGTTGCACGGTATCACCCTTCGTGCTTTTACTCTCATCCTCACCAAATAAGCAAATAGAAGTGCATGACATCACCCTTCGTGCTTTTACTCTCATCCTCACATCCATAAACCTGTGCAGTTCTATATATGTATGTACCACAACATAACAGAGATATTGAGTAACACAACTAACAAATGAGGTAACGTGCTGGGGGAGTACGATCAGCAACACATAATAAATCAATAAGATAAAAACAGAGTGTAGCAAGGACAGTTATTGCAAAGCAAGAATTTGAATGGTTGCACGGCATCACCCTTCGTGCTTTTACTCTCATCCTCACCAAATAAGAAAATAGAAGTGCACGACATCACCCTTCGTGCTTTTACTCTCATCCTCACATCCATGAACCGGCATGATCCTTTGTGCATGGTTTAAGTAACAACGGCACGGATTGTTCCTTCGTGCATAAATGATAAACATGACACGGAATGATCCTTCGTGCATAAATTAAGTAACAACGACACGGAATGTTCCTTCGTGCACAAACAGTAAAACAAGGCACGGAGTGATCCTTCGTGCGAACCTAAGTAAAAATGGCACGACATCACCCTTCGTGCATTATCACTCTTCCTCACCCAAATAACAATCACAGTCAAGGGCAAAAGAATGAAACAAGTAATATGAACCGTCTTGGCAAGGGAAACAATAATCATAACAATATTCCGGCAAGGGAACAATAACAACAATAACACAACAAAGTCCCGGCAAGAGAAACAATAATCAACCTTCACAAACCGGCAAGGGCTCAAGAACATGACTTAAGAATATTCCACAATACTCACAACATGTATCAACAAATGACTCACGGTCATGCTAGACGCCAGTGTATAGATGCTCGTCACCACGCCTATACACCGCACTCGATCACATAGCAATTAGCAATTATCACATTCAATCCTATTTCCTCAAGCTAGGATAGATCAAACACTTACCTCAAAGCCTTGAGTCCAATTAACCTTCAACTATCGCTTTACCTCAAATTTCAACCTTCAACTCGCTCAAATCTAATCACAATTGGTTCAATTACTTCAATAAATACTATATTAATTGGTTTGGATGCATAAAAATGGTTTTCTCAAAGTTTACCCAAAATTTCCCAAAATGCCCCCAGTCCCACGTGGTCGAAACTCGGGGTTCGGACCAAAATCCAGTTACCCATTCCCTCACGAGTTAAATGATATGATTTGTTTCGAAATCGGACCTCAAATCGAGGTCCAATTCCCCAATTTATGAAAAACCTAGGTTCTACCCAAGAACAACAATGTCAACCACAATAACCTTTGATTTATCATGGAAAACATGTTTAATGATGTTAGGAATTGAAAGAGTTGAGTAAAAATTAACCTACAAGTGATTTGGAGTGATATTGCTCTTGGAAAATTGTGTGTGGTGTTTTGGATTTTGAAAGAATGGTGAAAAGGGGGTTTAAAATCATTTAAGTATCAGATTGCACAGCTGTGGATATGGGAATTGCGAACATATGTTCGCAATTGTGAACATGACAGGTCTGGGCTGCGGAACTCGCATTTGTTAGAATATGTTCGCATTTACGAACATAGGCCAATATAGGGCCACTTCGCATTTGCGAAGTTCTGTTCGCATTTGCGAACATGTGCCTTTCCTGGGCATCATCGCATTTGCGATGGTCCATTCGCATTTGCGAACCAAGGCCAGTTCGGGGTCATCTCACAATTGCGAGTAAATCTTCGCAACTGCGAAGATATTAGCTGGGGGAAATACCAGCTGTGTTCTTTATCAAATTTTGCTCTAACAGCCTATCAAATCTTTACCCGAGCCCTCGGGCTCTAAACCAAACATGCACAAAATCTCAAAAACATACCACGAACTTGCTCGCGCGATAAAATCGCCTATATGACATCGTTTTCATAGAATCAAGCCTAAAATTCATGATTTCTTCTTTTAAACATCATAAACTTTCAAATATGGAACTCATCGTTCAAAACACATCAAACGACGTTCAAATTCCATCAAACTTTGCAGAAAGTACTTAAATAATATATAAGACCTATACCGGGTGTTGGAACAAAAATACGAGCCCGATACCATGGTCTTTTAATCAAATTTCCTTTCCATTTTCATTAATAATTTCAGAAAAACAATTTTACAGAAAAATTCATATCTTGGGCTCTAGGCCTCAGAATTCGACTCCGGACGCATGTCTGAGTCCCAATTTTCCTACGGATCTTTCGGGACGGTCCGATCTCGGGTCTGGGTCCGTTTACAAATAATGTTGACCGTAGTCAACTATATCAATATTAATATCAAATTTCTTCAAAATTTCCATAGAATTCACTTATTCTACACAAAACATTTCCCGGCTACGTGCCCAGACTATGAACATAAATCGAGGTACTATAAAACAATGTTTTCAAGGACTCGGAAGCGTGGAACAAATTAGGAAAACAGGTGATGACCCTTTGGGTCGTCACATCCTCCACCTCTAAAACAATCGTTCGTCCTCGAACGGACAAGAGAAGGAAGTACTTGAGTCGGGGAACAAATGTGGGTAACGGCTCCGCATATCAGACTCGGACTCCCAGTTCGATGCCTCAGGAGGCTGACCTCTCCACTGAACACGCACGGAAGGAAAACTCTTCGACCTCAACTGTCAAACCTGTCGGTCTAAAATGGCCACTGGCTCCTCCTCGTAAGATAGATCCTTGTCCAATTGGACAGTACTGAAGTCTAACACGTGTGTAGGATCGTCGTGGTACCTCCGAAGCATAGATACATGAAAAACCGGATGCACGACTGATAAGCTACGTGGCAGTGCAAGTCTGTAAGCCGCCGCTCCTACTCGGTCCAGAATCTCAAATGGACCAAATACCTAGGGCTGAGCTTGCCCTTCTTTCCAAACCTCATCACGCCCTTCATAGGCGATACTTAGAGCAGTACCCACTCACCAACCATGAAACCCACATCTCGGACCTTACGATCCGCATAAGTCTTCTGTCTAGACTGAGCTGAATTGTGACGACCCGGCCCGTCGTCACGGGAATTACCACCCCGTTATGTTGAAATTGTATGTTTTATGCTTTTATATCAGTGTTAGGGTCTATCGGGTGATTTAGGAGTGATTTGGATTGAAAATGAGGCATATAGCCTTTTTGAAGGAGACTTGAATAAGGAAAGTCAACCCGGAGTTGACTATTTGGTTAGAGGGCTTGGAATCGGATTCTGATGATTCGGTTAATTCCGGGAGGTGATTTGTGACTTAGGGGAATGATCGGAATTGAATTTGGAGGCCCGAGGTAGAAATAGGCTTGAATTGGCTAAGGTTGAATTTTGGCGAAATCTGAACGGTAGGTGAGATTTTGATCCGGGGGTCAGAATGGAATTCCGACAGTTGCAGTAGCTCCGTTAGGTGATTTTGGATGTGCCTGCAAAATGTCAGGTCATTCGGACGTCGTTTAGTCGGGGTTTTGATTGATTGTGTAATTCGGAATGTTTTAAGGAATTTAGGATTGAATTCGATGTGAATTATGGATTTTTGATGTTGTTAGATGCGTTTTGAGGATTGGAACAAGTTCGAATAAGGTATTAGGGTGTGTTGGTGTGTTTGGATGAGGTCCCGGGGGCCTCGGGGTGTTTTCGGATGGTTAAACGAGAGAAAATGTGGAAAATTGCAGGTTTTGACTCTGGTTCTGTTGTTTTCGCTCCTGCGGAAATGGGGGCGCAGGAGCGAGTCCACAGGAGCGGACGAGGGGGCGCAGGAGCGCTTGGCATCGCAGAAGCGGAATCTTTTCCGCTAAAGCGGCTTCGCTGGTGCGAGAAGGAGACCGCAGAAGCGGTCAAGAGGCGAGATGGGAAGTCCGCAGAAGCGGAAGGTCGATCGTATAGGCGAGTCCGCAGAAGCGGACTCTTGATCGCAGAGGCGGAAAGGGGCCGCAGGGGCGGAAGAAATTCCGCAGAAGCGGACGCGCAGGGGCGGTCCATTGATCGCAGGAGCGGGATTTGCCAAATAGGCCTGGGTTCGCAGAAGCGACCAATTGGTCGCAGAAGCGGTTCCGCAGGGGCGGAAAATGGTCCGCAGAAGCGAAAATCGCAGTGAATTAATTGTATCAGAAGTTAGAAAATTTCAGAAACATTTCACACATTTGGGTCTCGGCTTTAGAGGCGATTTGGGCGATTTTGAAGAGAAACTCAAGGGAAATCATCGGGTAATCAACTATGGACTTAAACTATGATTAGTATTGATAATATTATGCAATTATATCATGAAAATGGAGGAATTTGGGGTAATTCATGGAAGATTTAACCCTAGGCTTGAACTTTAGAAAATCAAGGTTTTGAATGGGCAAATGGAGTACGAATTTGGTAAAATTGATATGCTTAGACTCGTATTGAGATGAGGGTTCCGAATATGTGACTTTTGTAATTTTTCGACAAGCGTACCGAAAGTCGGGTTTTGACAACTTTGGGAATTTTGATGTAAATTGAGTTATATTGATTGGGTGTCGTCCCATTGGCCTAATTTGTTGTATTTCTACTGTATTTGATCAGATTCTACGCGTGCATTTTAATTATAGATGAAAGGGCATTGCGGAGTAGTCGTCGCGCCGTATTGAGGTGAGTAATAGATGTGGGTGATGACCAACGGGTTCGAAACCCCGGTATACCACTTTGTGACGCTGTATAGCGGCGAGACACGTACTCTCTTGTGAGTGCGGGGTCGATTGTGATTGGGGACTATGACTTAGTCCGACTTGTTGATACTGTATTATGATATTAGGCTATTCTTGAGCCGTCGAACCTCCTTCTCGGATGGTTGCATATTATATATTGTGATAATGGCCACTCTTGAGCCGAGGAACCCCTTCTTGGGCGGTTGAGTATACTTGTGGGCCGTGAGCCAGTTATTGGATCCCGCGAGGATCGTTATCATTGTCTTATCATATTGACATGCTAGTTTACTACTAGTCCGCAACTATTTCTGTTATCATGTTATTTCCAATCTCTGGAACTTGATATTTCTGTTTTCAACTAAAAAATGATAAAAGATGTTTTCAAAACTACTTTTGAGCCTGCGAGGCTGTGATTACATATTAGCTGACTAGTAGTGGATCGGGCTGGGCGCCGCTGCAGTACATATGTCGGATCGGACTGCACGCCGCAGTGATATTGTGCTTGGGCTGTAGGAGCCCCTCCGGAGTCTGAACCCCACAGTGAGCACGGGTACCCAAATTGGATCGGGCTACGCGCCGTAGCGGTCATATCATGCATTGCATTGCATTTAGCTACATCTGCTAGCTGTTATACTGTTTTGCTGGTACTTGATGGTACAGGTACAGTTGATGTTGATTCTGTGACAGGGTATTTGATTACAGCTTTACATAGTGCTTTATTGCGGATTTCTTATCTGCGCTGTCTTACCCTTGTTTATTACCACTGAGTCTGGCAGTACTCATTTTACTCCCTGCACCTTGTGTGCAGATCCAGGTACCTCTCAGCAGTGATCCAGTAGCTGTGCGAGGCGACATTTGTGGATATTCGAGGTAGCTGCAGAGTCCGCAGGACCCGATATTCCTTCTTACTGTCTCTTGATTTTGTATTGACTTTTCTTTCCGCACTTGGTATCTTGTAAACCTTTATAAACTCATGTCCAGTAGAGGCTCATGACTCTTGACCCTTGGTCTATGGGAGTTGATGTATTATGGGACTTGGTTCCCCGTTTTCGTTATATGTATCGCTATTGCTTCGTGATTTGATATGCTTAAATGGGCTAAAGAGAGCTTCTTGCTCCGTTATTGTTATTGATTGGTCAGGCTGGCTTAGCAATGTGCTGGGCGCCATCACGACCAGATTTGGGGTCGTGACAAGTTGGTATCAGAGCCTAGGTTTAGTAGGCCGCATGAGTCTTGAGCCGGTTAGTAGAGTCTTGTGGATCGGTACGGGGACGCCTGTACTTATCCTCGGGAGGCTGCGAACCTTTAGGAAAACTTCACTTTTCTTGAACTCCGTCGTGCGATCTTGTTGTTCTGAGAACTGAACTTCTATATTCTATTCTCTCGCAGATGGCGAGAACGCGAGCATCAGAACGAGGTGGACGACCTCCATTGCCACCTGCTAGAGGCCGTGGGCGCGGTCGTGCTAGAGTTAGAGGTAGGGCGGCTGAGACAGTGCCAGTTGACCCGCCTGTTGTACCAGTCCAGGAGCATCCCCCAGTGGTTGATGCTCCAGCAACCCCAGTTCTGGGCCAGACTGTATCTATCGCTATTCCTGGTCTTCAGGAGACTCTTGCTCAGATATTATCAGTGTGTTCCGGTTTGGCTCGGGTAGTTTCGGCTACCGCTACTGTAGCGACATCTCAGTCAGGGGGTGGTCAGCAGACCCCTGCAGCTCGCACACCTGAGCAGGTTGTTCAGGGACTTCAGACGCCAGAGGCGGTCCCCGCTCAGGTGGTTGCACCGGTTATTCCTCCAGCTGCACCAGCTCCAGCTCCAGAGCATATGGTTCAGGTTATGCCCGATGACGAGCAGCGTCGTCTTGAGAGATTTGGTAGACTTCAGCCACCCCATTTCAGTGGCGTTGAGGGCGAGGATGCTCAGGGTTTCTTGGACAAGTGTCAGAGGATGTTGCGGACGGCTGGTATTCTTGAGTCCAGCGGAGTTTCATTTACTACCTTTCAGTTCACCGGTCCCGCATTTGATTGGTGGGAAGAGTTTGAGAGGCGTAGGCCTGCAGGAGCAGCACCTCTCACATGGCAGCAGTTCTCTACTCTCTTTCTAGAGAAATATGTACCTCGGTCTCGTCGCGAGGAGCTACGTCGCCGGTTCGAGTGGTTGATTCAGGGCGACATGTCTGTGACTCAGTATGAGCTTAGATTCACTCAGTTGGCTAGGCATGCCACATGGATGATCCCCACTGAGAGGGAGAGGATCAGGAGGTTCATTATGGCCTCAAGTACTCTATCTGCGTTCTTATGACCAGAGAGAGAGTTTTGTCATCATCATTTGAGCAGGTTGTTGATATGGCACGCTCCATTGAGGCGGATCATCGCCGAGAGAAAGAGGAGCGGGAGGCCAAGAGGCCTCGTGGTTCGGGCAGTTTCAGTGGTGCTCCATCTAGAGGGCATTCCCAGCAGAGCAGAGGTCGCTCATCTAGACCTTCTCATTCAGGCCGCCCAGGAGCAGAGAGGAGGTTCTTATGGCCGTGGTCGATATGGATTTCAGCAGGGTCAGTCTTCACTTATTGCCCTCCCAGCCTAGAGTGCAGCACCTACTTCTTCAGCTCAGGGTTCTTCTGCGGCGAGGGGTTCCCTTCATGCCCCTTCTTCAGCATTAGGTGCTTGTAATGAGTGTGGTGAGTTTGCCCATATAGGGAAGCAGTGCCATCGACTCCGTAGGGACAAGGATCAGCCCTCCTCTTCAGCACCATCTCAGGCTAGTAGAGGTGAAGTTCAGTCTTCTCGTGGTCGGCCCAGAGGCGAGGAGAGATCCGGTGGAGGCCAAGCACGGTTCTATGCACTCCCTGATAGGCGTGATGGAGTTGCCTCCTATGCAGTGATTACAGGTATCATTTCTATCTGTCACAGAGATGCCTCTGTCCTATTTGATCCGGGGTCCACATATTCATACGTGTCCTCTTATTTTGCACATCATTTGGGTGCGACTCGTGGTAGTCTTGATTTACCTATTCATGTATCCACCCCCGTGGGTGATACGATTGTTGTGGATCATGTCTATAGATCCTGTGTTATATCTATTGGGGGTCTGGAGACCCAGGCAGATTTGTTATTATTGGGTATGGTGGATTTTGATGTTATATTGGGTATGGACTGGTTGTCTCCGTACCATGCTATATTGGACTGTCATGCTAAGACAGTTACGTTGGCCATTCCTGGTATTTCTCAGATTGAGTGGCGGGGTTCGACCGATTTCGTCCCTAGCCGTGTTATTTCGTTCCTAAAAGCTCGGAAGATGGTTGAAAAAGGGTGTTTATCGTACTTAGCTTTTGTGAGAGATGTGGGAGCTGAGTCTCCTAGCATTGATTCTGTACCTGTTGTGAGGGACTTTCCAGATGTATTTCCCTCCGACCTGCCGGGCATGCCGCCGGATAGGGATATTGATTTTGGCATTGACTTGGTGCCGGGCACTCAGCCCATATCCGTTCCTCCTTATCGGATGGCACCAGCCGAGTTGAAAGAACTGAAAGAGCAGCTTCAAGAGCTTCTGGATAAGGGTTTCATCCGCCCTAGTGTGTCTCCGTGGGGTGCGCCGGTATTATTTGTTAAAAAGAAAGATGGTTCCATGCGAATGTGTATTGATTATCGACAATTGAACAAAGTGACGGTGAAGAACAAGTACCCTTTACCGCGCATAGATGATTTGTTTGATCAGTTACAGGGTACGAGGGTGTTTTCTAAGATCGATCTTCGTTCAGGCTATCATCAGCTGAAGATCAGGGACTCGGATATTATGAAGACTGCATTCAGGACCCGATATGGTCATTATGAGTTTCTTGTGATGTCGTTTGGGCTGACCAATGCCCCAGCAGCATTTATGCATCTGATGAACAGTGTGTTCGGGCCTTATTTGGATTCATTTGTGATTGTGTTCATTGATGACATTCTAGTCTACTCCCGTAGTCGGGAGGAGCATGCTCAGCATTTGAGTATTGTGTTGCAGAGATTGAGGGAGGAGAAGCTATATGCTAAATTCTCCAAGTGCGAGTTTTGGCTCGAGTCCGTAGCATTTATGGGACATGTGGTGTCTCGTGATGGTATTCAGGTTGATCAAAAAAAGATAGAGGCGGTGCAGAGTTGGCCTAGACCGACCTCAGCTACAGAGATCAGGAGTTTTCTTGGCTTGGCGGGGTATTATCGCCGGTTTGTTCAGGGATTTTCATCCATTGCTTCTTCATTGACTAAATTGACCCGGAAGGGTGCACCATTCGTGTGGTCGGATGAGTGCGAGGAGAGCTTTCAGAAGCTCAAGACAGCTTTGACCACAGCTCCAGTGTTAGTATTGCCATCAGCTTCAGGTTCATATACCGTTTATTGTGATGCCTCGAGAGTGGGGATAGGTTGTGTGTTGATGCAGGAAGGTAAGGTAATTGCTTATGCTTCTCGGCAGTTAAAGCCACATGAGAAGAACTATCCTGTTCATGACTTGGAGCTAGCCGCCATTGTTCATGCATTGAAGATTTGGAGACACTATTTGTACGGTGTGTCTTGTGAGGTGTATACCGACCACCGTAGTCTCCAGCACTTGTTCAAAAAGAAAGACCTTAATTTGAGACAGCGGAGATGGCTGGAGTTGCTGAAGGATTATGACATTACTATATTATATCATCCGGGGAAGGCCAATGTGGTGGCCGATGCTTTGAGCCGGAAGGCGGTCAGTATGGGGAGCTTGGCATATATTCCAGCTGAGGAGAGGCCATTTCTTATGATGTTCAGGTGCTAGCCAATCGGCTAGTGAGGTTAGATATTTCGGAGCCCAGCAGGGTATTGGCTTGTGTTGTATCTCGGTCATCTCTATATGATCATATTCGTGAGCGCCAGTATGATGATCCACATTTGGCTGTCCTTAGGGACAGAGTTCAGCATGATGATGCTAGAGATGTCACCATTGATAGTGGCGGCGTATTGAGGATGCAGGGCCGGATATGCGTGCCCAATGTTTATCGCCTTCGTGAGTTGATTCTGGAGGAGGCCCATAGCTCGCGGTATTCTATCCATCCAGGAGCCGCGAAGATGTATCAAGATTTGAAACAAGACTATTGGTGGAGAAAGATGAAAATGGACATTGTCAGACATGTAGCACGGTGCCTCAACTGTCAGCAGGTTAAGTACGAGCATCAGAGGCCCGGTGGCGTATTTCAGCGCATTGATATTCCTGAGTGGAAATGGGAGAGGGTCACTATGGACTTTGTTACTGGACTCCCTCGGACGGTGAGGAAGTTTGATTCCGTATGGGTGATTGTGGATAGACTGACCAAGTCAGCTCACTTCATTCCAGTTAGTACTACCTACTCATCGGAGCGGTTGGCGGCGATCTTTATTCGAGAGATTGTTCGGTTGCATGGAGTTCCAGTGTCTATCATATCCGACAGGGGTACTCAGTTCACTTCTCAGGTTTTGGAGAGCATTTCAGCGAGAGATGGGTACACGGGTTGAGTTGAGTACAGCATTTCACCCCCAGACAGACGGACAGTCTGAGCGTACTATTCGGATCTTGGAGGATATGTTGCGAGCTTGTGTGATTGATTTTGGTGGTTCGTGGGATGAGTTCCTACCACTTGCCGAGTTTGCCTACAACAACAGTTATCAGTCGAGTATTCAGATGGCCCCGTATGAGGCATTGTATGGCAGGCGGTGTAGATCCCCCGTGGGATGGTTTGAGCCTGGTGAGGTTAGATTGATAGGGACTGAGTTAGTCCAGGATGCTCTGGATAGAGCAAAGTTGATCCAGGAGAGGCTTCGTACAACACAGTCTCGTCAGAAGAGTTATGCGGACCGTAGAGTTCGAGAGTTGTCTTTCATGGTTGGTGACAGAGTATTGTTGAAGATTTCACCTATGAAGGGTGTCATGAGGTTTGGGAAGAAAGGAAAGTTGAGTCCCGGGTACATTGGTCCTTTTGAGATACTTAGGAGAGTTGGAGAGGTGGCATATGAGTTGGCCTTGCCGCCCAGCTTATCCAGCGTTCATCCAGTATTCCATGTGTCTATGCTCCGGAAGTACATTGGAGATCCGTCTCATGTATTAGATTTCAGCACCATTCGGCTTGATGGTGATCTATCCTATGATGTGGAGCCTATCGCCATTTTGGGACGGCAGGTGAGAAAATTGAGGTCTAAGGATATTGCATCAGTTAAGGTTCAGTGGAGAGGTCGACCCGTGGAGGAGGCCACTTGGGAGATCGAGCGGGAGATGCGGAGCGGATATCCTCACTTGTTTGAGACTTCAGGTATGTTTCTTGACCCGCTCGAGGCGTAGGCCTGTTGGTGTAGTGCCCCTTTGTGACGACCCGACCCGTCGTCACGAGAATTACCACCCCGTTATGTTGAAATTGTATGTTTTATGCTTTTATATCGGTGTTAAAGTCTATCGGGTGATTTAGGAGTGATTTGGATTGAAAATGAGGCATATGGCCTTTTTGAAAGAGACTTGAATAAGGAAAGTCAACCCGGAGTTGACTATTTGGTTAGAGGGCTCGGAATCGAATTCTGATGATTCGGTTAGTTCCGGGAGGTGATTTGTGACTTAGGGGAGCGATCGGAATTGAATTTGGAGGCCCGGTGTAGAAATAGGCTTGAATTGGCTAAGGTTGAATTTTGGCGAAATCCGAATGGTAGGTGAGATTTTGATCCGGGGGTCGGAATGGAATTCTGACAGTTGCAGTAGCTCCGTTAGGTGATTTTGGATGTGCCTGCAAAATTTCAGGTCATTCGGACGTCATTTAGTCGGGTTTTTGATTGATTGTGTAATTCGGAATGTTTTAAGGAATTTAGGATTGAATTCGATGTGAATTATGGATTTTTGATGTTGTTAGACGCATTTTGAGGATTGGAACAAGTTCGAATAAGGTATTAGGGTGTGTTGGTGTGTTTGGATGAGGTCCCGGGGGCCTCGGGGTGTTTTCGGATGGTTAAACGAGAGAAAATGTGGAAAATTGCAGGTTTTGACTCTGGTTCTGTTGTTTTCGCTCCTGCGGAAATGGGGGCGCAGGAGCGAGTCCACAGGAGCGGACGAGGGGGCGCAGGAGCGCTTGGCATCGCAGAAGCGGAGCCTGGTCCGCAGGGGCGGCTTCGCTGGTGCGAGAGGGCGATGAGAGAAGCGGTCTTGAGGCGTGATGGGGAAATCCGCAGAAGCGGAAGGTCGATCGCATAGGCGAGTCCGCGAAAGCGGACTCTTGCTCGCATAGGCGGAAAGGACCGCAGGGGCGGAAGAAATTCCGCAGAAGCGGACGCGCAGGGGCGGTCCATTGATCGCATGAGCGGGATTTTCCAAATAGGCCTGGGTTCGCAGAAGCGACCAATTGGTCGCAGAAGCGGTTCCGCAGGGGCGGAAAATGGTCCGCAGAAGCGAAAATCACAGTGAATTAATTGTATCAGAAGTTAGAAAATTTCATAAACATTTCACACATTTGGGTCTCGGCTTTAGAGGCGATTTGGGCGATTTTGAAGAGAGACTCAAGGGAAATCATCAGGTAATCAACTATGGACTTAAACTATGATTAGTATTGATAATATTATGTAATTATATCATGAAAATGGAGGAATTTGGGGTAATTCATGGAAGATTTAACCCTAGGCTTGAACTTTAGAAAATCAAGGTTTTGAATGGGCAAATGGAGTCCGAATTTGGTAAAATTGATATGCTTAGACTCGTATTTAGATGAGGGTTCTGAATATGTGACTTTTGTAATTTTTCGACAAGCGTACCGAAAGTCGGGTTTTGGCAACTTTGGGAATTTTGATGTAAATTGAGTTATATTGATTGGGTGTCGTCCCATTGGCCTAATTTGTTGTGTTTCTACTGTATTTGATCAGATTCTATGCGTGCGAAGCTTGATTCTCGTGGCAAGAGCATTGCGGAGTAGTCGTCGCGCCGTATTGAGGTGAGTAATAGATGTGGGTGATGACCAGCGGGTTCGAAACCCCGGTATACCACTTTGTGACGCTGTATAGCGGCGAGACACGTACTCTCTTGTGAGTGCGAGGTCGATTGTGATTGGGGACTATGACATAGTCCGACTTGTTGATACTGTATTATGATATTAGGCTATTCTTGAGCCGTCGAACCTCCTTCTCGGATGGTTGCATATTATATATTGTGATAATGGCCACTCTTGAGCCGAGGAACCCCCTTCTTGGGCGGTTGAGTATACTTGTGGGCCATGAGCCAGTTATTGGATCCCGCGAGGATCGTTATCATTGTCATATCATATTGACATGCTAGTTTACTACTAGTCCGCAGATATTTCTGTTATCATGTTATTTCCAAATCTCTGGAACTTGATATTTCTGTTTACAACTGAAAAATGATAAAAGATGTTTTCGAACTACTTTTGAGTCTGCGAGGCTGTGATTGCATATTAGCTGACTAGTAGTGGATCGGGCTGCGCGCCGCAGCAGTACATATGTCGGATCGGACTGCACGCCGCAGTGATATTGTGCTTGGGTTGTAGGAGCCCCTCCGGAGTCTGAACCCCCACAGTGAGCACGGGTACCCAAATTGGATCGGGCTACGCGTCGTAGCGATCATATCATGCATTGCATTGCATTTTAGCTACATCTGCTAGCTGTTATACTGTTTTGCTGGTACTTGTTGATATAGGTACAGGTGAAGATTGATTCTATGACAGGGTAGCTGATTATAGCTTTACATAGTGCTTTATTGCGGATTTCTTATCTGCGTTGTCTTACCCTTGTTTATTACCACCGAGTCTGGCAGTACTCATTTTACTCCCTGCACCTTGTGTGCAGATCCAGAGGTACCTCTCAGCAGTGATCCAGTAGCTGTGCGAGGCGACATTTGTGGATATTCGAGGTAGCTGCAGAGTCCGCAGGACCCGATATTCCTTCTCACTGTCTCTTGATTTTGTATTGACTTTTCTTTCCGCACTTGGTATCTTGTAAACCTTTATAAACTCATGTCCAGTAGAGGCTCATGACTCTTGACCCTTGGTCAATGGGAGTTGATGTATTATGGGACTTGGTTCCCCGTTTTCGTTATATGTATCGCTATTGCTTCGTGATTTGATATGCTTAAATGGGCTAAAGAGAGCTTCTAGCTCCGTTATTGTTATTGATTGGTCAGGCTGGCTTAACAATGTGCTGGGCGCCATCACGACCAGATTTGGGGTCGTGACATGAATGCAACCTCTCCTGGATAGTCTTGACCTTGTCTAAGACCTCCTGAACTAGGTCTGTACCCAACAACCGAGCCTCTCCCGGCTCAAACTATCCGACTGGAGACCGACATCGCCTACCATACAACACCTCACATGGAGCCATCTGAATGGTAGAGTGGTAGTTGTTGTTGTAGGCAAACTATGCTAATGGCAGAAACTGGTCCCACGAGCCTCCAAAATCAATGACACAGGCTCGGAGCATATCCTCTAGGATCTGAATAGTCCTCTCGGACTGACCGTCCGTCTGAGGATGAAAAGCTCTACTCAACTGAACCTGGGTGCCTAACTCCTGCTGGACCGCTCTCCAGAAACGCAAGGTAAACTGCGTACCCCGATATAAGGTAATAGACACCGGCACCCCATGAAGGCGAACAATCTCCCTAATGTAAATCTCTGCTAGCTTCTCCAATGAGTAAGAGACAGATACTGGAATGAAGTGTGCTGACATGGTCAACCTATCAACAATGACCCAAATAGCATCAAATCTCCTCCGAGTCAAAGGGAGTCCAGTAACGATGTCCATTGTAATCCGCTCCCATTTCCGCTCGGGAATTTCAATTCTTTGGAATACACCACCAGGCCTCTGGTGCTAATATTTAACCTGCTGACAGTTTAGACACCGAGCGACATATGTAACAATGTCCTTCTTCATCCTAAGCCACCAATAGTGCTGCCGTAAGTCCTAATACATCTTCGCGGCGCCCGAGTGAATAGAATACCGCGAACTGTGGGCCTCCGCTAAGGTCAACTCTCGAATCCCCTTAACATTGGGCACACAAACTCTCCTCTGCAATCTCAATACTCCCTCACCATCTAGAGTTACCTTCGTGGCACCTCCCCGCCGTACAGTATCCCTCAGGTCACGCAAATGAGGATCATCAAACTGCCTCTCACGGATACGCTCTAATAGAGAAGAACGAGCGACTGTGCAGGCTAACACCCTGCTAGGCTCAGAAATGTCTAGTCTCATGAACCGATTGGCTAAGGCTTGGACATCTAGAGCAAGTGGTCTCTGCTGACCGGAATATAAGCGAGACTACCCATGCTGGCAGACTTCCTACTCAACGCATCAGCCACCACATTGGCCTTACCTGGGTGATATAAGATAGTAACATCATAGTCTTTCAGCAACTCTAACCATCTCATCTGTCTCACATTTAACTCTTTTTTCTTGAATAAATACTGAAGACTTTTGTGATCCGTGTATACCTCGCACGCCGCACCATATAGATAATGCCTCCAGATTTTTAAGGCATGAACTACTGCTGCCAGCTCAAGATCATGAACAGGATAATTCTTCTAGTGGATTTTCAACTGTCTCGAAGCGTAAGCAATAACCTTGACACCCTACATCAATACCACTCCAAGCCTAGTATGGGATGTATCACAGTAAACTGTGTAAAGCCGTGAACCTGTGGGTAAAATCAACACTGGTGCCGTAGTCAAAGCTGTCTTGAGTTTTTGAAAGCTCGCCTCACACTCATCTGACCACTTGAACTGGGTACCCTTCTGGGTCAACCTGGTCATCGGGGCAGCAATAGAAGAGAAACCCTCTACAAATCGACGATAGTAGCCTGCTAACCCTAAGAAACTCTAAATCTCGGTCACTGAAGATGGTCGAGGCCAATTCTTGACTACCTCAATCTACTTTGGGTCCACCTGAATACCCTCTACTGACACGATATGACCCAGAAATTCAATCGAGCTCAACCAGAACTCGCATTTTGAAATTTTAGCATACAGCTGATTATCCTTTAGAGTTTGAAGAACCACTCTGAGGTGTTGCTCGTGCTCTTCCTGGCTGTGGGAGTATACCAAGATATCGTCTATAAAGACTATCACGAACAGATCTAGATAAGGCCTGAACACCCGATTCATCAACTTCATAAATGCTTCTAGAGTATTGGTCAACCCGAAAGACATGACCAAGAATTCATAGTGCCCGTACCTAGTGCGAAAGGCTATCGTAGGAATGTCACCCGCCCTGATCTTCAGCCAATGGTAGCCCGACCTCAAGTCTATCTTCGAGAACACCCTCGCTCCCTGGAGCTGGTCAAACAAATCATAATTCCTCACCAGTTGATACTTGTTCTTTATCGTCACTTTGTTGAATTGCCAATAATCAATACACATCCACATCGAGCCATCCTTCAAATTCACAAATAACACCGGTGCACTCCAAGGAGAAACACTGGGCCTGATAAAGCCCTTTTCTAGAAGGTCTTGCAACTGATCTTTTAACTCCTTAACTCTGGCGGGGCCATACGATAGGGTGGAATAGAGATGGGATGAGTGTCTGGTGCCAAATCAATACAGAAATCAATATCCCTGTCGGGTGGCATACCCGGCAGGTCGGAAGGGAAGACCTCGAGAAAATCCCGTACAATAGGAAGTGAATTAATAGAAGGAATCTCCGTGATGGAATCACGAACATATGCCAAATAAGCTAGACACCCCTTCTCGACCATGCGTCGAGCCTTAACATATGAAATAACATTGCGAACGGAGTGGCTTGGGGTCCCTCTCCACTCTAGTCGGGGTGATTCTGGCAAGGCCAAGGTCAGTGTCTTGGCATGACAATCTGGGATAGCATGATACGGGGACAACCAATCCATCCCCAATATGACATAGAAATCCACCATGTCTAATAGCAACAAATCAACATGGGTCTCAAGACCCCCGAATATAACCACGCACGAACGATGCACCCGGTCGACTATTATAGAGTTACCCACTGGTGTAGACACATAAACTGGAATGTCTTGGGCATAGTTAGGCACGGCCAAGTAGGGTGCAAAGTAGGAAGACTCATATGAATATGTAGACCCAGGGTCAAATAATACTGAAGCACCTCTATCACAAACCAGAATGGCACCTGTAATCACAGCACTTGATGCCTTTGCCTCTGGCCTAGCCGGTAAAGCATAAAATCGAGGATCGACACCTCCCCTCTGAGCTACGTCTCTGGGATGGTCATCCACTGGCTGACCTCTACCTCTGGCGGGATAGTCTCCACCTCTACGGTCTCGACCTCTACCTCTACGATCTCTACCCTCTCCCCTGGTTGGCTGGGCAGGTTGTGGGTGAGTTGGGGCCTGAATCATGGGGAAAGGACCCCGCTGCTGAGTGTTGCCCGCTGCTCGAGGTAAACACTTGACAAGATGACCTGGGTTACCACAACCATAACAACATTTTGGCTGCTGGGACTGCTGACCCTGACGACCTTAATGGCCCCCACGAACACTCTGAAGAGTTTGAGCACTGATGGGAGGCTGGTCTGAATATTGCTCACAAATCCCACGATCACCCGAACCACCCTGCGAAGCCTATAGAGCTGACTGAAAAGGCCTGGAAGACTGGCCCCTATCATAAGAATCCCTGCCTCCAGATGAACTACCACTAAATATGCCGGAATGACGTGGCCTATTTTCTGAAGGATACCCACCTCCCCGAGCAACAGCCTTCTCAACCCTATGAGCCCCATTAGCCGCCTCCTGAAAAGATATGTCACTCCCAACTCCCTGTCAGGACCCAAACCCCGGTCGTGATGGCGCCCAACACAATGCTAGGCAAGCCCGACCGTATTATCTCTTAAACCAGCCAATTATTAATCAAATTAAACTTAAACAACAAGTGACCATATCAAACGATAAGCGTGATAGTAACAGCATACGAAGTACGGTCCCAACATATTGTGGTGTCACAAGTCTGAGCCTCTACCAATGAGATCTACTACACAATCAAGTCTAACCAGAATGGAGACAACATAATGATAAAAAAAAAGAGGTCAGGTACTGCGGACGTTGGCAGCTACCTCGAGGTCTCCACAAAATGGGAATAATAAAGCAGTTGCGATAGCTCAACTGCCCTCCTGAACCTGTATATCTGCTCAAAAAGTGCAAGGGAGTGGGGTGAGTATATTTCAACTCAGTGAGTAACAATAATAAACAATAACTGAAAATAAGAACTTATGTACTATCACTAAACAGTTCTAAGGCAACCCCCCACAGGTTAGTCATCATTATAATGAGTACTCTGATCACTAGTCCACATCTATCTCATCTAGGTCCCACACTGACCACATCCTCGCTCGTACCACTACGGTATACAGCCATCTCAATATATGGAGACATATACATCTGTCTATAACATATAAATATTTTAGTATATATATATGAATATGAATAAGTATAATGTTGCGGCGTGCAACCCACTCTAATACATATACCGCTGCGGCGTGCAGCCCGCTCCATTTAACGTCGACGACGCTCACTGGGGGTGTGTACAGACTTCGGAGGGGCTCTCTAGGCCCAAGCGCTATGATATTGCGGCGTGCAGTCCGATCCACACATATATTACTGCGGCGTGCAGTCCGATCCAATATTTATATATATATATATATATATATATATATATATATATATATATATATATATATATATATATATACATTTATAGCTATACTGCCGCTCACTGAGAATGTGTGCAAACTCAGACTCCGAAGGGGCTCCTACAGCCCAAGCGCAATAATGCTGCGGCGTGCAGTCCGACCCAACATGTATACTACTGCGGCGTGCAGCCCGATCCAATATATATACTGCTGCGGCGTGCAGCCCGATCCAATATTTCTATATATATATAAATATATAATACCTCCTAACGGGTCCTCGACTCTGTCTTAATTAGTAAAGGATTGGCCTTTCAGGCCCACTCAGTTAAATCCGGGAACTTCCACCCTAAGTAATCTATCTCTCACAGCACACGTCTAGTACTGGCTCTTAATAGGCTATCCAGCTAGTTTTACGGTTGAGTGCAAGTTTCCAACACGGTATAAGGGTCACCTAGCTCTACAGGTCCCCTAATGCTCTACAGATCGGCACAAGGCCCCAAACATGGCTATTAGCCCAATTGCACAGTTATAATCTCATCAACAGCCCTAATACACAGTATTCTATAAGCTGGGAAGGACCAAGTCCAAGTCCCCAATCACAATGACACCACGCCCGTCACAAGACGCACATCTCAACTCTACATAGCACTGTAAAGTGCTAGTACGGGGTTTCAAACCCTCAGGTACATTATTTACTACTACCACTCACCTCGAACCGGTAGAAGCTTCAATCCGACTTGCGCTTGCCTCGCAACTCAATCTCCTCGGGTGCCAAATCTGCTCAAAATCATAGAGAATGCATCAATATATGCTAATTTCACGTAATTCATTCGAAATAACCCAAATTATATCAAAACCCACAAGTTGTCAAAACCCGACTTTTGGTGAGCTTCTCGAAAAATTATAAAAGTTATATATTCGGAACCCTCATCTCAATACGAGTCTAGGCATATCAAATTTACCAAAATCGAGCTCCATTTGCCCACTCAAATCAGTGTTTTTCTTCAATTTAGGCCTAGGGCTCAAACCCACCTTTAATCTTCCATTTACAGAAATTTAACCAAAGATTTCATGTTAAAATGATGTAATTAAGCCACAAAACTTACCTCCGACGAATCCCCGATGAATTCCCAGCAATTCCCGTGAGTTCCTCTCTCTAGAACTCAAAAATGGCGTTTTGGGGTATGAAACCCGCGACTGGTTCTGTTCTGAACTTAAACTCACTGCCAGGCCAATTAACCCTACGCGATCGCAGCACTGGGCTCGCGATCGCGATGCACAAATCTCTAGGGCCTGATTTTTCTTCTACGCGATCGCAGCCTTTGGCACGCGATCGCAGTGAACAACCAAAGATCCCTACGCGATCGCAACTCCAGCCCTGCGATCGCATTGCATCCGGACTTGACCTTACGCGATCGCGTGAACCCAATCGCGATCGCACAGCATTCCGACATTGGCCTACGCGATTGCAGACATCACCACGCGATCGCGATACACCCAAACGCTGCCTTACGCGATCGCATTCAAAACTTCTTGATCGCAGAGAGCAAAACTTCTCTGCAATTATTGCAGCAGAACAGCAGTGCCTTTTGCACTAATTGGTCCGTTTGGACCCCTAAATTCATTCCGAGGCTCCCGGGACCCCAACGAAAACCACCAACATACTCCAAAACACGATACGAACTTGTTCCAATCATAAAAACACCATCCTAAACATCAAAATCACCAATTACGCCCGGATTCAAGCCTAAGTTTCTTCAAAACTTCCGAAACTAACACTCGATCAAAAACCCGACCAAACGACGTCCGAATGACCTGAAATTTTGCAGGCACATCCAAAATCACACAACGAAACTACTGCAACTGTCGGAATTCCGTTCCGACTCCCGGATCAAAATTTCACCTATCGATCGGATATCGCCGAAATTCAACTTTGACCAATTCAAGCCTAAAACTACACCGGACCTCCAAATTCACTTCCGATCGCTCTCCTAGCTCGCAAATGACCTCCCGGAGCTGACCGAATCATCAGAATTCGATTCCAAGCTCTCTAACTCACAAGTCAACGTCCAGTTGACTTTTCACAACTATCCCTTCTTCTAAGAGACTTTTTGTCTCATTTCCAACTAAACTCAACCCGAATTGACTCAAACTCGCCAAACATGCATATTGAAACATTAACAAGCATTTAACGGGGATAACGAGGTGATAACTCACATGATGACGGGCCGGGTCATCACATTCTCCCCAACTTAAGCAAACGCTCGTCCTCGAGCGGACCCAAAGTTGTACTAGATTCAACACAATAGCTGAATGACCTCACCAAGCATATACTCGGGGTAATACCACTTCACCCTATCTTTCATAAGTATGATAACATAGTATAGCTGAATTTCCACAGTCTATCTGAACCATAAACCACATTGCACTTTTCGAAATCATATACCAAATCTGAATCCCACATCTATACTCAGAGTACACACGATCCAACTGTAATAGCCAAACTCGCCACTCCGGGTGAGATCACACGATGTATCAAACAACCCAATCACTCGAGACGATAGTCTCTAATCGCAACAACTGGCCACAATAACCAAATACTAGCAGAAAGAACTTTTCTCATTAGATAGAGTCTTATTCCAACACCTTCATATCCTGCCCACGGCAACCGCACACGCGATATATCGAACCCATCTCTCAGGTCAACCATTCATGAATCCATTTCCCTTTTAATTGATACTACAACAGAATTCGAAGCCAAAACTCGATATTACCCTTCTAACCAACTAAAATCATACATGCTCGCACTCATTAATGACTCAAATGATCATTTAGGTCATAACACACCTCACTGGTGATATGATGCCTCAACACCGGCCTAAGCCGCGACAAGCTCAACATAAGCTCTAATAGGAAACGTCTGAACATACTCAAATAATGACAACTAACTCCAACAACAGAGTTGTAATTCAATTCCTCTGTACCATCATATCATAAAACTGAGATCCCGTCTCACATCATAGGAATAGAGTACATGACTCCTTCTCGAAAGGTCATAACATCACGTGGCCTTGCCACGACTCATGATTCTATCCCAACACTATTACTCACGAAGCACCTCAAGTCACCATGCTCAAAGCGGTCATCCACGCACAGATCTAGGTCTGGACCTAAGCAATCAATCACACATGCGGTGATACAATTGATGTACGCTATCAAATCTTGAAAGGACACAACCGATGTGCTACTCCCCGAGCGATACCCAATACGAACTATTCCTTAGAATCTAGGAAGTATTGTATACAAGGTAACATATAGGAAGCTATATTTTCCACATCACACTGTTGCGGCGCGCAACCCGTTCCAATAACATACCCGTGGCGGCGTGCCACCCGATCCTGATACCATACATGTGGCGGCGTGCCACCCGATCCAAATATTATACCTGTGGCGGCGTGCCACCCGATCCACAAATACATCTAGCAAGGAAAATGCACATCGAGTCAAGTTGCTCATTCCAACAAACATATATATATAGCCTCAAGCTCGGCCACATGAAACGCATCCGACAAAGTTCCTCAATACTTGAGTTGAATCAATGGTAGATACCTCTACACTGACATCCGCCACGAAGGCCCAACTGACAAAGCAATACCTACCAGCCGTCCGCCTGGCCCTAGGTACATCCACCCTACTGGAGCATGATCTGATGCGCTCTGCCACGCAGTTGTGACATTTCTCTGATATAGTCCATATCATATTAGTCTAGACAACCCGACTTATGACAACCAGCCTGCAATCATATATCATTATTCAAATTTGTCATATCAACTAACAAAATAGCCACTAGGGCTTCCAATTTCCAATAACCGCTAAACGGCGTCGATACACACGATATACCACCACTGTGTAGGCGGATTACGAGAACTTCTAGTCTCCAACACATATGTAACACATGGATCACTATGCCTGATCCCACTTTCCACCGTACGAACACGTAACACACATCAAGCATCCATTCATACCACGTATGCCATTCAGAAATTTCCCTATGCCAACAACAACTCAATCATCATTGTCCATCCAACCGGAGGATACCACAATACCACTAGATATTATCGGTCTACATCACCCTGCCTTTTTGACCATATACTCTGCCAAATCACTAGGATAGTAGTACCATTTTCCTCAATCACCAGGAAGTTTGATTCTCCAATTATCTGCAGCTGCCCATGCTGCTTGGGGATTTTTAATGACTTCCCATATAATATGAACAAATCTAAAAGCCTTGAATATGCCATTATCAACTTTTCATAACACATCGCATATGCCATACCACACTAACATAACATGGAAATTCATATTCCTTTCCTACGCCGCAAACATCGGCGCACTCAACTAGTCAAGAACCTTCATGATCCCATATAGAAGAAAAATCATTACATATTCCACGCTTTACATACCGACAGGAATATACTCATTTTCAAACCACGATAGAACACATCACAAACTCTTTCTCCTAATTTATTACACAAGATGAACTGCCAAGACTGAGTCCCTTTTACCCAAACCCAGCTAAGCAAACTGCCAGCATGCAAGAGCTTTGTTGCACAATACCTGCAAGACTCATTACTTCGAACACATGTCAGGAATTAATGTTATCCTTATTACACCGTTTCGGTTCATTATCAAGTTGTCCCATTTAACCAATTTCCTTTCTAATTCATCTTTAATTTAATATTAGCCTTTACTGTAGCACCACAATACCTCAACTCAGGTTACCACACGAGACTCATACATAAGACTACACGGTCTCGGGCTCACAGGCTGCTGAATACTCACTCAATGTTTCCCAGAAGTACCACATTCTACAATGCTTTATTTTGAAGAACTTCCTGCGATTTGGAATTCGTTATCATTACCTCCCAATACGGATACATAGAATCCCATCATTTACATAACATAACACAAGTCTTGATTTCTTCTAACGAAACCACCATCTTTAGCCATATACACAATCTTAATACACCTAACTGTTACAAGCAAAATCTTAAACACCGCAAAACCATTCTCGGGCGTCATTCACCCTTATTCCATTATAATCCAAATGTCTTATTGAACGGAACCACTCGTGCTTTGTTAGAACTCTGACACCACAGAACATGATTTCATACAGATGCAATTAGCTATCTTTCTTTTCTATACATCGAACCTTCCTTACCGACATCAGTTCAAATCATCCTAGGATTTCTTCACATCTACGAAGCACCATAACCTCTATCAGAATTTTCCCAACATACCTAGAGACAGCACCAACATAGCAAACAACAGTGCAATTAGTTAATCAATAACAACCTCCCCAACTTGGCTCGGAGCCATACTTCAAAACACTTTTAGCCACCTATGTCATTCTTACTCAAATGATGCCACAATGTTCTAGTTAGATTAAACTCAGGTCATTTACAAGCTTCGGCGGAGACTCGAATCATCAGAAATCTTAACTCTTTTGAAATTCTTGTATTTATTCACACCAAACAGCTAAGCCCATTCTTTAGGTGACAAAAATCTTTTCTAAGTCCCAATTTTTTTTTTCCAAAATTTCGACAAAGCTTCCTTTGTAATTTGGCCTATCCACCTGCTAGAGAATCACCAAAACCATCCTAACAATACATCGGCAACTCGACAAAACATCACAATGCATATCAACAGCATAAATCTCAATACTCATAGCACGACCAATTCAGTTTTCTTGAGTCTGAACTCATACTACCACACGTAGTGCACTTTACATTTTCGCTAAGAGGCATTGAACATACTCACCACGCCCGTAGCTAGGGCTACGTAACAGATCACAATAAGGATTGAATACCTTGCAGCTCCCCCCATTATCAAACTGCCGTTTCCACAATTAAGATCAATACCGGTCGTATGAATTTCATAATACCAACTCGCGAAATTAACACCTTGGTGCTCAAGCCATAGACAAGGATTTGGCCTCAAGTCCTCCAGACAGGCCCAACATGAACTCATAGAGATTATATCTCATCCCTCCATTAGGGAATCATAAGCCATCAAGGCAAATTTGTCACTAAGCACTCGAGTGCGCGCATCAATGTACAGGAGGAATTTCAAGAATTACATTTCAAGCTGAATCAAACACGCACGATGAGAATTCCAAGAATTTGAAACTTTCCTAAAGGTTTGCAGCCTCCCGAGGATAAGTACAGGCGTCCCCGTACCGATCCACGAGACTCTACCAACCAGCTCATGACTCGCGAGACCTGTTAACCTAGGCTCTGATACCAACTTGTCACGACCCAAACCCCGGTCGTGATGGCGCCCAACACAATGCTAGGCAAGCCCGACCGTATTATCTCTTAAACCAGCCAATTATTAAGCAAATTAAACTTAAACAACAAGTGACCATATCAAATGATAAGCGTGATAGTAACAACATACGAAGTACGGTCCCAACATATCGTGGTGTCACAAGTCTGAGCCTCTACAAATGAGATCTACTACACAATCAAGTCTAACCAGAATGGAGACAACAGAATGATAAAAAGAAAGAGGTCAGGTACTGCGGACGTTGGCAGCTACCTCGAGGTCTCCACAGAATGGGAATAATAAAGCAGTTGCGATAGCTCAACTGCCCTCCTGAACCTGTATATCTGCACAAAAAGTGCAAGGGAGTGGGGTGAGTATATCTCAACTCAGTGAGTAACAATAATAAAAAATAACTGAAAATAAGAACTCTTGTACTATCACTAAACAGTTCTAAGGCAACCCCCCACAGGTTAGTCATCACTATAATGAGTACTCTGATCACTAGTCCACATCTATCTCATCTAGGTCCCACACTGACCACATCCTCGCTCATACCACTACGGTATACAGCCATCTCAATATATGGAGACATATACATCTGTCTATAACATATAAATATTTCAGTATATATATATGAATATGAATAAGTATAATGCTACGGCGTGCAGCCCGCTCTAATACATATACCGCTGCGAAGTGTAGCCCGCTCCATTTAACGTCGACGGCGCTCACTGGGGGTGTGTACAGACTTCGGAGGGGCTCTCTAGGCCCAAGCACTATGATACTGCGGCGTGCAGGTCCGATCCAATATTTATATATATATATATATATATATATATATATATATATATATATATATACATTTTTATAGCTATACTTCCGCTCACTGAGAATGTGTGCAAACTCAGACTCCAAAGGGGCTCCTACAGCCCAAGCGCAATAATACTGCGGCGTGCAGTCCGACCCAACATGTATACTACTGCGGCGTGCAGCCCGATCCAATATATATACTGCTGCGGCGTGCAGCCCGATCCAATATTTATATATATATATAAATATATAATACCTCCTAACGGGTCCTCGACTCTGTCTTAATTAGTAAAGGATTGTCCTTTCAGGCCCACTCAGTTAAATCAGGGAACTTCCACCTTAAGTAATCTATCTCTCACAGCACACATCTAGTACTGGCTCTTAATAGGCTATCCAGCTAGTTTTACGGTTGAGTGCAAGTTTCCAACACGGTATAAGGGTCACCTAGCTCTACAGGTCTCCTAATGCTCTACAGATCGGCACAAGGCCCCAAACATGGCTATTAGCCCAATTGCACAGTTATAATCTCATCAACAGCCCTAATACACAGTATTCTATAAGCTGGGAAGGACCAAGTCCAAGTCCCCAATCACAATGACACCACGCCCGTCACAAGACGCACATCTCAACTCTACATAGCACTGTAAAGTGCTAGTACGGGGTTTCAAACCCTCAGTACATTATTTACTACTACCACTCACCTCGAACCGGTAGAAGCTTCAATCCGCCTTGCGCTTGCCTCGCAACTCAATCTCCTCGGGTGCCAAATCTGCTCAAAATCATAGAGAATGCATCAATATATGCTAATTTCACGTAATTCATTCAAAATAACCCAAATTATATCAAAACCCACAAGTTGTCAAAACCCGAATTTTGGTGCGCTTCTCGAAAAATTATAAAAGTTATATATTCGGAACCCTCGTGTCAATATGAGTCTAGGCATATCAAATTTACCAAAATCGGACTCCATTTGCCCACTCAAATCAGTGTTTTTCTTCAATTTAGGCCTAGGGCTCAAACCCACCTTTAATCTTCCATTTACAGAAATTTAACCAAAGATTTCATGTTAAAATGATGTAATTAAGCCACAAAACTTACCTCCGATGAATCCCCGATGAATTCCCAGCAATTCCCGTGAGTTCCTCTCTCTAGAACTCAAAAATGGCATTTTGGGGTATGAAACCCGCGACTGGTTCTGTTCTGAACTTAAACTCACTGCCAGGCCAATTAACCATACGCGATCGCAGCACTGGGCTAGTGATCGCGATGCACAAATCCCTGGGGCCTGATTTTTCTTCTACGCGATCGCAGCATTTGGCACGCGATCGCAGTGAACAACCAAAGATCCCTACGCGATCGCATTGCATCCGGACTTGACCTTACGCGATCGCGTGAACCCAAACGCGATCGCACAACATTCTGATATTGGCCTACGCGATCGCAGACATCACCACGTGATCGCGATACACCCAAACGCTGCCTTACGCGATCACATTCAAAACTTCGCGGTCGCAGAGAGCAAAAATTCTCTGCAATTATTGCAGCAGAACAGTAGTGCCTTTTGGCACAAATTGGTCCGTTTGGACCCCCAAATTCATCCCGAAGCTCCCGGGACCCCAACGAAAACCACCAACATACTCCAAAACACGATACGAACTTGTTCCAATCATAAAAACACCATCCTAAACATCAAAATCACCAATTCCCGGATTCAAGCCTAAGTTTCTTCAAAACTTCCGAAATTAACACTCGATCAAAAACCCGACCAAACGACGTCCGAATGACCTGAAATTTTGCAGGCACATCCAAAATCACACAACGAAACTACTGCAACTGTCGTAATTCCGTTCCGACTCCCGGATCAAAGTTTCAGCTATCGATCGGATATCGCCGAAATTCAACTTTGACCAATTCAAGCCTAAAACTACACCGGACCTCCAAATTCACTTCCGATCGCTCTCCGAGCTCGCAAATGACCTCCCGGAGCTGACCGAATCATCAGAATTCGATTCCGAGCTCTCTAACTCACAAGTCAATGTCCAGTTGACTTTTCACAACTATCCCTTCTTCTAAGAGACTTTTTGTCTCATTTCCAACTAAACTTAACCCGAATTGACTCAAACTCGCCAAACATGCATATTGAAACATTAACAAGCATTTAACGGGGATAACAAGGTGATAACTCACATGATGATGGGCCGGGTCATCACACTCCCAAAGCCATCTGAAGTTGGATCGGCTGATTTAGCCCATCTATAAACCTGCGGACCCTCTCCCGATCTGTGGGGAGTATCACAACCGCATGACATGCCAGATTAACAAACCTCGTCTCATACTGGGTAACAGTCATGGAACCCTGCTGGAGGTGCTCAAACGGCTTCCCAAGTGCCTCCCGCTAGGTAACAAGGAGAAACTTCTCCAAGAATAACTCTGCAGACTGGTCCCATGTTAAAGCTGGGGACCCTGCTGGTCGAGTCAAAAAGAAATCACTCTACCAAGTCTTGGCGGATCCTGCAAGCTTGAATGTGCAAAAATCAACCCTATTTGATTCCACTATTCCCATAGTCTTGAGAATCTCATGGCAACTGAATAAGAAGTCCTGGGGATCCTTTGATGTGGCACCGCTGAAAGTAGTGGTAAAAAGCTTTTAGAACCGATCAAGTCTCCATAAAGCATCAGAAGTCATGGCTGCTCCATCTCCGTCCTGAGCTGTAGTGCCTGACTGAGTGGCCACTGCTGGCTGAACTACTGGTGCCTAAGCCTGGGGAGCTACTGGCTCCGGAGTACGTACAACGGGAGTCTGGACCCCTCCTCCAGCCTGAGATGTGGCTGGTGCAACTGGTAATTAGCCTGCTTTAGCAATACTGTTCATAAAACCCGCTATTCTGACCAGAGCCTCCTGAAGATCCGTGGTAAATAAGACCTCCCCTGGGATCTGAGCTGGGCCCACTGGAGTTGTTGGGGCTGGAACCTTCTCACCAACCTCAACATGAGGCTCCAACTTTGGGACCGCTGCATGGGGCTGAGCTCTGCCCCTACCACGGCCTCCGACACGGCCTCGACCCCTGCCCCTTGCGGGACTTGCCTGGGGTTCAGGCTGCTGATCAGCGGATTAAGAAGCGCGTATCCTCACCATCTGCGAAAGGATAGAGTAGAAATTCAATCAGTATTTGAGGAACAAGTCGCACGATAAGAAGGGACAAATGAGAGACTTTTCCTAACTCAATAGACTCTGGGGGACAAGTACAGATGTCTCCGTACCTACCCCTCAAACTCTACTAAGCTTTTTCGTTAGTTGTGAGACCTATGTAACCTAGAGCTCTGATACCAACTTGTCACGACCCGGATTTCCCCCACCATCGGGATCGTGATGACGCCTACTCATGGTAGCTAGGCAAGCCAATTCACTCACCATTTTCCTGTTCATACCATCATTTTTGTTTTCATATTTAATAGCAAGAATAAAACTCAAATTTTGAAATGCAGAAGTCTTTCGAATAAGAGATGAATAATAGTGTAAAGTAACTGACATAAATCCTCTACCCAAGATGTGGAGTCACAAACTCACGAACTACTAAGGAATAACTACACATAATGGTCTGAATGAAAATAAATAATAACCGTTTGTCTCGGAACAATGAGACCACAGCAATAATAAAAGTACATAGAGGAGACGCCGAGCCTGCGGACGCTTGCAAGCTACCTCAGTCTCGGAAGTATGCTAATCTCGCTAGTGTACTACTGCTACTGCTCCTGCTCAAAACCTAGACCTGTACAAAAATGCACAAAAGTGTAGTATTAGCACAATCCGACCCCATGTGCTGGTAAGTGCCTGGCCTATCCCGGTGAAGTAGTGACAATCCTAGGACTAGACACTCACATAAACCTGTGCACTTCTATATATGTATGTACCACAAAATAACAGAGATATTGAGTAACACAACTAACAAAGGAAGTAACATGCTGGGGGAGTACGATCAGCAACACATAATAAATCAATAAGATAAAAACATAGTGTAGCAAGAACAGTTATTGCAAAGCAAGAATTTGAATGGTTGCACGGCATCACCCTTCGTGCTTTTACTCTCATCCTCATCAAAAAAGCAAATAGAAGTGCACGGCATCACCCTTCGTGCTTTTGCTCTCATCCTCACATCCATGGAACGACATGATCCTTCGTGCATGGTTTAAGTAACAACGACACGGAATGTTCCTTTGTGCATAAATATAAACATGGCATGGAATGATCCTTCGTGCATAAATGAAGTAACAATGACACGGAATGTTCCTTCGTGCATAAACAATAAAACTTGTCACGACCCCAATCCCGGTCGTGATGGCGCCCAACACAACCGCTAGGTAAGCCCGACCATTTACACTCTCATCCCGAGCATGAAGCCCAATTCAATTACATGGATATCATTATCAACAATAAAACTAAACTGAATAATCACCTAAAGATCTAGGGTCACGAGTCTAGAGCCTCTGAACATGATCGGATAACAATATCTAAACCAAATACTCAAGTTTGAATAATGTATATACAAAGGAAAACTGGAATAAAAAAAGAAGCCAGGCCCTGCGAACGCCTGCAGCTACCTCAGCAACTCGGATAAATACTGATAAAAGCTAGAGTGCTCGTCTATCCCTCTTGTGTACCTGAATCTGCACACAAAGGTGCAGAGAGTAGGGGTGAGTACTAAGTACTCAGTGAGTAATAAATATATATATAAGCAGCTGAAAGTAGGAAATCCACAGAATACCACAATATGAAGCTAAACTACAGTCCGATCCTCCTACGAACTAGCATCAACAATACAATACAGCTACCACAGAATAATTCAACAGATAAAGATGCAATGCAATGCACATAACCGCTACGGCGTGTTGCCCGATCCATTTAACGTCGACGGCGCTCACTGGAGGTGTGTACAGACTCCGGAGGGGCACCTACAACCCAAGCGCAAATACCGTTGCGGCGTGCAGCCCGATCCTCATATCATAATAACCGCTGCGGCGTGCAGCCCGATCCATCCTCAGTCCACAATAATCAATCAAGTCACAAATAGCTCAATTTACTTATTTTCCAGATTCCAGTTCATAAATTTTGAAAATACTTTAACTTTTGTTTAAATTTTCGCAAACAAGTGACTTAGCATTTCAATACTGTGATTTCAAAGCCAGTACTGAGATCAGTGATTAAGGAAGTATAGCAATCACATATATATACTATCCCCTAGGGATGCTACAGGTCGGCACAAGGCCCCAAACAGGCTTACAACCCAAAAATATGTCAAACACAATGTATTTCCATCACTAATAGCATATTATCCATATCCGGGATGGACCAAGTCTCAATCCCCAGTCACAATCAATCCCGCACCTGCCACGGGGTGCGAGCCACGCCCTACTAGCGTCACAATGTGCTAAGCCGGGGTTTCGAACCCTCAGGCTACCATATACACAAACCACTCACCTCTAGCCGGTAGAAGCCTTAGTCCGCCTTGCGCTTGCCTTGCAATTCAATCACCTCGGATGCCGAATCTCGAACCGGCGAGAATTCTAGTCCGCGATGCCTTTGCTCCTCAACCGGCCTCCTCGCGCTTCCAATCTATCCAAATTCATACAAACATCGATGAAGTTCGATTTCTAAAAGATGGGATTTTAGCCGTACATATCTGAAATTCGCCCCTTAATGATACTACAATGATCCAATACAGTTATGTAACTTCAATCTATAATACCACATTCAATAGGGCCAATATTAGTCATAAATCCCATAACTTGTGCCATCTAGGCCTATTATCAAACATCTTATAGGCATAAATATTTACACCTCTTAACTATAGCATTGGTTCCTTCAACTATCACCATTAACCAACAATTCATCTCCCTATCATTCTTTAGCAATTTATACTCCTAACATCATGTGTGTGATCAACCATTCACACCCACACCAACAAAATTCCAACAATTATACACATTTAAATCCCTACCATGATCATGTATTTAAATTGGGGATTTATGGCTTCTAACAACCATACTATGAGTTGAATACTTGATTCATACTCATATTCCCATAATAACACCATATGTGTAAGTCTAAGGTGTAGGATTACCTCTTGTAGATCAAATCTTGAAAGACAACCTTGGGGGTTCTTGAGATTTTTAAGAAATCCTATGAAATCCAACCAAAATCATGTTGTAACTAGTGATTGAGAAAAGAAATCACCATGAAAACACACTTAAAAGCTTACCTTAGGAGTGCAATTGAGTGCCTTGGTCGAACTGGGGGTGTTGGGGAAGCCCTAGGCTTGAGAAATGACTCAAGTTCTGTCATTTCCCGTCCTTAGCTATATTTAGGGCCTTCTACTAGCGCGCCCGTGCTAATTAGCGCGGGTTGAGGTAGAAAATAACCCAACTAGCGCGGGCTACTAGCGCTCCCGCGCTAAGGCCGCGCTACTGATACATGCCCAGTAAAAAGGTCATAACATTCTGTATACACCTCCAAATGACGCACGGTTTGTGGCGTTGGACACTAGACTCAAAGGGCTTTAATTTTATATGTTATGCGTCACACAACTCTTTATATAACGGGAGATATGATCGTTTAAAGTGAGGTCTTGTGTACACTCATTTACATCTTCGCCTATTATGAAGTTTTCCAACTTAAAAAAATTCCCGTTAACCACCCTAAATCGCCCCGAGGCCCCCTGGACCTCAACCAAAAATACCAACACCTCCTAAAACATTATACAAACTTGTTCCAATCATCGACATGCATCAAACAACGCCAACACCATCAAATTACATCGAATTCAAGCCTAAGTTCTTCTAAAACTTCCAAAACACATTTAATCAAAAACCCAACAAAACCACGTCCGAATGACCTGAAATTTTGTAGACATATCCAAAATCACATAACGAAGCTACAGAAATTGTCGGAATTCCATCCCGACCCCCAGATCAAAATCTCACCTACCGTTCGGATTTCGCCAAAATTTGACCTTAGCCAATTCAATCCTAAAACTACACCGGACCTACGAATTCGATTCCGATTGCTCTCATAAGTCATAAATGATCCCCCGAAACTAGTCGAATCATCAAATTTCCATTCCGAGCTGTCTAACTCATCGGTCAACATTTGGTTGACTTTTCCAACCTATTCTTCTCATAAAGAGATTTATGGCCTCATTTCTATTCTAATTCTCACCGATTTGCTTTTAACTCTCCAAACACATATAAATTAGCATATTGAAGTATTAAATGGAGATAACGGGGTGATAACTCCCGTAACGACGGGCTGGGTCATTACATTCTCCCCAACTTAAATAATCGCTCGTCCTCGAGCGTACCCAGAGTTGTACTAGAAGCAACCCAATAGCTGGATGACCTTACCAAGCATATATGCGGGGTGGTACCACATCACCCTATCTATCCTAAGTCCAATAACACAATATAGCTAAACTTCCACAGTCCATCTGAACCATAAACCATATTGCACTTCCCGAAATCATATACCAAATCTCACTCCCACGTCTATACTCAAAATACACCCGAACCAACTGTAATAGCCCATACTCGCCACTCCGGCGAGATCTTATGGTGTACCAAACAACCCAATCACTCGAGACGATGCCCTCTAATTGCAACCATTTCCCACGATAACCAGATACTACTGAAAAACCTTTCTCGTTAGCTAAAGTCCTATTCCAATACCTCCATATCCTGCCCACGGCAGCTGAAACACGTGATATAGCAAATCCATTTCTCAGGTCATCCATCCATGATTCCATTTCCCTTTTAACTGATACCATAATAGATTTTGGAGCCAAACCTCGATAATACATTTCTAACCAACTGAAATCACATATACCCGCACTCATTAACGGCTCCAACAATCATTTCAATTATAACACCGCACTGGTGATATGACACCTCCACACCGGCCTAGGCCACGACAAGCACAACACAGGCTCAAATAGGAAATAACTGAACATACTCAACTCATGACAACTAACTCAAATACAAGAGATGTAATTCAATTCCTCCGTACCATAATAACATAGGACTGGGATCCCTCTCACATTATAGAAATAGAGTACCTGAACTCTCCTCGAAAGGTCATAATATCATATGGCTTTGCCACAACTTATGATTCCATCCAAACACTATTACCCATGAAGCACCTCAAGTCATCTCATCATGCTCAAAACAGCCAGCCATGCACAGATCCGGGTCTGAACTCAAGCAATCAATCTCACCCACGGTGAAACAATTAATATACGCCATCAAATCTTGTAAGGACACAACCGGTGCGCCATTTGTCGAGCAACACCCAACACTGACTTTCCTAAGAGACTAGGAAGTATAGTACACAAGGTAACCTATAGAAAATCTATGCTCCATATTACACGGTTGCGGCGTTCAACCTGCTCAAACTATCATACCCGTGGCGGCGTGCCACCCGATCCAGATACCATACTTGTGGCGGCGTGCCACCCGATCCAAATAACCCATGGCAGCGTCCCACCCGATCCACGCATAAATATCGCCAAAAGAAAATGCACAGCGAGTCAAATTGCTCATTACAATAAATATATATATATATAGCCTCAAGCTCAGCCACAAGAAACGTATCCGACAAGGTTCCCCAATACCGGAACTGAATCAATAGTAGAAACCTCTGTACTGATATCCGCCACGAAGGCCCAACTGACGAAGCAATAACTACCAGCCGTCCATTGGTCCTGGGTACAACTACCCTGCTGGAGCATACTCCGATGCACTCTGCTATGCAATTTGTGCCATTCCCGACATAGTCCATATCACATTAGTCTAAGCAACCTGACTTATGACAACCAGTCTGCAATCAAGTCTCATAACCCAAATTCATCATATCAAGCTAAGAGAGAGCCACTAGGGCTTCCAATTTCTAGTAATCGCTAAATGGTGCAGATACACACGATATACAACCACTGCATAGGCATATTACGAGAACTTCTAGTCCCCATCACCTATATAACACACGATTCACTGTGCCTGATTCCACACTTCACTGTACGAATACATAACACACATCAAGCATCCATTCATACCACGAAAGTCATTCAGAAATTTCCTTATGCCATCAACAACTCATTCATCACAGTCGATCCAACAAGAGAATACCACCATACCACTAGATATTATCAGTTTACAGCACCTTGTCCCTTTTTGACCATATACCCTGCCAAATCACTAGAATAGCAGTATCATTTTTCCTTAATCACCAGAAAGATCGATTCTTAATATATTATGAACTGATCTCAAAACCTTGAACATGCCATTATCAACTTCCCATGACACATCGTATATACCATACCACACTAAGATAATCCTGTAAATTCTATCCCTTTCCTACGCCGCAAACATCGACGCACTCAACTAGTCAAGGACCTTCATGATCCCATATAGAAGAAAAGTCATTACACATTCCATGATTTGCATACCAACATGAATATACATCACTTTCAAATCACGGTAGAACACATCACAAACACTTTCTCCCAATTCATTGCATAAGTTTAACCGTCAGGACTGTGTCCTTCTACCCACATCGAGCTACGCAACTGCCAGCACTCAAGAGCTTGGTTGCACCATATCTGCAAGACTCATTACTTCGAACACATGCCAGGAATTAATCGTATCCCTATCATACCTTTTCAGTTTATTAACAAGTTTCTCCATTTACTCTATTTCTTTTCTGAACCATTTTTAACTTAGTACTAGCCTTTATTGCAGCACTACGATAACTCAACTCATGTTACCACACGAGACTCGTACATAAGACACACGGTCTAAAGCACATAGGCCACTGAAAACTCTCTCAAATGTTTCCCCGAGTACCACTTCTACAATACTTTATTTTGACGAACTTCCCGCGATTTTTGAATTCGTTATCATTACCTTCCAACACGGATTACATAGAATCCCATCATTCACATAATATAACACAAGTCTTGATCCCTTCTAACGAAACCACCGTATTTAGCCATACACACAATCTTAAGATACCTTACCATTGCAAGCAAAGCCTTGAACACCGCACGGCTATTCTCGGGCGTCATTCACCCTTATTCAATTAAAATTCAGCTGTCTTTCTTTTCTATACACCGAACATTCTTGACCAACAGTAGTTCAAATCATCCTAGGATTTCATCACATCCACGAAGCACCATAACCCTTATCAGAATTTTCCCAACATACTTAGAGACATAACCAACATAGCACACAACAGTGCAATCAGCTAATCAATAACAACCTCCCCAACTTGGCTCGGAGCCATACATCAAAGCACTTTTAGCTACTTATGTCATTCTTACTCAAATGATGCCACAATGTTATCGTGAGATTAAATTCAAGTCATTCACAAGCTTGACAGAGACTCGAACCATTAGAGACCTTAGCTCTTCTGTAATTCTTGCATTTATACACGCACCATAGTTAAGCCTACTCTCTTTAGGTGACAGAAATCTTTTCTATGTCCCAAATTTTCCAAAAATTTCGATAGAGTTTCCTTTGTAATTTGGCCTATCCACCTGCCAGAGAATCACCAAAACCATCCTAACAATACATTCATAACTCAACAAGACATTACAATGTATGTCAACAACATTAATCTCAATACTACACGAGTTATATTATCAAAATTGATACATGGATATGCGTTGCACCCGCTCGAATCATAACATGTGTCAAATACCTTTCACCACAATACCCTTAGCATAACCAATTCAGTTTTCTTGAGTCTAAACTAATACTACCACACATAGTGCACTTTACATCTCCGCTAAGAGGCAATGAACATATTTCCCCATGCCCATAGCTAGGGCTACATATCAAATCACAATAAGAACCGAATACCTTGCAGCTCTTCCCATTATCAAACTACCATTTTCACAATTAAGATCAATACCGATCGTATAAACTTTATAATACCGGCTCGCGAAATTAGCACCTTGGTACTCAAGCCATAGACAAGGATCCGGCCTCAAATCCTCCAGACAGACCCAACATGAACTCATAGAGATTATATCTCGTCCCTCGATTGGGGAATCATAAGCCATCAAGGCAAATTTATCACTAAGCACTTGATGCGTACGCAGACGTGTGGAAGGAATTTCAAGAATTACATCTCATGCTGAATCAAGTACGCACGATAAGAGTTCCAAGAAATGTGAAGTGTTTCCTAAAAGGTTTGCAGCCTCCCGAGGATAAATACAGGCGTCCCCGTATCGATCCACGAGACTCTACCAACCGGCTCAAGACTCATGGGCCTAGTAACCTAGGCTCTGATACCAACTTGTCACGACCCCAATCCCGGTCGTGATGGCGCCCAACACAACCGCTAGGCAAGCCCGACCATTTACACTCTCATCCCGAGCATCAAGCTCAATTCAATTACATGAATATCATTATCAACAATAAAACTAAACTGAATAATCACCCAAAGATCTAGGGTCACGAGTCTAGAGCCTCTGAACATGATCGAATAACAATATCTAAACCAAATACTCAAGTTTGAATAATATATATACAAAGGAAAACTGGAATAAAAAGAGAAGCCAGGCCCTGCGAACGCCTGCAGCTACCTCAGCAACTCGGATAAATACTAATAAAAGCTAGAGTGCTCGTTTATCCCTCCTGTGTACCTGAATCTGCACACAAAGGTGCAGGGAGTAGGGGTGAGTACTAAGTACTCAGTGAGTAATAAATATATATAAGCAGCTGAAAGTAGGAAATCCACAGAATACCACAATATGAAGCTAAACTACAGTCCGATCCTTATACGAACTAGCATCAACAATACAATACAGCTACCACAGAATAATTCAACGGATAAAGATGCAATGCAATGCACATAACCACTACGGCGTGTAGCCCGATCCATTTAACGTCGACGGCGCTCACTGGGGGTGTGTACAGACTCCGGAGGGGCTCCTACAGCCCAAACGCAAATACCGCTGCGGCGTGCAGCCCGATCCTCATATCATAATAACCGCTGCGGCGTGCAGCCCGATCCATCCTCAGTCCACAATAATCAGTCAAGTCACAAATAGCCCAATTTACTTATTTTTCAGATTCCAGTTCATAAATTATGAAAATACTTTAACTTTTGTTTAAATTTTCGCAAACAGGTGACTTAGCATTTCAACTCTGTGATTTCAAAGCCAGGACTGAGATCAGTGATTAAGCAAGTATAGCAATCACATATATATATTATCTCCTAGGGATGCTACAGGTCGGCACAAGGCCCCAAACAGGCTTACAGCCTACAAATATTTCAAACACAGTGTATTTCCATCACTAATAGCATATTATCCATATCCGGCATGGACCAAGTCTCAATCCCCAGTCACAATCAATCCCGCACCTGCCACGGGGTGCGAGCCACACCCTACTAGCGTCACAATGTGCTAAGCCGGGGTTTCGAACCCTCAGGCTACCATATACACAAACCACTCACCTCTAGCCGGTAGAAGCCTTAGTCCGCCTTGCGCTTGCCTTGCAATTCAATCACCTCGGATGCCGAATCTCGAACCGGCGAGAATTCTAGTCCGCGATGCCTTTGCTCCTCAACCGGCCTCCTCGCGCTTCCAATCTATCCAAATTCATACAAACATCGATGAAGTTCGATTTCTAAAAGATGGGGTTTTAGCCGTACATATCTGAAATTCGCCCCTTAATGATACTACAATGATCCAATAGAGTTATGTAACTTCAATCTACAATACCACATTCAATAGGGCCAATATTAGTCATAAATCCCATAACTTGTGCCATCTAGGCCTATTATCAAACATCTTGTAGGCATAAATATTTACACCTCTTAACTATAGCATTGGTTCCTTCAACTATCACCATTAACCAACAATTCATCTCCCTATCATTCTTTAGCAATTTATACTCCTAACATCATGTGTGTGATCAACCATTCACACCCACACCAACAAAATTCCAACAATTATACACATTTAAATCCCTACCATGATCATGTATTTAAATTGGGGATTTATGGCTTCTAACAACCATACTATAAGTTGAATACTTGATTCATACTCATATTCCCATAATAACACCATATGTGTAAGTCTAAGGTGTAGGATTACCTCTTGTAGATCAAATCTTGAAAGACAACCTTGGGGTGTTCTTGAGATTTTTAAGAAATCCTATGAAATCCAACCAAAATCATGTTGTAACTAGTGATTGAGAAAAGAAATCACCATGAAAACACACTTAAAAGCTTACCTTATGAGTGCAATTGAGTGCCTTGGTCGAACTGGGGGTGTTGGGGAAGCCCTAGGCTTGAGAAATGACTCAAGTTCTGTCATTTCTCATCCTTAGGTATATTTAGGGCCTGCTACTAGCGCGCCTGCGCTAATTAGCGCGGGTTGAGGCAGAAAATAACCCAACTAGCGCGGGCTACTAGCGCTCCCGCGCTAAGGCCGCGCTACTGACACATCCCCAGTAAAAAGGTCATAACTTTCGGTATACACCTCCAAATGACGCACGGTTTGTTGAGTTGGAAACTAGACTCAAAGGGCTTTAATTTTATAGGTTATGGGTCACACAACTCTTTATATAACGGGAGATATGATCGTTTAAAGTGAGGTCTTGTGCACACTCATTTACATCTTCGCCTATTATGAAGTTTTCCAACTTAAAAAAATTCCCGTTAACCATCCGAAATCACCCCGAGGCCCCCGGGACCTCAACCAAAAATACCAACACCTACTAAAACATTATACAAACTTGTTCCAATAATCGACATGCATCAAACAACGCCAACACCATCAAATTACATCGAATTCAAGCCTAAGTTCTTCTAAAACTTCCAAAACACATTTATTCAAAAATCCAACCAAACCGCGTCCGAATGACCTGAAATTTTGTAGACATATCCAAAATCACATAACGAAGCTACAGAAATTATCGGAATTCCATCCCGACCCCCGGATCAAAATCTCACCTATCGTTCGGATTTCGCCAAAATTTGACCTTAGCCAATTCAAGCCTAAAACTACACCGGACCTACAAATTCGATTCCGATTGCTCTCATAAGTCATAAATGATCCCCCGAAACTAGTCGAATCATCAAATTTCCATTCCGACCTGTCTAACTCATCGGTCAACATTCGGTTGACTTTTCCAACCTATTCTTCTCATAAAGAGATTTATGGCCTCATTTCTATTCTAATTCTCATCGATTTGCTTTTAACTCTCCAAACACATATAAATTAGCATATTGAAGTATTAAATGGAGATAACGGGGCGATAACTCCCGTAACGACGGGCTGGGTCGTTACAAAAACAAGGCTCGAAATGATCCTACGTGCGAACCTAAGTAAAAAAGGCATGGCATCACCCTTCGTGCATTATCACTCTTCCTCACCCAAATAACAATCACAGTCAAGGGCAAAATAATGAAACAAGTAATATGAACCGTCCCGACAAGGGAAACAACAATCATAACAATATCCCGACAAGGGAACAACAACAACAACACAACAAAGTCCCGGCAAGGGAAATAATAATCAACCTCCACAACCCGGCAAGGTCTCAAGAACATGACTTAAGAATATTCCACATTACTCACAACATGTATCAACAAACGACTCACAGTTATGCTAGACGCTAGTGTATAGATGCTCGTCACCACGCCTATACATCGCACTCGATTAAATAGCAATTAGCAGTTATCATATTCAATCCTATTCCCTCAAGCTAGGATAGATCAAACACTTACCTCAAAGCCTTGAAGTCCAATTAACCTTCAACTATCGCTTTACCTCGAATTTCAACCTTCAACTCGCTCGAATCTAATCACAATTGGTTCAATTACTTCAATAAATACTATATAAATTGGGTTGGATGCATAAAAATGGTTTTCTCAAAGTTTTACCTAAAATTTCCTAGTCCCACGTGGTTGAAACTCGTGGTTCGGACCAAAATCCGGTTACCCATTCCCTCACGATTTTAATTATATGATTTGTTTCGAAATCGGACCTCAAATCGAGGTCCAATTCCCCAATTTATGAAAAACCTCTACCCAAGAACAACAATTTCAACAATAAAAACCTTTGATTTCTCATGGAAAATATGTTTAATGATGTTAGGAATTGAAAGAGTTGAGTAAAAATTGACGTACAAGTGATTTGGAGTGATATTGCTCTTGAAAAATCGTGTGTGGTGTTTTGGGTTTTGAAAGAATGGTGAAAAAGGGGTTTAAAATCGTTTAAGTATCAGATTGCATAGCTGAGGATATGAAAAATGCGAACATATGTTCGCAATTGCGAACATGACAAGTCTGGGCTGCGGAACTCGCATTTGCGAGAATATGTTCGCATTTGCGAACATAGGCCACTACAGGGCCACTTCGCATTTGCGAAGTTCTGTTCGCATTTACGAACCTGTGCCTTTCCTGGGCAGCATCGCATTTGCGATGGTCCGTTCGCATTTGCGAACCAAGGCTTTTCCTGGCCAACTTCGCATTTGCGAACCAAGGCCAGTTCGGGGTCATCTCGCAATTGCGAGAAAATCTTCGCAATTGCGAAGATATCAGCTGGGGGAAATACCAGCTGTGTTCTTTATCAAAATTTGCTCTAACGGCCTATCAAATCTTTATCCGAGCCCTCGGGTTCCAAACCAAACATGCACACAACCTCAAAAACATACCACGAACTTGCTCGCGCGATCAAATCGCCAATATGACATCGTTTTCATAGAATCAAGCCTCAAATTCATATTTCTTCTTTTAAACTTCATAAACTTTCAAATTTGGAACTCATGGTTCAAAACACATCAAACGACGTTCAAATTCCATTAAGCTTTGCAGGAAGTACTTAAATAATATATAAGACATGTACCGGGCGTCAGAACCAAAATACGAGCCCGATACCATGGTCTTTTAATCAATTTTCCTTTCCATTTTTATTAATAATTTCAGAAAAATAATTTCACAGAAAAATTCTTATCTTGGGCTCTAGGCCTCGGAATTCGACTCCGGACGCATGTTCGAATCCCATATTTTCCTACGGACCTTACGGGACCGTCCGATCTTGGGTCCGGGTCCGTTTACCAAAAATGTTGACCAAAATTAACTATATCAATATTAATATCAAATTTCTTCAAATTTTCCATAGAATTCACATATTCTACACAAAAATTTTCCCGGCTACGTGCCCGGACTACGCACGTAAATCGAGGCAATATAAAACAAGGTTTTTAAGGCCTCGGAAGCGCGGAACAAATGAGGAAAACAGATGATGACCCTTTGGGTCGTCACAATATTTGAATAAAAATCTCTCCTTCTCTTACTTTATTACAAGTTCTAATAAACATTTTGTCAATTTTTTTTCTTTAGTATGGGTTTGAGTTCTTTATTTTTGCCCAGTTCTTTGTCAATTCTGTGTAGGATGTTAATACTCTAGCGAACCGCTCATTTATTTGCCAGTTGTTATAAGAAAAAAGAAAAGAAGTACTGAACAAATTAAAGAAAAGAGAATACAATAAAAATCAAAGAAAAGATTAACTCACAATATAAATACTATGAATTTGAGTCAAAGAAAAAAATTATTAAAAAAAAAAAAGATGAGCTCGTAATAAAATAGGAAAAGAGAGATTTTTACAAAACATGAATTAGGTAACGTTTTTAGCTAAAATCATGGGATTACAAAAGTTTGGAGAACAAATAAAGTAAACATTTATTATTCTAACCATGGTTAAGAGTTAAGACTTTGCTTTGATAATTAAATCTCAGCCTTCAATTTTTAGCTATGACATGTGGCTCTTATTCAAATAAGAACTTTGGAGAAATGGAAAAACATGAAAATAGGGAGGAGCCTCATCCAATTAGGACAATGACTGCTTATATGAAGACCAAATTATTAAATATGATGTATATATAATTAATTGGCTAAAGCAAAGGCTATAGGCCCCCAAATTTTTTTTTTTTCTACATTTCTATATTAAATCCCGACTAATCTAGATTCGCACTGCATAAGACCTATCTTTTAGTGGTAATTAGCTATTTATAGATACCATTTCCTATATTACGGATTCCAGATACGTTTTTTTTTTATAAGATGTATTAGATGTATTTAAGCCAGAAATCGTGATTTACGGGGCTCTATGTTCGCATTTGCGAGCAGGGGTTCGCAGTTGCGAACCCCGACGAAATTCTGGGATTTGAGAAATAAGCCAAGGATGGGAAGTTCGCATTTGCAAACTTTTGTTCGTATTTGCGAAGCCAGGCCAAAACTGGGAAGTTCGCATTTGCGAACTTTTCTTCGCATTTGCGAATCCAGGCCAACACTAGGAAGTTCGCATTTGTGAACTTTTGTTCGCATTTGCGAAGTCTGCAGGTCAGGTGCTGACAGCAACTTTCTAACATGAAAAATTGATCTCATGGCCTATCCAAAATTCACCCGAGCCCTCGGGGCTCCAAACCAAATATGTACACCGACTTAAAAATATCATACGAACTTGCTCGCGCGATCAAATCGCCAAAATAACATCAAAATCAATGATTTGAGCCTTAAAACTCAAGATTTCATTCAAAATTTCGTAACTCCCAAAATTTCCAATTTTAAGGCCGAAACACGTCAAACGACGTCCATTTTCAACCAAACTTTACAGGAAGCGCTTAACCAATATATATGACCTGTACCGGGCGTCGAAACCAAAATACGAGCCCGATACCATTACTTTTTAATCAAATTTCAGTTTCATTTTCCTTAAACATTTTCAAAAAACAATTTAACAGAAAAATTCTTTTACCGGGGTTCTAGACCTCGGATTTCAATTTCGGGCATACGCCAGAGTTCCATATTTTTTACGGATTTTCTAGGACCGTCAAATCATGGGTCCGGGTCCGTTTACCAAAAATATTGACCAAAGTCAACCATATCAATATTAATATCAAAATTCTTCAAATTTTCCACATATTTCATATGTTTCAACATAAAAAATTTCTAGCTTCGTGCCCGGACTGCGCACGCTAATCGAGGTAACTATAAATGAGATTTTCAAGACCTCAAAAGTTTGAAATGATTAAGAAAATAAGTGATGACCCTTTGGGTCGTCACAGATGCAATATTTTAAAATTTGGGGCTTTTCTAATTTTTTGAAAGTATAAAGCAACAAGAAGGAAAAAGTCGTCACAGATGCAATATTTTAAAATTTGGGGCTTTTCTAATTTTTTGAAAGTGTGAGCACGTGATTTTTGCCCTATGAGAGAAATACTCCCAAAGATTCAAAATAAAACAATTTTAGTTTTCTTGCAATTGTTGTGAATTTTGTGTTATTTTCTTGTATTATTTGCATTTTTATCTGTGCCTATTTGCTTGTTTAAATAAATAGAATATAAAAAAAATGCTGCATTTGTATATAAATTCAAGTTTACAATTAAGTTTTTTTTTTTTCAGAAAATGAAAAGTCATGAAAAAAACATGTGTTCTTTGCATTTTTTAAGCATTTAATGTCCAAATCGTGTGATTTTAACATAATTGTGATTCATTATTATTTAGGGTTAATTGGGTTTGTTTTTAGGTAATTTAGTGTATAATTTGAGAAGGAAATCAAATTTGGGCCAAATTCAATTAAACCAACCAAAAGCCCAAATGGAATTAGTTCCAACCCAGTCCAATATTGTCACACCCTCACCCGGCCTTGTTTTTACTCAAGCGATTGATCTTGGCCATTGGATTCTTGTGATCCAACGGTCCAGATTATTCAATGCAATTAATATACCAAACCCCCCTTCCAAGACCCAAAAACCATCTCATTCCCCCCAAAAACCCTAAGTTCCTCTCGTTTTCTCCCTAGCCGCCACAACCCTTAAACACCATTCTTTCTTCTTTTTCTTCAACTCTCCAATAACACCCGCCGGAATGTTTCCCAAAAACAACCGCCAGGCAGTAATCCGGGAGCCACTCCCCACCTATATTTTCGTTGCCATTATGCTCTTTTTCTTCTTCTGTGTGTATATGTATATATGTTTATATATATATATAATAAATCTGGACGACTGATCGTTTGTCTCAATCCGGTTAGTCGATTGTTTGTTAAAATATACAATATATATATATATATATATATATATATATATATTTGCATTTGAATTTAGGATTTAATTAAGTAATTTTTGTTATCTTTGCATTTTAGTCAATATTGTGCGATTTGATGTTTGATTGTTTGTGAAAAATGACTACTTAGAGTTAATTAGTAATTGTGTGTTTAATTTATTTTTGTAATTAAAATTATGATTTTAGTTTTAATTCTTAAAATAAAACAAAGAAAAAAATGAAGCAAAATAGATTTAATTGAAGTCAAAATCGGATTGGGCCATTCTTTAATTTAAAATCTCAAGCCCAAACAGAATTAGTCCCAACCCAGGCCCAAATGTCATCTACCCAGACCCATTACCCGGATCAATCTCAGCCGTCCATCGTGTTAAATCCAATGGCTCTCATTAATTCATCAATTTTTAATTACCCAAACCCCTCAAACACTCCCCATTTTCTGATTTTTCCAAACCCTAGCTCCATCTCTTTCACTAACAAGCCGCCGCCTCCCTCTTCATCTTCTCCAACCACCCAAGCTCCATAACCATGGCTGCCCTACCCGGCCGCCGCTCCTGCTGGTTCTCTCCGTCTTCAGCTAGCTGAAGAATTAATACCCAGCCGCCATTTCTCCTTCTTCATCAATAACATTAGACAAAAAAAAACCCTCGCAAGAAAAGAGACCCAGCCGCCGTCGTTCAATCCAGCCGCAACAGTGGAGAAACACCCCAGCCGCCTCTGCTCCTGGAATCTCCATAGCCGCCGCCCATGCTCTTCTCCAACCAAACCAGCGCCCATCTTCTCCACGAGAAAGCCGCCAGCCGCCAGTCGCCAAACACCATCGTATCCAGCCTCATCTCCACCATGAACTTAGCCTCAAACCGGCCGTGAACCAATCACTGCCGCCGCTCCTCACCACACACACTTCACAGTCATTATATTTTTTTTTTTGATTTGTTCTGAAGAATATTAGTGGCTTCTAAATTTTGCTGGATAAAATTTTCAGTTTCCGGTAAAACAACAACAAGAAATTAAACAAAACACATTTCTCATAATGCACAAATCATTGTATCTTCCATTTTTTAAGATTCATCTTTTATCCTACAATTTGTATATATTACAACTGACCACACTGTGAACTTCTCTTTTAAATGGGTATGAATTAATTCTTGTGCCTTCTTTCCCTATTGAATTTTACTCTGGTAATTGTTTTGCTATGTTCTTGTACAATTTATGGTTTATGTGATTCTTGTTGAATCTTGTGGTTATTTTGTGAATATTAGGGGTCGTTCTGTATTGAATTTGGTTGATATTTGTGGTAGAGTAAGAAGGTGTAGTGTTTAAGTGATGGTGTTGGTATCTGGAACTGGATATCTTGTTTAGTCATTTCTTAATTCAATACAATTTGTTAAGAATGCATTTTTGGCCGATAGAGTTAGGTGTATTTCTGAAAGTGTGCCATTTGGGATAGGAGATAATATTCACTGATAAGGATAAGAGTCTTTGAATCAGTATGGAATCACTAATTAGCAGTCAATTAGTTAGGGGCTGCTGTTAGGTGGTTAATAATTGAGTAGGGGGATATATTTTATTGGGTAGATATTTTAGGGTTGAAATAAAAGGGGTCTAGTTGGACTTTAAGGGGTGGGAATTGGACAAATTTAGATTTTTAATTAAAAATAAGGTGCTGATTTTTGTCTATAAGACACAAAGACAGAGACTGAAAAGGGAGAGAAAAAAAAAGAGAGCAGAGACGGAGATTGAGAAAAGGAAAAAAAACAGACGGATAGAAAAGAAAAGAGCAAACAGTGAGAAAAAAAGATAACATATACACTTGAGATGTCTTGAATACTAAAGGAGATAGTGAGAATTTGAGAGTTAGAATTATTTCAGTTGTCTGTTTTGGGTGCTGATGCTTGGTGTTATTAGAAATCTTTAATTGGTTTTAAAAATCTGTTACTGGGTTTGCTGGTTGCTATTGTTGCACTGCTGGAGTTACTGCTCATATTGATTATTTTCCTCTCCTCTTCTTGTTCAGGTATTCCCATGGACACCAGTCAAAGCATAGTCAAAGTTTGGACCCGACATTTGATTATGTATTAATAAATTAAATTCTGAGTTTGTTTATTTTATGTTTTATGTTTAAGATTAAGGATGTACTTTATATAACTATTTGACTATTGTACCTCGTTAAGTTTTTCTACTTTATTATAAATTTAGTATGTCAAGTATGAGTTAATAGCCTTAATATGTAGTCTTAATAGTAGTAACTTAATTAATTTGTTCAGTAATTTAGATCTAACAATTCGTTAAATATTCATAGTTTTGTTTTACGACCGATTTAGATTAATATTACGATTATATATACGTTTCGCGTAATATAATTGTAAACCTCTTTATTAATTTGGAATATGCGTTTGTGCAATTTCGATTAAAATTTTCTTAACAATAAAAATAAGATGCGGTTTACTAATTAACTTCAGTTTTATAATTTATTAAAAGCAAGATTAATAGTAAGTTTCAATTAATTCATTCGCGACTTTTAACTGTTATTAGTAAAGTATTCCGTATAATTGCAATTTAAGTTAGTATATATATATGTATAATTGCAATTTAAGTTAGTATATATATATATATGTATGTATATAATTATGTATTTAATTTTATTATATGATTCCTTTGTATCAAATTTTATTAGGCAATATGTAAGTTAGTGTTTAATCTAGTTAATAACGTCCATTAGCGATTAATTTCTTTAGTTTAAAAAATGATTAATTCAATTTAATTAAAAATAGTTAGTTTATTTTGATATATATCTTTTTATGTTATTTGTCATTTCAGAATTTAGTAATGCTTATTTATAAAATATGACACGAGACGGGGTTTTAATTAATAAAAGTTTGCTAAATTAATTGTAAAAAATTCGATTAGAAATTTTATTATTTTGTTCAGCATGGGATAGTTGGTTTGTTTTAATATATTACTTATACATGCCATATTTTATCAATAATTCGATTTAGTAAGGCATGACATAATTTTCTTTTGTGTTAATTTAATTATAATTTGTCAGTTGCACCTATTTTAATACGTTCATTAAGTTATAATTCCAATCACATTGTTTAATAAAGAAGATTCGTTTCCTCTTGTTTTTATTTATTTATACAAATCCATAAAAATGTTGCCATTTTAGGAACTATTTTGTTAATATTTTTATATGACAATATAAGTGTTAATCTAGTTATGTTCAGTTTCTTTCGAATATTTAGTCGTCAAATTTTGCCTTTTATTTACAAAAAATTAGAAAATTTATTTTATTTTATTTGTAATTTCGAAATTTTATTTTATTTTACTTATAATTTCGAAATTTTATTTTATTTTTATTGGTAATTTCGAAATTGATTTTCTTTATATATATATATATATATTTTATTCGAAAAAATTATTTTAAAAGTAATTTATCTTCCATCAATGTCGGTTAGTCTAGCAATTAGTGTGTTACATATTATTGATTCGTAATTAATTAGAATTTTTCTCTTTTAATAAATATTACTTAGATTACGGGACATGCCGTTTAGCAAATTCCGCGGCTTTTCTCAAAAAATAATAATGCGTTAGCATCTTTAAGCGCGTATTTAATAATAATACCTCCCTAATTTCGGGTACACATTTATGTGACCCCAATCCAAATCCCAATGAAGTCGGAATATATCAAAAATTGCGGACACATTTATGTGACGGAATTTGAGATATATTCTCACGACATTATATTTTTCTTCTAACAATTAAAACGGTTTGGAGTGGTAGTTTGCACATTAGTTCATATTTGTATTAAAATCAGATAATCAAGCCGAATATGACAGTTGAGCGACCGTGCTAGAACCACGGAATTCGGGAATGCCTAACACCTTCTCCGGGTTAACAGAATTCCTTATCCGGATTTCTGGTACGCAGACTGTTAAATAGAGTCAAACCTTTCCTCAATTCAGGATTCAACCGGTGACTTGGGACACCATAAATCTCCCAAGTGGCGACTCTGAATATCTCAATAAATGAATCTCGTTTTGATTGTCCTTTAATTGGAAAAACTCCTTTTTATATTCGCGCCCTCGCGGGCCTGCGCCAAAAGGAGGTGTGACAGCTCTGGCGACTCTGCTGGGGAATATTTGACCCAGAACCACTGGTTCAGGGTTAGAAATTCGAGCTTAGAATAATTGTTGTATTTGGCTTTATTTATTATCTGATATTTTTTTTATGTGCAAAATGATAACTTTACCGCTTTAATATTATTTGAATTGTCTATATAAACTGTGCCGAAATCCTACTTCTTTTTGAATTCTAAAAAAATGGTGCATACGTTCGCGTAGCCCACTTTTCAAAATTATTCCAAATAAGTGAGTGTTAGGGTAAGTGACAAGGCCGGGCAGACTTTAGTGCTCCCGTTACGTCACCCCCTCCTCAGCCCTAGTTGTCCACTCGGGTAAGGCAGGTTTAGAACAATAAACCCAGTTTTTAAACTTAGAATAACAAAGCCTCATGCCGGATCCCTAGTAGGAACGTTTGTTTGCATCATGTTGCATTTGACTTAGGGGACTCAACACAGGGGTTCGGTCCGTCTAGGACAGGTAACCTGAAATGAAAAGACCATCCTGCTACATGCGATTATGTGCATTTATTTGATTAGATCAGCATGCTGACCAGCTTAAAATTGAACAACAATGTAGTTTTGTCCAAACAATGTCAAAATCCTTTTAGCGTTTCTTCAAAAATAATATTTTTGGGTGTTAAAAAGATTTAAAAAAAAAACTCGATTTGTTTTCTCTGGCGAACTACGCCGATTTGATTCTCACCGGATGTGAGATACGTAGGCAACCCCAATCGGGTCCAATCTCCCTTTTTAAAAAAAAAACAGTCATTAAAAATGTGTCGAAGATTTTCGGTCATAAATAAGTTGGTAATTTGTTTCATTTAAGGAAATATGCTTTCATAAAAGGTTTAAGAGTCACCCTTGATACCTTGAATCTTCAGGATCAGATGGATGCTATCCAAGAATCACCTCCGGTTATCATGGAAAGAGCCCGGATACAACTGCAAGAACGGTGGAATGATCTAGAGGAAGATGGTCGAGTGTGGGTGAAAAAACATTTGGGCCCTCTGCTAGACATACTGTATGTCAAGCCACAGGATGACTTGATCAAGGCTTTGGTGACCTTCTGGGATCCTGTTAATAATGTGTTCCATTTCTCCGATTTCGAACTCACTCTTACCTTAGAAGAAATAGCCGGTTACATTGCTTTCGGCCAAGAGTTAAAGGAGCAGAAGCTCATATTTCCCAGGGCCCCATCGGTGCATAAATTCTTTGATCTCTTGAAGATCAGCAAAAAAACAAGCAATGATCGCGTACAAAACGGGAGTTGCAAGTTCTACTTCTTATATTACAGATTCGGAAACTCAGACGGATTTGAAATACATGAAAAGGGATTGAATAACCAACAAAACAAAGGCCTATGGGAGATTCATCGCCGATTCGCTTTTATTGTGGCATTTCTAGGAATCATGGTGTTTCCAAACTCGGAAGGTTCCATAGACACTCGCATGGCAAGAATTGCACAGGTTCTTGTGGATAAAAAAGACCACACCATTGTCCCACCGGTATTATCCGATATGTACCGGGCTTTGACCTTATGCAAATCTGGAAGCCCGCTTTTTGAAGGCTGCAGCATTCTCCTGCAAATGTGGATGATTGAACATGTTCAGCACCACCCTAAATTCTTAACACATGCTTCAGACGGAACTAACTTCATCGTTAAATACGAAGAAAGGGTGGGAGATTTTATAACACCCAAGGGGTTTGAAGCATGGATTTTCTATCTGAAAAATTTGAGGGCGGATCAAATTGAATGGACTATAGGGTGGCTCCCGATAAAGGAGATCATTTACATGACTACTTCAAAGGGCTATTTGATGATAATAGGGGCAAGAAGTATACAACCCTATACGCCTCAAAGAGTTTTAAGACAACTTGGGAGATATCAGGTGATACCAGAGAAGATGGACTTGAGCAACATAGCCATCGAATTGCATCCAGAAGCAGCTATCCCTGAGAAGATGGTGAATGAAGATTGGCATTGTTGCCGATATTTAAAGAGTAACGCCATAGTGCCGGACCCAATAAAAGGCGAGTTCGATCCCGAGTATGTTGCTTGGTTTCAAAGAAGTTTTCGTATGAGTCCTAGGCCCGAGCTCGAGGCAATCAGACCTACCAAAAGGCCTCACGTTCAAGCTTTCGATGATAAAATCCAAGAAAGATTAGCTTGGCTAGCTAAAGAACGTGAATACAAAGATCATATTGGAGAACTAGAGAAACGTGTACAGAATCTCCAATATGAAAATGGCTTACAGATTGCAGCTGACGAAGGAGTCAAAAAGAAGTTGACTCAAGAAAAGGACATTCTCAAGGCTCAAATCTGGCGAATCAGAAAAGAAGCCAACAGCCAAACAAGAAGCCGAACTGATCAAAGGTTGATAGACGAGCTAAACCAACAGCTCGGAGAAAGCCAAGAAAAGTTGGAGAGGTCCGAGGCTAGCAAGGAAGGGATGCAGGCCAGATGGGCAAGAGGCGCAGCGGAGCGAAGAGAATACTTGCGGCAGGTCAAAAGGGATTGTGAGATGAGCGTCGGGGCATTGAGAGAGACAATTTTTACTCTCCAAGAACAGATCCACAAACAGGCTCTTGAAGCTAGAGAAGACAAGGAACGGTGCTACAGGATGATGGCCCAAATGGAGGGACAAATGAAAAGATTCCAAGATCGACTTACGGATGAGGCGCGAATACTGGGATTAAAAAACCGACAGATAGAGCAGTTATTCAGAGAAAGGGATAACATTCGGAGAAGGATTGACGAGATTGGACACTACATTCACATGAGGTGCCTATCATGTGAAAGTATGCCCCAGGATGTCCTTTTTTCCTCTATCATGGATTATGTTCGTCAGATCATGGAAGAATTGAAAGATCTGCAAAGAAGTCTTGCACCAAGAACCACAGCCAGGCCAAACAGGGCCCCACCGGCGCAAAAGCTCAAAATCTTAGAACTGTCCTAGTTATGAACTTGTATTTCCTTTTTGGGTCTAGTCATAAGACTTTTGTATAAAAGGGCTGAATGTGTTTTGACCATCTTTTGTAAGTTTGATTTGTTGTTAAATCCAGTTTGTTTTTGGAAAACCTTTTGAAAAATATTTTTTTATTGTATTCACACGAACTACGCTAGGGTCTGATTCATGCGGGGACATGATACGTAGGCAATCTATATAAGATTCGACCATTACTTATAGTAAAAAGGGAAAATAAATAAGAGAAATAAGAGAAATAATGGATAGGCGTAGACGATAAGCTGGGATGACGCATGCAGTCTAAGCAAAAGCATAATAGAAATGGTTCATTGCATACCCAATGTGCTTTTACCATATCTGTTAAAATTTCAACACTAACAAGTTTGTTGTTCTCCTATTCCTGTTCAGTGTTAGAGTGTACTGGCATCACACAATTATCATACAAGATCGAAAGGACCGGTACCTAAAAGTAAGACTGGGTCAGACCACAGCAGCGAGTTAGAAAAAGCAATGAGCCAGGATGCTCAAAGAAGCTCTTGAAAAAATGGAACGGATGCGGTTAGAAATGAGCGAAATGCAGACGGCGCTGGCCAGAACACAAAAGGGTCTTGAAGTACCTACTCCTATTACCTTTCCACCGGGATTTACCCCAGAATACCTTTCTCCCGGTCCCTCAACAAGAATCCCGGACCTTCATTACCACCAGGGAGGGGATACTCACGACCACCTAGCTCCACCACAAAATCAGAACCCTCCACCACCAAAGGGCCCTGTCTTTGTGGCACCTCCCCCAGCTCCACTGCAAAGGTCATCAAGTGAACCATTATTTCAGGTTCACGACACGCAGTATTACCCCCCAGAACCCACGTTCAGGGCACCCGAACCATCCACCTACACTCCTCCCTTTGAAGCCCCAGTGGAAAAACCGGCCAATAGCTCGGAACAAGATGAGATGCTACGGAAATTCAAGAGCCTGGAGCAATCCCTTAGGAATATGCAAGGGTTGGGCAGCCAAGTCAGTGTGGCCTACAAAGACCCGTGTCCTTTCCCCGATGTTCAATTGCCGGCGGGATTCAAAATGCCAAAGTTTGATCTATATGAGGGACACGGTGATCCCATGTCTCATCTACGAGGATTTTGCAGCAAGATGAGGGGTGCAGGCGGCAAAGATGAGCTATCGATAGCTTATTTTGGACAGAGTTTGAGCGGGTCTGCGCTGGAATGGTATACAAGGCAGGATCCTAGCAGATGGTACACTTGGGATGATTTGGCGCAATCATTTGCCGGACACTTTCAGTATAATCTTGAGATCGTCCCCGACCGTCTCACATTGTTAAAGCTGGAGAAGAAACCGGGGGAGAGCTTCCGAGAATTTGGGGTTCGTTGGAGAGAATAAGCGGCTAGAGTTGATCCTCCTATGAGAGAGGGGGAGATGGTAGATTAATTTCTACAGACTCTCGAGCCAACTTACTACGGTCATTTGGTGACCTCGGTGGGAAAATCCTTCAACGAAGTGGTCAAAATGGGAGGCATGATAGAAGAAGGCCTCAAGACCAACAAAATCTTAAGTTATTCAGCAATCAAGGCAACAACGCAGGCTATTCAGAGCGGCACAGGAGGTGCGCTCGGAAAGAAGAAAAAAGAGGATGTCACAACGGTAGAAGCTGGTAATTGGTCCCGATCCAAAGGTCCTATCCCCCATCACCAATTCAGACCCCCTCACCCAAATTATCCACACATTCCGAATTATCCCGCACAATCCTATTACCCCCCTCAAGAACATCATTTTTCTGTCCATCAAGCACAATCATACACCCAACCTCCAGCGCGCCCTCAATGGCGCGCGCCAACCCCACATAATGCTTACCCAGCTCCCCATAACAACTACCCACCACCAAGGGCCTACAGAAATCCCACAGGGCCAACTTTCCGGGGAAATCCGACTTTCAAGAATGAAAGGACTCAGAGACAGAGGACATTTACCGAATTAGGAGAAGCTTATACTGCTTTATTTCACAAATTGAAGCAGATAGGTTTGTTGAGTCCTATTGAGCCCAGATTACCAAATCCCTTACCTCAAAATTTGGACCACTCAGTGAAATGTGAATATTGTTCGGGGGCTCCCGGGCATACTACCGAGAGATGTTGGAAACTGAAGCATGCAATCCAAGATCTTATTGATGCTAATAAGATTGAGGTTCAGGCACCCGAGGCGCCCAACATTAACCAAAACCCACTACCAACCCACCATGAAGCTTGTATGATCGAGATCGTGCAAGGAGAGGAAGAACCCAAGAAGCCATCGCAGACAGTGATGATGATCGGGGACAGTACAAAAGAGAAATCAACCAGTGTGGAAGGGGAGATACCAACTAAGAGGGAGGTTGTCAAGCCTGTGATAATATTGGGGAAAAGCCCATCGGCCACTGCGGAGAAACCAAAAACAACAAAGTTGGTTGTGTCCGGAGCACCATCTGCACCAGTAATGATCGTGAAAGGAGTCTGTAGGGAATCGGTCATCATAAAGCCGGTAGCTCAGTTGCCAGTAACGGATAGCAAGGCCATGCCTTGGAAGTATGAAAAGGCAACAGTGATATACAAAGGGAAGTCAGTGGAGGAAGTCAGTTGTGAAGCCCAGGGTTTGACTCGATCGGGACGGTGTTATGCTCCCGTAGAGTTGAGGAAATCTAATCCCACAGCGGTGAAGAAGCCAGTAACAGAAGAAGAAGCTGAAGAGTTCTTGAAGAAGATGAAAGACCAAGACTACTCTATTGTGGAGCAGTTGAGGAAAACCCCAGCACAAATCTCATTGTTATCTTTGTTAATCCATTCCAAAGATCATTGCCAGGCTTTGTTGAAGATCCTGAATGAGGCCCATGTTCCAGAAAAGCTTTCTGTAAATCACTTGGAGAAGATAGTGCATAAAATCTTTGAAGTCAACCGAGTGACATTTTCTGACGATGAATTGCCAAAAGAGGGCACAGAACATAATAAAGCCTTATACTTGATCGTGAAGTGCGAAGACTCAGTGGTCAATCGTGTATTGGTGGATAATGGTTCGAGTGCCAATATTTGTACTTTGGCTACTCTGAACAAACTGAAGATTAATCAGGATAGAGTCCGTAAGAATAACATTTGCATCAGAGGATTTGATGGAGGGAATACTAGCTCGGTGGGTGATATCATATTAGAACTGACCATTGGCCCAGTCGATTTCACTATGGAATTCCAAGTGGTGGATGTGGATGCATCATACACTCTGCTATTGGGGCGACCATGGATTCATGCCGCCAAAGCAGTGCCTTCTACGCTACACCAGATGATTAAGTTCGAGTGGGATAGACGGGAGATAGTATTGCACGGGGATAATGGCATTGGCATTATGAGTGATAACGTGGTGCCATTCATAGAAACGGAGGATGACAAGGGACCATGGGTATACCAAATCTTCGAAGGGGTTACAGTGGACAAGGTTTCCGAAGGCGAGGACCTTGCTTTTCCCAGGAGCTCAGCTTCGACCTTCATGATCGCTTCAGAAATGATGAACTGTGGGTTCATACCGGGAAAAGGTTTGGGAGCCAAACTCCAAGGTATCATTCAACCCGTTTCTTTGCCTGAAAATTTGGAGACATTCGGGTTAGGTTTCAAGCCGACGGTTGCAGATGTGAAGAGAGCTCACAAAATGAAGAAGAAAGTCTGGGTCCTTCCCAAGCCAGTTCCACGCCTCTCCCGGTCTTTTGTGAAAGCAGGTTTCAGGAGGATGTCAAACCCAAAGATCCTCGGACCGTCAATTGGGCCAGATGGAGATCTGGATAGGAGTTTTGAAAGGTTGTTCGCTGATGTTAACATGATCGAAGCCGGAGAAGGTTCCAGTAATGCAGACGTACAGTATGTGGGACCCAGGGTCAAAACCAACAATTGGACGGCTACTCCTCTTCCCATCTGGAAGAAGTCTTGGTAGTAGGCTTTGGATTTTCTTTTGTTTCCTGGATTATTCCAGAGTTGTAATCCAGTTTTGATTTATTTGTAGTGTGAAACTCTGTTATCCCTCATTTTCAATAAAGACGAAAGTTTCCTTTATTTTCTTGATTTTTGATTTTTTTGTTTTTTTTCATTTCTGAACAGTTCTGTTTTCGCCGGTTCCAATGTCATGGCATGCACAACAGATCTTCAACCTAGTCTAAGAAGTCAATCTGAATCCAAATTAATTATGCACGAAGTCAATTATGAGGATGAATCGGAATACGAGGAAGATGAGGCTTTTGAAGAGATAAACAGGGAATTAACTCATTTTGAAGAAAAACCTAAGCCTAACTTAAACGATACTTAAGATGTCAACTTAGGAGATGAGGATAATGTTAGGGAAACCAAAATCAGCATTCACATTGAGCCGAGTATCATGGAAGAGCTAATCAAAACACTGTTTGAATTCAAAGATATTTTTGCATGGTCGTATGATGACATGCCAGGGTTAAGCACGGATCTAGTGGTACATAAATTGCCCATTGATCCGGTATGTCCTCCTGTCAAGCAGAAGTTGAGGAAGTTCAAAACCGATATGAGCGTAAAGATCAAAGAAGAAGTAACCAAGCAGTTGATAGCAAAGGTTATTCGGGTTACTCGATATCCCGAATGGTTGGCCAATGTGATACTAGTGCCAAAGAAGGATGGGAAAATTCGGGTATGTGTAGATTATCGCAATCTGAACAGGGCAAGCCCGAAAGATAACTTCCCACTACCCAACATCCATATCTTGATAGACAATTGCGCGGGGCGAGAGATTGGATCCTTTGTGGATTGCTATGCAGGGTACCATCAGATCCTAATGGATGAAAAAGATGCAGAAAAGACAGCTTTCATCACTCCTTGGGGAACTTATTGCTACAGGGTAATGCCGTTTGGTTTGAAGAACGCCGGGGCGACATACATGAGAGAAATGACTACTGTGTTTCATGACATGATACACAAAGAGATTGAGGTGTATGTAGACGATGTAATCATAAAATCCAGGCGACAGGAAGACCATGTAGCAGATCCGAGGAAGTTTTTTCAGAGACTTCGGAGGTACGACATTAAGCTCAATCCAGCCAAATGTGCATTTGGGGTTCCCTCGGGAAAAATGCTAGGATTCATTGTCAGTCGGCGAGGTATTGAGTTGGATCCATCGAAGATCAAATCCATACAAGAATTACCAGCACAAAAGAACAAAACTGAAGTAATGAGTCTTTTGGGAAGATTGAATTACATCAGCCGATTCATTGCTCAGCTCACATCAACATGTGAACCTATTTTTAGGCTGTTAAAGAAGGATGCTGCAGTCAAGTGGACCGAAGAATGCCAAGAGGCTTTTGATAAGATAAAGGAGTATTTGTCAAACCCACCTGTGTTGGTTCCACCTGAACCCGGGAGGCCTCTGATTCTTTATCTAACAGTTTTGGACAATTCTTTCGGCTGCGTATTGGGGCAACATGACATCACCGGCAGAAAGGAACAAGCCATCTATTATCTCAGTAAGAAGTTCACCGCATATGAAGTTAAGTACACTCATCTTGAGAAGACATGTTGCGCCCTAACTTGGGTGGCACAGAAGCCGAAGCATTATTTGTCTTCCTACACTACTTATCTCATTTCACGTTTGGATCCATTGAAGTATATTTTCCAGAAACCTATGCCTACAGGAAGGTTAGCAAAATGGCAAATATTACTTACGAATTTGACATCATCTATGTGACGAGGACGGCCATGAAAGCCCAAGCACTAGCCGATCACTTGGTTGAGAATCCTGTTGATAATGAATACGAACCTTTAAGGACGTATTTTCCAGACGAAGAAGTGTTGCAAATTGGTGAGATAGAACTGAACCAAGGAGCCATGGTGGAAGCTTTTCTTTGACGGAGCTGCAAATGCAAAGGGAGTCGGAATAGGAGCAATACTTATTTCTGAAACAGGACATCATTATCCTGTTACGGCTCAGTTGCGCTTCTATTGTACCAACAATATGGCTGAATATGAAGCGTGCATTTTGGGGTTACGATTAGCTGTGGACATGGATGTCCGGGACGTCTTGGTCTTGGGAGACTCGGACCTTCTGGTATATTAGGTTCAAGGTGAGTGGGAAACAAGAGATTTGAAGCTTATCCCGTATCGACAATGTTTGCATGACTTGACGAAGCGTTTCCGGTCAATAGAATTCAGACATATCCCAAGAATGCATAATGAGGTCGCCGATGCTTTGGCTACTCTAGCATCGATGTTGCATCACCCGGACAAAATTCATGTTGATCCGTTATATATTCAAGTTCGGGATCAACATGCCTATTGCAATGTGGTGGAGGAAGAAATTGATGGCGAGCCATGGTTTCATGATGTCCAAGAATATCTCAGGATGGGAATATACCCAGAGCAGGCAACTGGAGATCAAAAGAGGGCTATTCGGCGATTGGCAAATGGATTTTTCCTTAGTGGAGGAGTACTGTACAAGAGAACCCCGGATTTGGGATTGCTAAGATGTATAGATGCAAGCCAAGCCACGATAGTGATGACAGAGGTGCATGCCGGAGTTTGTGGGCCACATATGAGTGGGTATGTATTGGCAAAGAAGATCTTACGGGCAGGATATTACTGGCTCACCATGGAGCGTGATTGTATAAATTTTGTGCGGAAGTGCCATCAGTGTCAGGTGCACGGAGATTTTATTCATTCTCCGCCAACGGAATTGCACACGATGTCAGCACCATGGCCATTTGTTGCGTGGGGCATGGATGTCATTGGACCGATCGAGCCAACAGCTTCCAACGGTCATAGGTTCATTCTAGTAGCCATTGATTATTACACCAAGTGGGTGGAGGCGAAGACATTCAAGTCAGTGACCAAGAAAGCTGTGGTAGACTTCGTCCATTCCCATATCATCTGTAGATTTGGGATCCCGAAGATGATTATCACGGACAATGGTGCTAATCTTAACAGTGGTTTGATGAAAGAAGTGTGTCAACAGTTCAAGATTACACACCGTAATTTCACCCCATATCGTCCCAAAGCAAATGGCGCGGTTGAGGCAGCAAACAAGAATATAAAGAAGATATTGAGAAAAATGGTAGAAGGATCTAGGCAGTGGCATGAAAAGCTACCATTTGCATTGTTGGGTTATCGCACTACGGTTCGCACTTCAGTAGGTACAACTCCTTACTTGCTGGTATACGGAACTGAAGCAGTAATACCAGCAGAAGTGGAGATTCCATCCCTCCGAATTGTCGCTGAAGCTGAGATTGATGATGATGAATAGGTCAAAACTCGATTAGAGCAGTTGAGCCTAATTAATGAAAAGAGATTGGCAGCAGTATGTCATGGCCAATTGTATCAGAAGAGAATGGCAAGAGCTTACAATAAGAAGGTACGCCCTAGAAAATTTGAAGTAGGGCAACAAGTACTGAAACGGATCCTTCCACATCAGGCCGAAGCAAAGGGCAAGTTCGCCCCGAATTGGCAAGGGCCGCTTATTGTAACCAGAGTATTATCCAATGGAGCTCTATATCTGACCGATATTGAGGGAAGATGCACCGACATGGCTATCAATTCTGATGAGGTCAAGAGATATTACGTGTAATTTCTTTATGATTTTGGTTCATTTTATTTGTTTGTACTTGGTGTTTATCGGATGATGAAATGACGGAGGCAATTCTTTCTTCTATCCAAACACTTTTAACCCTTGTTTCCCCCTTTGAGCCTTATTTATTCTTTCATATCCCTCTCTTTGAATCAATAATGGAAATAGAAAAGAAAAGAAAAGAAAATAATAAAAAATAATAAATAGATAAAAGAAAGTCACAAGAGATTTAAATGAACCAAGGAACTACGTTTGACCTGATTCCTCAAATATGATACGTAGGCGCCTCACGGCTCGGTCATAGAAGGAATAAAAGTTAATCCTTCCCCAAACAAGAAACTGGGGCAGAAGTTATGTTGTTTTATGAAAAAAAAAAAATTTAATTCCGAGAGTTGTAATATTTCACCCATTCAGAGTTATTGTGAATTTTTGATACTCTTTTCTTTTTAAGACCCACACAAAAAACCCATATGAGATGTCCGAAAAAGACCTCCCGATCAGTATCCGGGAAATGCCCAGTCAAGCAAGTAAAAACCAAGAGTAACACGTTGATCCCCAACAGAAAGGGAATAAGCTGAAGGAATATAGCCAGAAGAATCCCAGTGAAGAGAACATTATCGGTGCCTTTCCAATCTCCAACGAAAGCTAAAAAAAAAAAAAAAAAAATGAGAGAGTCTTATCAGTGAAAACCTTCACGGGCACCACAAGACGACGGGAGTTGAGAGAAATGAGAGAGTCTCATTAGTGAAAACCCCTCGAAGGGCACTATAAGGCGACAAGATAGAGTGGTACAAAGGACCCGCATTTGACAAAGAGTCGTGCATCTGTTCATCCTCAGCAAATGAGACCATCGGAAGATGGATTGATACAAATAGACTGGGTTGATTAATCCGGAATGCACGACGTGATCGTTGGGACCGGTTATACCATTCAGGATAAGTTCCTTTTTGTTTTTCGCAACATTTGTTCAGAAAGCTTCTTTCTTTTTCTATATTTTCAGTTTTCTTGGTTTAAAGGTTTTTGTCCAAGTCTATTTTGAGAAAGACTTTTTAGAGCTTACTATCAGTTGCCGAATTAGTGCGAAGCAAAACGAGGGTAGAACAGACCAAATTGGTTTGGAATGTCAGGAAATGGAGAAGACCTGAAAGATGCAGCCGCAAAATCATGGATCAAATTCCAAAAGAATCCCCTGCGAATTTTCAAGATACGCAAATAACTCCGACAGATTATCAACCGATTCCCAAGGTGATCGGACAACACAAAGCGGAGAAGGAAAAAGGAAAATGCATCCCTAGCTGATGACAATTCTATTTCCAGCGATATTAAAGGAAAATCAAACCTTTTGAAGAAAGTGAGTTTGAGTCTCACCAGCAAGTTTTAAAACACAGAAAAGGGAAGGGATAAATGGAAAAACCACCCCCAGCAGAAATATCATTCCCAGCAAGGAACATCATCCCCGACAAGTTTCGGGAACTTAGGACAGAAGAAGGAAAAGCCATCCCCGGCAGGAGTGGCACGACCATTCACCGCATTTTAAACTAACAAATTTTCTTTGATTTGAAGCAGGTGAAAGGAAATGTCGATGATAGAAGAATGACATACCGCAAAGAATATTACCAAAATTGGGGCAGAAAATTTTCGCCATTGTCGAAAATTTTCTCAAAGAAAACAAGGAAATCAATTAGAGAGATTTTAATTGGGAGAAATCAGAAGCCCGCCTGTAGAATGGAGGTGTTATCTTTAATTGGAGAAATCAGGGGAGCCCGCTCGTAGAATGGAGGTGTTATTTTTAAGTGGAAGAAATCGGAGCCCGCCTGTAGAATGGAGGTTGTTATTTCAAGATGAAAAAGTCGGGATGCCCGCCTCTGTAGAATGGAGGTTGTTATTTTGAAGTTGAAGAAGTCGGGATGCCCGCCTGTAGAATGGAGGTTGTTATTTTGAAGTTGAAGAAGTCGGGATGCCCGCCCTGTAGAATGGAGGTTGTTATTTTTAAGTTGAAGAAGTCGGGATGCCCGCCTGTAGAATGGAGGTTGTTATTTTTAAGTTAAAGAAGTCGGGATGCCCGCCTGTAGAATGGAGGTTGTTATTTTTAAGTTGAAGAAGTCGGGATGCCCGCTTGTAGAATGGAGGTTGTTATTTTTAAGTTGAAGAAATCGGGAGCCCGCCTGTAGAATGGAGGTGTTATTTTTAAATTGAAGAAATCAGGAGCCCACCTGTAGAATGGAGGTTGTTATTTTTAAATTGAAGAAGTCAGGATGCCCGCTTGTAGAATGGAGGTTGTTATTTTGAAGTTGAAGAAGTCGGGATGCCCGCCTGTAGAACATAGGTGTTATTTTCAAATTGAAGGAATCAGGAGCCCGCCTGTAGAATGGGGGTGTTATTTTTAAGTTGAAGAAATCGGGAGCCCGCCTGTAGAATGGAGGTTGTTATTTTTAAGTTGAAGAAATGAGGAGCCCGCCTGTAGAATGGAGGTTTTATTTTTCAATTGAAGAAATTAGGAGCCCGCCTGTAGAATGGAGGTTGTTATTTTTAAGTTGAAGAAATCAGGAGCCCGCCTGTAAAATGGAGGTGTTATTTTTAAGTTGAAGAAATAAGGAGCCCGCCTGTAGAATGGAGGTTGTTATTTGAAGCTGAAAAATCAGGAGCCCGCCTGTAGAACAGAGGTTGTTATTTTTAAGTTGAAAAAAAAAATCAGGAGCCCGCCTGTAGAACAGAGGTGTTATTTTCAAATTAAAGAAGGCAGGAGCCCGCCTGTAAAATGGAGGTTGTTATTTTCAGTTGAAGAAGTCAGGAGCCCGCTTGTAGAACAGAGGAATACATTTCAAGGTCAAATCAGAATGCAATAATACCAAAGAAGAAATCAAGAACCCCCTGCGTAACAAGCTTTAAATCAAGGAATGTCGTGTTCCCAGCAGCAAGAACAAAGCTGAAGATATAGATAAGAGTTTAGAGTTCATGTACCATAATTTAGTCTAGCTTCTCATTTTATTTTTTTGCACAGTGTAATAAGGAGTTCAATAAAGCAGTGGTAACAGCATGCAACAGTAACAGCAAGATCACAGTCTGGTAGTTTTAAACTTTCAGACCTTCCCGAACTACACTGACCTGATTCCTGTTTAGCCCAGGATATGTAGGCAACCTCTAAAGCGAGGTGCGGTCAAAAGGTTTTCAAAAATGCTTTTACGGAATGTGCCAATGTGCAAAAATCTCTCATTACTGCTCACTTGTCTTTGCACTGAAAGGGAATTGATAGAATTTAAGGAAATTATTGTGAGCACGTGATTTTTGCCCTATGAGAGAAATACTCCCAAAGATTCAAAATAAAACAATTTTAGTTTTCTTGCAATTGTTGTGAATTTTGTGTTATTTTCTTGTATTATTTGCATTTTTATCTGTGCCTATTTGCTTGTTTAAATAAATAGAATATAAAACAAATGCTGCATTTGTATATAAATTCAAGTTTACAATTAAGTTTATTTTTTTTTCAGAAAATGAAAAGTCATGAAAAAAACATGTGTTCTTTGCATTTTTTAAGCATTTAATGTCCAAATCGTGTGATTTTAACATAATTGTGATTCATTATTATTTAGGGTTAATTGGGTTTGTGTTTAGGTAATTTAGTGTATAATTTGAGAAGAAAATCAAATTTGGGCCAAATTCAATTAAACCAACCAAAAGCCCAAATGGAATTAGTTCCAACCCAGTCCAATATTGTCACGCCCTCACCCGGCCTTATTTTTACTCAAGCGATTGATCTTGGCCATTGGATTCTTGTGATCCAACGGTCCAGATTATTCAATGCAATTAATATACCAAACCCCCCTTCCAAGACCCAAAAACCATCTCATTCCCCCCAAAAACCCTAAGTTCCTCTCGTTTTCTCCCTAGCCGCCACAACCCTTAAACACCATTCTTTCTTCTTTTTCTTCAACTCTCCAATAACACCCGCCAGAATGTTTCCCAAAAACAACCGCCAGGCAGTAATCCGGGAGCCACTCCCCACCTATATTTTCGTTGCCATTATGCTCTTTTTCTTCTTCTGTGTGTATATGTATATATGTTTATATATATATATAATAAATCTGGACGACTGATCGTTTGTCTCAATCCGGTTAGTCGATTTCAAATTTTTGTTCTTGTCCGTATTTTGTTAGTATTTTTAGATCCAAAATTATTGTATGTTGGTGTTGTGCATGATTTTCTAAAATTTTTGTTTAATTTTCTTAATTATTATTTGCATTTTTGTCCATACATATTTGTTTGTTAAAATATACAATATATATATATATATATATATATATATATATATATATATATTTGCATTTGAATTTAGGATTTAATTAAGTAATTTTTGTTATCTTTGCATTTTAGTCAATATTGTGCGGTTTGATGTTTGATTGTTTGTGAAAAATTACTACTTAGAGTTAATTAGTAATTGTGTGTTTAATTTAGTTTTGTAATTAAAATTATGATTTTAGTTTTAATTCTTAAAATAAAACAAAGAAAAAAATGAAGCAAAATAGATTTAATTGAAGTCAAAATCGGATTGGGCCATTCTTTAATTTAAAATCTCAAGCCCAAACAGAATTAGTCCCAACCCAGGCCCAAATGTCATCTACCCAGACCCATTACCCGGATCAATCTCAGCCGTCCATCGTGTTAAATCTAATGGCTCTCATTAATTCATCAATGTTTAATTACCCAAACCCCTCAAACACTCCCCATTTTCTGATTTTTCCAAACCCTAGCTCCATCTCTTTCACTAACAAGCCGCCGCCTCCCTCTTCATCTTCTCCAACCACCCAAGCTCCATAACCATGGCTGCCCTACCCGGCCGCCGCTCCTGCTGGTTCTCTCCGTCTTCAGCTAGCTGAAGAATTAATACCCAGCCGCCATTTCTCCTTCTTCATCAATAACATTAGACAAAAAAAAAACCCTAGCAAGAAAAGAGACCCAGCCGCCGCCGTTCAATCCAGCCGCAACAGTGGAGAAACACCCCAGCCGCCTCTGCTCCTGGAATCTCCATAGCCGCCGCCCATGCTCTTCTCCAACCAAACCAGCGCCCATCTTCTCCACGAGAAAGCCGCCAGCCGCCAGCCGCCAGTCGCCAAACACCATCGTATCCAGCCTCATCTCCACCATGAACTTAGCCTCAAACCGGCCGTGAACCAATTACTGTCGCCGCTCCTCACCACACACACTTCACAGTCATTATATTTTTTTTTTGATTTGTTCTGAAGAATATTAGTGGCTTCTAAATTTTGCTGGATAAAATTTTCAGTTTCCGGTAAAACAACAACAAGAAATTAAACAAAACACATTTCTCATAATGCACAAATCATTGTATCTTCCATTTTTTAAGATCCATCTTTTATCCTACAATTTGTATATATTACAACTGATCACACTGTGAACTTCTCTTTTAAATGGGTATGAATTAATTCTTGTGCCTTCTTTCCCTATTGAATTTTACTCTGGTAATTGTTTTGCTATGTTCTTGTACAATTTATGGTTTATGTGATTCTTGTTGAATCTTGTGGTTATTTTGTGAATATTAGGGGTCGTTCTGTATTGAATTTGGTTGATATTTGTGGTAGAGTAAGAAGGTGTAGTGTTTAAGTGATGGTGTTGGTATCTGGAACTGGATATCTTGTTTAGTCATTTCTTAATTCAATACAATTTGTTAAGAATGCATTTTTGGCCGATAGAGTTAGGTGTATTTCTGAAAGTGTGCCATTTGGGATAGGAGATAATATTCACTGATAAGGATATGAGTCTTTGAATCAGTATGGAATCACTAATTAGCAGTCAATTAGTTAGGGGCTGCTGTTAGGTGGTTAATAATTGAGTAGGGGGATATATTTTATTGGGTAGATATTTTAGGGTTAAAATAAAAGGGGTCTAGTTGGACTTTAAGGGGTGGGAATTGGACAAATTTAGATTTTTAATTAAAAATAAGGTGCTGATTTTTGTCTATAAGACACAAAGACAGAGACTGAAAAGGGAGAGAAAAAAAAAGAGAGCAGAGACGGAGATTGAGAAAAGGAAAAAAAACAGACGGATAGAAAAGAAAAGAGCAAACAGTGAGAAAAAAAGATAACATATACACTTGAGATGTCTTGAATACTAAAGGAGATAGTGAGAATTTGAGAGTTAGAATTATTTTAGTTGTCTGTTTTGGGTGCTGATGCTTGGTGTTATTAGAAATCTTTAATTGGTTTTAAAAATCTGTTACTGGGTTTGCTGGTTGCTATTGTTGCACTGCTGGAGTTACTGCTCATATTGATTATTTTCCTCTCCTCTTCTTGTTCAGGTATTCCCATGGACACCAGTCAAAGCATAGTCAAAGTTTGGACCCGACATTTGATTATGTATTAATAAATTAAATTCTGAGTTTGTTTATTTTATGTTTTATGTTTAAGATTAAGGATGTACTTTATATAACTATTTGACTATTGTACCTCGTTAAGTTTTTCTACTTTATTATAAATTTAGTATGTCAAGTATGAGTTAATAGCCTTAATATGTAGTCTTAATAGTAGTAACTTAATTAATTTGTTCAGTAATTTAGATCTAACAATTCGTTAAATATTCATAGTTTTGTTTTACGACCGATTTAGATTAATATTACGATTATATATACGTCGCGTAATATAATTGTAAACCTCTTTATTAATTTGGAATATGCGTTTGCGCAATTTCGATTAAAATTTTCTTAACAATAAAAATAAGATACGGTTTACTAATTAACTTCAGTTTTATAATTTATTAAAAGCAAGAATAATAGTAAGTTTCAATTAATTCATTCGCGACTTTTAACTGTTATTAGTAAAGTATTCCGTATAATTGCAATTTAAGTTAGTATATATATATATATGTATGTATATAATTATGTATTTAATTTTATTATATGATTCCTTTGTATCAAATTTTATTAGGCAATATGTAAGTTAGTGTTTAATCTAGTTAATAACGTCCATTAGCGATTAATTTCTTTAGTTTAAAAAATGATTAATTCAATTTAATTAAAAATGGTTAGTTTATTTTGATATATATCTTTTTATGTTATTTGTCATTTCAGAATTTAGTAATGCTTATTTATAAAATATGACACGAGACGGGGTTTTAATTAATAAAAGTTTGCTAAATTAATTGTAAAAAATTCGATTAGAAATTTTATTATTTTGTTCAGCATGGGATAGTTGGTTTGTTTTAATATATTACTTATACATGCCATATTTTATCAATAATTCGATTTAGTAAGGCATGACATAATTTTCTTTTGTGTTAATTTAATTATAATTTGTCAGTTGCACCTATTTTAATACGTTCATTAAGTTATAATTCCAATCACATTGTTTAATAAAGAAGATTCGTTTCCTCTTGTTTTTATTTATTTATACAAATCCATAAAAATGTTGCCATTTTAGGAACTATTTTGTTAATATTTTTATATGACAATATAAGTGTTAATCTAGTTATGTTCAGTTTCTTTCGAATATTTAGTCGTCAAATTTTACCTTTTATTTACAAAAAAATCGAAAATTTATTTTATTTTATTTGTAATTTCGAAATTTTATTTTATTTTACTTATAATTTCGAAATTTTATTTTATTTTTATTGGTAATTTCGAAATTGATTTTCTTTATATATATATATATATTTTATTCGAAAAAATTGTTTTAAAAGTAATTTCTCTTCCATCAATGTCGGTTAGTCTAGCAATTAGTGTGTTACATATTATTTATTCGTAATTAATTAGAATTTTTCTCTTTTAATAAATATTACTTAGATTACGGGACATGCCGTTTAGCAAATTCCGCGGCTTTTCTCAAAAAATAATAATGCGTTAGCATCTTTAAGCGCGTATTTAATAATAATACCTCCCTAATTTCGGGTACACATTTATGTGACCCCAATCCAAATCCCAATGAAGTCGGAATATATCAAAAATTGCGGACACATTTATGTGACGGAATTTGAGATATATTCTCACGACATTATATTTTTCTTCTAACAATTAAAACGGTTTGTAGTGGTAGTTTGCACATTAGTTCATATTTGTATTAAAATCAGATAATCAAGCCAAATATAATAGTTGAGCGACCGTGCTAGAACCACGGAATTCGGGAATGCCTAACACCTTCTCCCGGATTAACAAAATTCCTTATCCGGATTTCTGGTACGCAGACTGTTAAATAGAGTCAAACCTTTCCTCAATTCAGGATTCAACCGGTGACTTGGGACACCATGAATCTCCCAAGTGGCGACTCTGAATATCTCAATAAATGAATCTCGTTTTGATTGTCCTTTAATTGGAAAAACTCCTTTTTATATTCGTGCCCTCGCGGGCCTGCGCCAAAAGGAGGTGTGACAGAAAGTATAAAGCAAGAAGAAGGAAAAAGCTTATAAGTTTTTTGTGGCGTACATGGGAATAACAAGGAAGAAAAAGAGGAGAAGAAAGAGACAAAAATCTAAAAGAATGAGAGAAAAAAATAATACAAAGAGTATTTTATGGCTTAAGGACAGGAGGTAATCATAAACAGATATTTGGCTATAATAATTAAAATGTAGCTATAAAATATAACTTTTTTAAAATGGTATTTATTTAAAATAAATAAGGTATCAACCTTTGCGATAGGAGGTAAAAGTTCCTTTGTTTAACCACAAGACTCGAACTCAATATAGCTAATTAAGGTAAGTTGAATCATATATTATCAATCTTTAGAGGTAATGTCTAATTATATTGGGTATTTTAGAATAAAAAAGTACAATATTTTATAAAAGATAAAGGTATAAAATAAGACTTGGACTATGAAGATACCAAAAAACAAATTTTAAAGTTTATTACACATTTTAGTAAGTAATGGAAAATGGGAATAATAATATAGGTACTTCACTAATTTTGTTAATCGTAAAATTTAAATAATAAAAAATTTATTTTCGCGACAAAGGTTTACGGGAGTGATTCTCTTTTTCCAATTAAAATTTATATTATTTTCTGTAGAAAGGATAGAGTTTTATTTTTTCTATAAAAAAAAGAGTTAAAGAGTATCGTTGAATAAAATTATATTCGCATTCTTTTTTTCCCTTCAAGTTTCAAGTGTTTCAACAAGTATATTAGTACATCAAAAATAATTTCGATATCAAGTTATCAACTTCTTGATTATGGTTCTATTATCTAAAATCAACAATATCTTAGGAGATATTGAATTATTATTTATAAAAAGAAACTATTAACAACTTTACATCTGAAATAGCTAGAAAAAAATAAATTTTAATTAAAAATATAGATGAATTATTATTATTTTCTTTTGAAAGGCCCCAAATTTAAAATTGCCTTTAGGCCACCAATATTCTTGAGTCGGTTCTTATTCACATTTGCTTATGCATAACTTGACTAATTTTATAGGGTAATTAATATCTTTCACCGACACACGTATCGAGTCACCCAATATTTTTTCCAAAATTAAAATTTAAAATTTTGAACCTAAGATGTCATAGTTCTCAATCTTTTCCGAAAAAATAAAAAGGGACTGAAGCAGTGATGTACACGTAGCAGTGTCAATCATGAAAATTCAGGATTCCCCTTCAAAAGTTTATATTCTTTTATGTACTTAGTCTTAGGAAAAATCATAAGATTCCAGAAAATTAACAAATTCAACATCAAATACTTGTATTGTATCCTCCACGAGTGGCTCGAAAAGATGACATTATAAACGCGGCCCTAATATTCTTCTCCCTTTTCATAAGTCATTTCATCTTTTACAACTTTCCATATATATTCAAATTCGTAATTATTAATTTAATTCTAATTTCTAATCACATTTTAAGAATTGTCCAGATCCTATTTTTCTGAATCAACTTTCACCAAAAAGAACCCCTTTCGTAGCACACGAATTTGTATTTAATTAACACGATTTTTTTGTACAAGGATTAAACAAACGCCAACTGAAATAATAAACTATAATAAAAACAAACTTTTATTGTGGGAAGAAACAATAAAATTTATGCCTCAATTGCACTAAATAAGTTGAAAAAATAGAACAATTTCAAACTACATTAATAAAGCTCAGATTAAATCTAATCATTTTCTATAGTTTCAATTCACAGAACTAATGTCAATCATAGCAATCATTCGACAGGCTGACTTTTGCTTAGCCAAAAACCCAAACACTCATTTCTCTCTATCAATTCATAGCATAGTAATAGTATCATTTCTCATAATGATTTAAGGCCGAAAATCATTTGTTATTCTGATATCTTGTCAGATGATTGACATTTAATCTGACAGGGGAAATGGAAATGTAGCTACACATGAATAAATGCGAATTCAAGATTTAAATTTAGTAAGTTCAATTAAAGAATATGTTTAATTTTAAACTTATTATATCGTTAAAATTATATGTTCACTTAAGATTTTAGGAATATTTGACTATACTTGATCATTAGATGTTCAATAACATGATTGAGTTGTGATAGTCCCACTAATAATAAAGAATTATTGTTAGCTGTTGTTTCCATTTTTTCCATTTTTACCAGTAATTTTTTTTCACTACAGATTGTTGAGCGTTGAAACAATTGAACTCGAAAGATTTGAAGCATAATAATTTAGATTGCACATATATATTGCATCATTAAACAACCATTTTGCCTCATTTTATTTAGAGGTGGCGAATGATTAAGTTGAGATATTTTTTAAAAGGTTAAATTGGTCAAATCAATAAAAAGTGTCATAAGCTCAAATTTTGCTTAGGCCAAGATTGGCCAAATAAGGTCATATTCCAACCCATCCAATATGACTCAACCTCCTGAAGAAAAGGTGAAAACTAATGTATTCTTTGATAATATACATGTATCTTTTACCATATTAGCCAATGAATTATTGTATATTACCCTTATAATTAAGGGTGCATTTGTCTCTTATATTTATGTAGTGTTGATGATAGACTATAATTATGTACTTTAGTCGATTATTACATTTTAATTCACTGCACTTCAGTTGAGTTTGAGCTTTGATCGCTTGTGTTTTACACTAATTATGTATTTTATGCCTTTTAAGAATAATTCCTAGCTATATAGATGTTATGGAATAAATTCAAGTGATTTGGATCTTTGAAGTCTGAGTACATCCTCAAGGAATTAAGTTAGGATTGTGTTCCAGGATCAATGGATGATAGTTAAGAACGAACGAAAAATCGGGTAGGCATATTGTACACTGCTAGTAAAATGCACATAACGTTTCTATGACGACCCAAAGGGTCATCACTTGTTTTCTCAATCACTTCGAGCTTCTGAGGCCTTGAAAACCTCATTTATAATTTCCTCGATTTGCGTGCATAGCCCGGGCGCGAAGCCAAATTTTTTTTAATTATGTGAAATATTTGAAGAATTTTGATATTAATATTGATATGGTTGACTTTGGTCAACATTTTTGGTAAACGGACATGGACCCGTGATTTTGACGGTCTCAGAAAATCCATAGAAAATATGAAACTGGGACGTATGCCCGGAATCAAAATCCGAGGTCTAGAACCCCGGTAAAAGAATTTTTTTATTAAATTATTTTCTAAAAATGTTTAAAGAAAATGAAACTGAAATTTGATTAAAAAGTAATGGAATCAAGCTCGTATTTTGGTTCCGATGCCCGGTACAAGTCATAAATATTAGTTAAGCACTTCCTATAAAGTTTAGTTGGAAATGGACGTCGTTTGACGTGTTTCGGCCTTAAATTGGAAATTTGAAAGTTTATGAAAAATTGAAAGATTCTTGAGTTTTAAGGCTCAATTCATTAATTTTGATGTTATTTTGGCGATTTGATCGCTCGAACAAGTTCGTATGATGTTTTTGAGTCAGTGTACATATTTTGTTTGGAGCCCCGAGGGCTCGGGTGAGTTTCAGATAGGTAACAAGATGTTTTGGACTTATAAAAATCTGGAATTTTTGCTGCCTGCTGGTATCTGGTACGTTATTGTCATGCGATCGCGTAGAAGCCCCTGCGATCGCATATAGTAAATTTTTGTTGCCCCATTTGTTATATCCGATCGCAATAATAGTTTTGCAATCGCATATCTTTGTCTGTTCCTTCTATGCGATCACACTGCTTTCTTCGTGATCGCATAGAGTAAATGTTGAGGCCCAGAAATTCTTCTATGCGATCGCATCCCAGGCCCTGCGATCGTATAGAGCGAAGTTCAGCCCCCACTCATTTTTTTCTATGCGATCATGTGATCACCCGGCCCGTCATCATTTGAGTTATCACCACGTTATCCCCATTATATGCTTGTTAATATTTCAATATGCATGGTTGGTGAGTTTGAGTCAATTCGGATTGAGTTTGGTTGGAAATGAGACAAATAGTCTCTTAGAAGAGGAATAGTTGAAAAAAGTCAACTGGATGTTGACTTGTGAGTTAGAGAGCTCAAAATCGAATTCTGATGATCCGGTCGGCTCCGGGAGGTCATTTATGAGCTAGGAGAGCTATCGAAAGTGAATTTGGAGGCCCGATGTAGTTTTAGGCTTGAATTGGCTAAGGTTGAATTTGGCGAAATTCGAACGGTAGGTGAGATTTTGATCCGGGAGTCGGAATGGAATTCCGACAGTTGCAGTAGCTCTGTTAGGTGATTTTGGATATGCCTGCAAATTTTCAGGTCATTCAGTGTTCGTTTGGTCAGGGTTTTGATCGAATGTTGGTTGCGGAAGTTTAAATGAAAACTTAGCCTTGAATTTGCTTGGATTCGATGATTTCCGTATTAAGGGCGTGTTTTTAGGATTGGAACAAGTTTTTATCATGTTTTGGAGTATGTTGGTGGTTTTCGTTGGGGTCCCGGGGGCCTCGGGATGAATTCGGGGGTTCAAACGGACCATTTTGAGCCAAAATGAGCAGCTGATCTGCTGCACTAAATTACAGAGAAATTTTGCTCATCGCGATCGCAGGCCTGGCCATGCGATCGCGTAGTGTATCAAAGTGAGGCTGAGAGGTTGTTCTTCGCGATCGCGATAGGAGGAATGCGATCACGTAGGGTAATAATGCGTGGAAGTGAATTTAAGTCCACAACATTTCAGTTGCGGCCATTCATTAAAAACCTCCATTGTTGAGTTGATAGAGAGCATAGTGAAGGGATATTGAAGGGAATTCATCGGGTTATCATCGGAGGTAAATTTTATGGTTCAAATATGTGTTTTTATCTTAGAATCCTCCTCTATTTCACTGAATTGAAAGAATTAATGGGGGGAAATTAGCCCTAAGCCAGGGTTATGATAAAACGTTGATTTGAATAGGCAAACGGAGTCCGATTTTAGCAAACTTTATATGTATGGACTCGTGTTGAGATAAGGATTCCGAAAATATAAATTTCGTAATTTTTGAGAAGCATACCAAAAGTCAGATTTTGACAACTTTGTGTGTTTTGGTGTAAATCGAGTTATTTCGAATGGGTTGTGTCTAATTAGCCTATATTGATGTATTCTCATTGATTTTGAACAGATTCAGCATCCGAGATGATTGATTTGCGAGGCAAGCACAAAGCAGACTAGGGCTTCTACCGGATCGAGGTGAGTGGTGGTAGTAAATAATACACTGAGGGTTTGAAACCCCGTACTTGTACTGTACAGTGCTATGTTGAGATGAGACACGCATCATGTGACGGGAGTGGTGACATTGTGATGGGGGGATTGGACTTGGTCCTTCCCGAATTATAGTTTATTGTGTATTATGACTGTGAATGAGCTTATAACTGTGTAGTTGGGCGGGTAGCCATGTTTGGAGCCTTGTGCCGATCTGTAGAAGTACTAGGGAAACCTGTAGAGCTAGATGCCCCTTATATCATGCTAGATACATACACTCAGCTGTAGTTATAGCTGTATAGCATATCATGAGCCAGTACAAGATGTGTACTTTGAGAGAGACTACCTAGTGTGGGATTCCCTGTGCTAGCTGAGTGGGCCTGAGGCCAAGTCTATATTGAGTGAGATAGGGTCGAGGACCCGCTCTGAGGTATTGATATATATAACGGATCGGGCTACGCGCCGCAACATTTTATATATATATATATATATATATATATATATATATAGAATTGGGCTGCACGCCGCATGATTATATACATATATATTGGATCGGGCCGCACGCCGCATCATTTTATATATATATATATATATATATATATATATATATATATATATATATATATATATATATATATATATATGGATCGGGCTGTACGCCGCAGCAGTATATATGTTGGATCGGACCGCACGCTGCAGTATTATTGCGCTTGTGTTGTAGGAGCCCCTCCGGAGTCTGTACACACCCCCAGTGAGTGCCGTCGACATTAAATGGTTTGGGCTGCACACCGCATCACTATATATATTGGATCAGACTGCACGCCGCAGCACTATATATATTGGATCGGGCTGCACGCCGCAGCGCTATATATATTGGATCGGGCTGCAAGCCGCAACATTATACATATATACATATATACATATATATACATGTTGTGAGCACGCGATTTTTACCCTACATATGAGTTAATCCTATAAAATTTAAAATAAATGATTTTTCCTTATTTTTAAATTTGTGTGAATTTTGTGTTAATTATTTGCATGTTATTTGTTTGTGATAAAGAAAAAATACAAAAATACATTTTAGAGATTAAATTCTCATGTAGCAGATATTAGTTCATTTTAACAAGTTAAAGAAAAATCAAAAGAATAACATTTTTATGTTTGCTTTTAAATTGAAAATTGCAAAAAAAAAAAAAAAGAAGAAAAAGAAGATAATTAGTTTAATAATTTTTAATAAGTCCAAATAGTTACAGAAAATATAAATACAAAATACAAAAACAAATAAAATAATACACAAGTGTAATACAAAAATACAAAAGAAAATACAATACAAGGGAAAATTACAAAGACAAAAAGACTTGGGCCAAATTAACACCAGCCCAAACGGTCCTTAGCTCCCAGCGCACCACCCAGTAGCCCAAACGAAATTGCCCAGCCCTGCCAGCCCAAAAACACCCCAGCCCAATCCCTTTACCCGGTTCCCCCTTTCCCTTCAATCGTGACCGTCCTTGATCATCAATCCAACGGTTCAAAATCATCTCCAATTCTTCATTACATTAACCTTAAAAATACTAAGTCAAACGAAGAGACAAACTTAATGTCTTCTTCTTCACTTCATCTTTCAACAATAGAACCCGTCTCTCTCTCTTCATAACCCTACCACGCCGCCTAGGGTTCCGCCACCCATGGCGGCGGCCGGCACCCTTTTCCGATGAAACCAACACCAAATGACTCTCCTCACCCTCCTCATCACTACCCCGTTAACAGTTTCCTCCAAAACCCAACCAAACTCCTCCAAAATCAAACCCTAGTTGCGCCGCCACCCACCTCCCATGGCTGCGCCACCTCAAAAACCCACAAAACCTTCACCCTACTAATCTTTTTAACGTCACAAACAGTGTGACCAGAAAAATAAGTTCCAATGGCTTCCGGAAATTCAAGAATAAACTCAATAGCCGCCGGATTTTCAAGAAAGGCTCGGATTCAAGAAAAAAATGCAAGAACAAATGAAGAAGCAAGTGAATAATCAAGAAATGAAGAGAAAAATAGAAGAAAGAAGAGAACAAGGGAAAATCGAGTTTAAAAAAAAAAGCTAACTTCTCTTTCTTTTAAATTAATTTTGTTAAATATGCTCCTCGCCTCTTTCTGTTACGGTTTGGATAGAAAAGAATGTGTTTCAGTTAATATGAATTTGTTTCTTGTTGTTCTCTGATTTTGATTCATAGTTGATTTCTGATTTTATTAGATTGTTTTAACAATGTTTAGATTTCCAGATTTTCTTTTAGATTTCTGTTAAAATAATAATCTCCGCTAATTGTTAGATTTTTCTGTTTAATTGATAATTTCTGATTTTGATTCTATTTTTCTGTTAGTTTCTGATAGTTTTAACAATTTTTTGATTTTGTTAGGTTTTTTTTTTGTTAATTTCTGTTAATTTTCATATTTTTAGATGTTAGGAGAATAGCCTTTTTCTAATTTCTGTTAATTAGTTGGTTTTCTTGATTTGCTATAAAATTGGTTAATCGACCCATTGATTCGTATTAATATTTCTGATTGCTTTTAACATTACTGTATAACAACAATGGGAATCTATTTTGGATAGTGTTTGTTCCTGTTTTGATTGGTTAATGGCTGATTTTGGTACATTCTGTTAATTAATAAGTTAGTCGATTCAATAGGAAAGATTGGTTATAGCTGTAATTAGTGATTAGTTCGATTATAAGATTCGCCTTTAGATTATCATAAATTCAGTTAGGTCGATAGTTGAAATCACACGATTTGTGTCCACCTAAGGCGTTTTACTTGATAGAATCAATTGCGACTAGTTATTTCGATTAATAAGACTCACCATCTATCAATTGTTTCCCCGAGTCTTGTTAATTGGATAATTAATCATAAGTGGCTATATTTGTAAGATTTCTTAAGGATGGTTATAGATGAAATGTGATTTTAGTTAATTGAATTAATCTGAAATTATCAAAATGGCTAATTGGATAATTGAACAATAGTCACTTAATTGTGGCTATTTGATAAATACAAGTCTGAAAATAGGTTAAAATAGGAGTAAAATACAGAATTTAGAAAAGGTAATAAACATTAAGAAGTAGGGGTAAATGGGGAATAAGAATTGGTATAGTTGTAATAAGTTTAAAAGAAGAAAGGGTACAATTGAGATAAGAATGGTATAATTGTTATAAATATAGAGCATTAAGGGCTATTTGGGCATAACAAAAAGGTATTTCAATGAATACTAAAAGAAAGTGAGGGTACAATAGGAATTCCAAGGAAATGGAATATGGTAGAGTATTCTAGAAGCGGTTGTAGTGTAAACTTTAAATAAAGACTTGCACTAACTTGTGCAACAAGCTAAGAATATGAGGGTTTTTAATGAAATAATTTTCTCTCTTTTGGGTCTATAAATAGGCATTTTCAGCCTTAATTAAAGGGGGTTTCCTTCTGATTTTTAGAGTTTCTTTTAGAATTTTGAACCATATGAACCCTAGAAAAATCCCAAAAAATATTTGTTAAATTCCAGATCTGAAATTAATATTTCAGATTCATTTTCTTCTCTTTATATCTTCAAAATACATATAAAAAAACCCAAAAACAATAATAGAATCAGTCACAAATCAGTGAAGAACTGTAATTACAGTAATTTGAGTGAGATTTGGTTTTGAAACAATTTGAAATTCTGAAAATTGTCTTCTGGGTTTAACTGTTGACTTCACTGCTGCCTGAGTTGCCATTGGTTGCTGTTGCTGCGTTTGTTCATGCTGACCTGACCTATTTCTTCTTTGCATTTTCTAAATCAGGTACTACTCGATCTCTATGATTGATGAAGCTGTTAAAAGGATTTGGAACCATGAAAGTCTCAATTGAAATCCTTTTTTTTTGTCAGAAATTCATTGTTTCTGTTGGTTTGTAATTGAATCAATTGTTAGATGTTGATTAATTTCATTTGAACTCTAGGATTCAATTGAAAAGAGACTGTTATTCCTTAACTGTAGATAGACGTTTGGACTGTTTTAGGTTTTAATTGTCATATGTAATTGAAATATATGGTAATGAATAGTTAATAGTCAAATACAACAAGTTAGTGTGTCTGAGAACTGAAGTATCGTTAAAAATACAAGTTGTTTGGATTGTTTCACATTTTAGTTGTCATATGTAATGGAAATATTTGGTAATGATAATCAGTACTCTTCACCTTCTCGTTTTATTAGTTTAATGTTCAGCAGTTTAAAAGGATTCCAAATTTCAGCATATTAACGCCAGTGTGGTCAATTGTAGTGTCACATTCAATTATAAGTGCAGAATCATTTCTATCAATTAGAAAAATGATGAATATGTCATTTATATCACAATATAAAATCTGGTTATAATGTCGATTTCTGAAAAACAGTGAAGTTTGTTTTGGATTTAATTTGATACACAGTCAATTCATATGGCCTATTTCGCCCTACTGTTTGGGCCTGTCTTAGGCCCAGCATTATAATGAGACCTTAGGTGTTAGGATTGAATAATTGCAATTAAATAGAAAATCGTAGTTATGTTAGGATTGACTTTAAATAAAATAATGAGACGAGCTTCGCGAAACAAAATTACACAATTGCGGAGCCCTCAATTAATTGTAATAGAAATCTTAGACTTGGAAGGACCGTTTAGTAAATTTCACGGTCTTTCCAAAAATTAACAAAGACGTAGAATCTTTAGGCACGACTTTAATAAAATTACTTTCCTAAACACGGGTGCGTATTTATGTGACCCAAATCTTACTCCCGGCGAAACTGAAGCGCATTAACGTCACAGGCGTACTGGTTGCGGTGTGACTTGAAATGTGTTTTCGTGACATCGTAATTCTTCTAAAATTGAAAAGCGGAATATAAAAGCATATAATTGAAATATATAAATAAATCAGATAAAAACAAAAATTGCAGTTGAGCGACCGTGCTAAAACAACGGAATTCGGGAGTGCCTAACACCTTCTCCCGGGTCAATAGAATTTCTTATTTGGGTTTCTAGTTTCGCAGACTGTAATACAGAGTCATAAATTTCCTCGGTTGGGGATTAAACCGGTGACTTGGGACACCATTATTTTCCCAAATGGCGACTCTGAAGAATTAAATAAATTGATCCCGTTCCGACTGTCCTTTAAGTGGAAAAACTCCTTCCCTGATTATTATTATATCCCTTCTCGGGGTGTAGTATTAAACAGTGGCACATTACATTGCATGTGAAAAGAGGAGGTGTGACACATGTATATACATATATATTGGATCGGGCTGTACGCCGCAGCAGTATGAGTGAGGACTAGGTCAGTGTGGGATCACTGTGAGACATTTGTGGATTGGAATTGGACTTATCGCTGTAGAGATGACTTAACTGTGAGGTTACCCTTAGAACTATTTAGTGATAGTACAGGTGTTCTTACTTTCAGTTGTTGTTTATTATTATTACTCACTGAGTTGAAATATACTCATCCCACTCCCCTGTACTTTTGGTGCAGATTCACAGGTTCTAGAGAGCAGTTGAGCTGTCGCAGCTCCGTATTAATTACTATCCCGTGGAGACTTTGAGGTAGCTGCCGACGTTCGCAGGACCTGATCTCTCCCTCTTATCATTTTTTTTTTATTTTTATTCTGCTTAGACTGCATTGTATAGGGTATTTCGTTGTAGAGGCTCAGACTTGTGACACCACGATTTGGTTGGGACCGTATTTTGTGTGCTTCTACTTCCACGCTTATCGTTTTGATATGAAAACATGTTATTTAGTTTAATTGATCATATGTAATTAATAATTGGCTAGTTCTAAGGGATAACATGGTCGGGCTTTCCTAACAATATGTTGGGCACCATCACGACCGGGGTTTGGGTCATGACAAGTTGGTATGAGAGCCTAGGTTAACAGGTCTCACGAGTCATGAGCCGGTTTAGTAGAGTCTCGTGGATCGGTACAGGGATGCCTGTACTTATCTTCGGGAGCCTGCAAACCTCTTAGGAAAGTTTCAATTCTTGAAATTCCTGTCGTGCGATTTTGTTGATTCAAACTGAACTTTGACATTCTATTCTCTCATAGATGGCGAGAACTCGAGCTTCCGGATGAGGTGGAAGACCACCATTACCACCTGCTAGAGGCCGTGGACGCGGTCATGGTCGTGGCGTAGGTAGGGTAGTGGATGCAGTGCCAGTTGACCGACAACCTCTAGTTGCTGAGGCTCCAGCAGCACTAGTTCAGGCACCAGCTGTGCCCGTTATTATTCCGGGTCTACAAGAGACCCTGGATCAGACATTAGTAGTTTACACTGGCCTGGCACAGGCAGTTTCAGTTACCACCGCAGCAGCTGTATCAGGGACCGGGGGTGGTCATCAGACCCCCGCATCACGCACTCCAGAGCTAGCGGTGCAGGGCCTGCAGACACCTGAGGCTCCTCCAGTTCAGCATGTGGTCCCAGTACAACCAACTATTCAGGTTCAGGGGGACAGGGTCCCAGCTATGACTGACGACGAGCAACATCGTCTCTAGAGGTTCAGTAGATTATCTCCTCCAGTTTTCAATGGTGCTCCGGGCGAGGACGCCCAAGGTTTTTTGGACAGGTGCCGTCGGATGCTCCGAACGGTAGGGATCTTGGAGTCCAGTGGTGTATCCTTTACCACCTTCCAGTTTCAGGGACCAGCTTTCTCTTGGTGGGAGGCTTATGAGCGCCGCAGACCGGCGGGGGTAGCTCTATTATCATGGTCAGAGTTCTCCATTATGTTCTTGGAGCAGTGGGTGCCTCGATCTCAGAGGGATGAGATGCGTAGGTAGTTTGAGGGACTCCACCAGGGAGACATGTCAGTATCAGAGTATGAGATCAGGTTCACAAAGTTATCTAGACATGCACCGTGGTTGGTTCCTACCGACCGAGAGAGGATTGGGCGCTTTATTGATGGCCTTATCTATCCCATCCGTATTCTGATGAACCGAGAGAGGGTTTTGAGCCGTACTTTTGAGGATGTTGTGGATATCGCTCGCGACATAGATACAGATCGTCACAGGGAGCGAGATGAGAGGGAGGCCAAGAGGCCTCAAGGATCAGCTAGTTCTAGTGACACTCAGACCAGAGGCCAGGGTCAGCTGGGCTGAGGTTGCTCTTTCCGGCCTTCACATTCGGGCCACTCAGATCACCGTGGGTCGTCTTCTAGCCGTGGTTATTAGGGCTCGCACCAGAGCTTGCCATCCCTCAGCGCTATGCCAGCACAGAGTTCTTCACAGGCCCCATCTGCCCAGGGTTCTTCTCGGCCTAGTTCATCAGCTGGACACTCCAGTGCTAGGGGTCCTCATCAGTCTTAGCCCCCAGCACCTGGGAGTTGCTTCGAGTGTGGAGAGTTTTGGCACATCCGCAGAGAGTGTCCCCATTTTGTTTCTAGGTCGTAGCAGTAGAGGGGGAAACCCTCATCATCTGGTCCTTCTACTTCAGCACCCGCCCTGCCAGCTAGTGGTGAGGGTCAGTCAGCTAGGGGTTGCCCTCAAGGGGGAGGCCGATCAGGCGGACATGCTAGATGCTATGCTCCTCAAGGACAATCTGAGGCCGTTGCTTCTGATGCTGTCATTACAGGTATTATTTCAGTCTGCCATAGAGATGCCTCAGTATTGTTCGACCCTGGTTCTACTTATTCTTATGTATCTACATATTTTGCTCCTTATTTGGGCACGACCCGAGGGTGTCTTGCATTGCCAGTGCATGTATCTACCCAAGTGGGGGACACTATTGTTGTGGACCATGTATACCGGTCCTATTTGGTCACTCTTGGGGGTCTAGAGACCCGAGTGGACCTATTTCTTCTCAGCACAATTGATTTTGATGTTATATTGGGCATGGATTGGCTATCTCCATGTCATGCTATTCTGGACTGTCATGCCAAGACAGTCACTTTGGCTATGCCGGGCATTCAGAGGATCAAGTGGCGAAGCACGACTGATTATGTACCCAGCAAGGTAACATCTTATCTCAAGGCCCAACGAATGGTTGGGAAGGGATGTCTTTCTTATTTGGCATTTGTGCGGGAGGTCGGAACTAAGACTCACAGTATTGATTCTGTTCCCATTATGTGGGACTTTCTTGATGTATTTCCCTCAGACCTGCCGGGCATGACGCCGGATAGGGACATTGACTTCAGGATCGATTTGGTGCTAGGTACTCAGCCTATTTCTATTCCTCCATATCGTATGGCACCAACTGAACTGAAGGAATTGAAGTACCAACTCCAGGAACTCCTAGATAAGGGGTTCATTTGGCCGAGTGTGTCACCGTAGGGTGCACCGATCTTGTTTGATAAGAAAAAGGATGGCTCTATGAGGATGTGTATTGACTACAAGCAGCTGAACAGGGTAACAATGAAGAACAAGTATCCCCTGCCTCACATAGATGATTTATTTGATTAGCTCCAGGGAGCTAGGGTATTCTAGAAGATTGATCTTCGTTCTGGCTACCACCAGCTGAAGATTAGAGAGTCTGATATTATGAAGACAACCTTTAGGACGAGGTATGGGCACTATGAGTTTCTTGTGATGTCTTTTGGGCTAACCAATGCCCCAGCCGCGTTCATGCATCTGATGAACAGTGTATTTTGGCCGTATTTGGACTCTTTTGTGATTGTGTTCATAGATGATATCCTGGTGTACTCTTGTAGCCAGGAGGAGCATGCTCAGCATCTTAGAGTTGTATTGCAGAGGTTGCGGGAGGAGAAGTTGTATGCCAAGTTCTCCAAGTGTGAGTTCTGGCTTGAGTCCGTGGAACTCTTAGGAGATATGGTATCCAGTGATGGTATTCAGGTGGATCCGAGGAAGGTAGAGGCAGTATAGAGTTAGCCCAGAATGACCTCAGCTACTGAGATTCATAGCTTCCTGGTATTGGCAGGGTATTATCGACGATTTTTTCAGGGATTCTCTTCTAATGCTTCACCCTTGACTAGATTGACTCAGAAGGGTGCTCCCTTCATATGGTCCGAGGAGTGCGAGGAGAGCTTTCAGAAGCTCAAGACCACACTGCAGCACCAGTCTTGATACTGCCGTCAACTTCAAATCCTTATACTGTGTATTGTGATGCCTCGGGAGTTGGCATTGGTTGTGTATTAATGCAGGAGGGTAGAGTCATTGCTTATGCTTCTCGCCAGTTGAAGCCCCATGAGAAGAACTACCCTGTACATGATTTGTAACTAGTAGCCATAGTTCACGCTCTGAAGATTTGGAGACATTACCTGTATGGTGTCTCTTGTGAGGTGTATACAAATCATCATAGTCTTCAACATCTATTGAGACAGAAGGGCCTTAATTTGAGATAGCGGTGGTGGCTGGAGTTGCTTAAGGATTATGATATCACTATATTATATCATCCGGGGAAGGCCAATATTATGGACGATGCTTTGAGCCGAAAGGTAGTCAGTATGGGCAGCCTAGCTTATATTCCAATTGGGGAGAGGCCATTTGCATGTGATGTTCAGGCTCTAGCCAATCGGCTAGTGAGGTTGGATATTTCTGAGCCGAGTCGAGTATTGGCTTGTGTTGTTTCTCGGTCTTCTTTATATGATCGCATCAGAGAGCGTCAGTATGATGACCCACATTTACTTGTCCTTAAGGATAGAGTTCTACAAAATGATGCTAGAGATGTGACTATTGATAGTGATGGTGTTCTGGGGCAGGGCCGTATCTACGTGCCCAATGTAGATGGCCTTCGAGAGTTGATACTAGTGGAGGTTCACAGCTCGCGGTACTCTATTCATCCAGGTGCTGCGAAGATGTACCAAGCCTTGAGACAACATTACTGGTGGAGAAAGATGAAGATGGATATTGTTAGGCATGTAGCCAAGTGCCTCAACTAACAGCAGGTCAAGTATGAGCATTAGAGACCGGACGGTGTTCTTCAGTGTATGGTTATTCCCGAGTGGAAGTGGGAGGGTATTACCATGGATGTTGTTATTGGGCTCCCTCGGACTTTGAGGAAGTTCGATTCAGTGTGGGTGATTGTTGATCGGCTGACCAAATCTGCACATTTTATCCAGTATGTACTACTTACTTATCGAAGCGGTTAGCAGTGATCTTTATTCGGAAGATTGTCAAGTTGCATGGCGTCCTAGTATCTATCATATCTGACAGAGGCACTCAATTCACTTCTTAGTTCTGTAGAGCATTTCAGCGGGAGCTGGATATGCGGGTTAAGTTGAGTACCGCATTCCATCCTCAGACAGACGGACAGTCTGAGCGCACTATTCAGATCCTGGAGGATATGTTGCGTGCATGTGTGATTGATTTTGGAGGTTCATGGGATGAGTTCTTGCCACTTGCTGAGTTTGCCTACAACAACAGTTATCAATCGAATATTCAGATGGCCCCATACGAGGCGCTGTATGGCGGACGGTGTAGATCTTTCGTAGGATGGTTTGCGCTCGGTGAGGATCGATTGATAGGGACTAAGTTAGTTCAGGATGCTCTAGATAGAGTGATGTTGATTCAGGAGAGGCTTTACACAGCACAATCTCACCAGAAGAGTTATGCGGACCGTAGGGTTCGAGAGTTGTCTTTCATGGTTGGAGATAGGGTATTGTTGAAGTTTTTGCCCATGAAGGGTGTCATGCGGTTCGGGAAAAAGGAAAAGCTAAGTCCCAGGTACATTGGTCCTTTTTAGATACTCAGGAGGGTTGGAGAGGTGGCGTATGAGCTGGCCTTTCCACCCAGTTTGTCTAGTGTTCATCCAGTATTCCATGTGTCTATGCTCCGGAAGTATATCGGGGATCCGTCTCATGTCCTGGACTTCAGTACTATTTAGCTTAATGGTGATCTATCTTATGATGTAGAGCCAGTGGCTATTTTGGGTAGACAGGTTTGAAAGTTGAGTTCCAAGGACATTGCTTTAGTCAAGGTATAGTGGAGAGGCTGGCCCGTGGAGGAGGCTACTTGGGAGGTCGAGCAGGAGATGCAGAGCAGATATCCTCACCTATTTGAGTCTCCAGGTATGTTTCTTGACCTGCTCGAGGACGAGCGTTTTCTTAAGTTGGGGAGAATGTGATGACCCGGCCCGTCATCATGTGAGTTATCACTCCGTTATCCCTGTTATATGCTTGTTAATGTTTCAATATGCATGGTTGGTGAGTTTGAATCAATTCAGATTGAGTTTGGTTGGAAATGAGATAAATAGTATCTTAGAAGAAGGAATAGTTGGGAAAAGTCAACTGGATGTTGACTTGTGTGTTAGAGAGCTCGAAATCAAATTTTGATGATTTGGTCATCTCCGGGAGGTCATTTATGAGCTAGGAGAGCGATCAGAAGTGAATTTGGAGGCCCGTTGTAGTTTTAGGCTTGAATTGGCTAAGGTTGACTTTTGGCGAAATCTAAACGGTAGGTGAGATTTTGATCCGAGAGTCGGAATGGAATTACGACAGTTGCAGTAGCTCCGCTCCGTTAGGTGATTTTGGATATGCCTGCAAATTTTCAGGTTATTCGGAGGTCGTTTGGTCGGGTTTTTGATCGAATCTTGGTTGTGAAAGTTTAAATGAAAACATAGCCTTGAATTTTCTTGGATTTGATGATTTCTGTGTTTAAGGGCATGTTTTTAAGATTGGAACAAGTTTGTATCGTGTTTTGGAGTACATTGGAGGTTTTCGTTGGGGTCGCGGGGGCCTCGGGATGAATTCGGGGGTTCAAATGGACCATTTTGAGCCAAAATGAGCAGCAGATCTGCTGTACTAAATTGCAGAGAAATTTTGCGCATCGCGATCGTAGTCCTGGCCATGCGATTGCGTAGTGTATCGGAGTGAGACTGGGAGGTTGTTCTTCGCGATAGGAGGAATGCGATCGCGTTAGGTGCAAGATTTGTTCACCGCGATCACGGGGATCTTCATGCGATCGCAGACATCATGTTGCGATTGCATAGAGTAGCCGGGATGAGCACTGCGATTGCATCTGGGACCACGCGATCGCGTAGAGGAAAAGTTGGTCGCCCAAAAGCTGTGCATCGCGATCGCGAGCCAAGGGCTGTGATCGCGAGCCAAGGGCTGCGATCGCGTAGGGTAATAATGCCTGGCAGTGAATTTAAGTCCAGAACATTTCAGTCGCGGCCATTCATTAAAAAACCTCCATTGTTGAATTGATAGAGAGCATAGTGAAAGGAAATTGAAGGGAATTCATCGGGTTATCATCGGAGGTAAGTTTTGTGGTTCAAATATGTGTTTTTATCTTAGAATCCTCCTCCATTTCACTGAAATTGAAAGAATTAATGGGGGAAATTAGCCCTAAGCCAGGGTTATGATAAAACGTTGATTTGAATGGGTGGAGTCCGATTTTGGCAAATGTGTATGGACTCGTGTTGAGATAAGGATTCCGAAAATATAACTTTCATAATTTTTCGAGAAGCGTACCAAAAGTCGGATTTTGACAACTTTGTGGGTTTTGGTGTAAATCGAGTTATTTCAAATGGGTTGTGTCTAATTAGCCTATATTGATGTATTCTCATTTATTTTGAACAGATTCGGCATCCGAGGTGATTGATTTGCGAGGCAAGCGCAAAGCGGACTAGGGCTTCTACCGGATCGAGGTGAGTGGTGGTAGTAAATAATGTATTGATGCTTTGAAACCCCGTACTTGCACTATACAGTGCTATGTTGAGATGAGACACGGGTCATGTGAAGGGAGTGGTGACATTGTGTCACGACCCAAATTTTCCCCCGTCATCGGGATCGTGATGGCGCCTACTCGTGGTAGTTAGGCAAGTGTGACGACCCAAAGGGTCATCACTTATTTTATTAATTATTTCGAGCTTCTGAGGCCTCAAAAACCTCATTCTATGTTGCCTCGATTTACGTGCACAATCCGAGCATGTAGCCGGAAAGATTTTGTGATAGAAAATATGAATTCTATGAGAAATTTGGATAAAAATGATATTAATATTGATATGGTTGACTTCGGTCAACATTTTTTTTTGGTAAATGGATCCGGACCCGAGATTGGATGGTCCCGAGAGGTCCGTAGGAAAATATGGGACTTGGACATGCGTCCGGAGTCGAATTCCGAGGCCTAGAGCCCAAGTTATGAATTTTTCTATGAAATTGTTTTTGATGTAATTGTTAAAGGAAATGAATTAATTGACCTTGGTATCGGGCTCGTATTTTGGTTCCGACACCCGGTACAAGTCTTAAATTTTATATATGTGACTTCTGTAAAGTTTGGTGACATTCGGATGTCGTTTGAGATGTTTTGGACCTTGAGTTCCAAGTTTGAAAGTTTTGAAAGCCAAAAGTATGAAAATCATGAATTTGAGGCTTGATTTGATGAAAACGATGTGATATTGGCGATGTGATCGCACGAACAATTTCATAATGTGTTTTTGAGTTGTGTACATGTTTGGTTTGGAGCCCGGAGGGGGGGGGGGCTCGGGTAAAGATTTGATAGGCCGTTGGATTAAATTCTGAATTTTTGCACTGCTAGTTTTTCACCCAGCTGTTGGCTTCGCAATTGCGAAGCATTTCTCGCAATTGCGAAGGCGGCAGATCAAGGCAGGGCTCGCAAATGCGAAGCCCCTCATGAGCGAACAATTGTTCGCAAATGCGAACAATTGTTCGCAAATGCGAACATCCCCTTGTCCTGCCTATGTTCGCAAATGCGAACCATAGTTCGCAAATGCGAACATTCCCAAATCCAGCCATGTTCGCAAATGCGAACAATAGTTCGCAAATGCGAACAATGCCCTTTACTGCCTGTGTTCGCAAATGCGAACACTCCCCTTTCCTGCCAGTGTTCGCAAATGCGAACAAAAGTTCGCAAATGCGAACTTCCCAGCCTTAGCTTATTTTTCAAACTCCAGAAATTGGTCGGGGTTCGCAATTGAACCCATGTTCGCAAATGCGAACACAGAGACCTGTAAAACACGATTTTCAGTTCATTTCTTCACTTTTTACAAACCAAAAACACCCATTTGCGGTTCATCACGGATTCCTTCTTCATCAAAACAATTGTAAGTCACTTTTTACTTAATTCTTTCAATTCCTAACATCATTAAACATGTTTTTCAATAGAAATCAAAGGTTTTCATGGTAGAATTTCTTGTTTTTGTTAGAATATAGGGTTTTTTCATAAATTGGGAAATTGGACCTCGAATTGAGGTCCGATTTTGAAACAAATCATATTCATGAACTCGTGAGGGGATGGGTAACCGGATTTTGGTCCGAACGCCGAGTTCCGACCATGTGGGCCCGGGGTCGAAATTCACTATTCCGGGCAGAATGTTGTAAATGTTGTAATTGGTCTTAGGAATTAGTTTGCTGAGTAGTATTGATAATATTAAATCAATTATGTATAGATACGATTGGATTGGAGCCAAATTTGAAAGAAAAAGACATTTCCACGGATTGAATTGTTCACAAACATTCGAGGTAAGTGTTTGTTCTATCCTAGCTTGAGGGAATAGGATTATGTGTTATGTGTTATGTAATTGAGTGCGTTGTATGGGCTGTGGTGACGAGCATCCATACACTGGAGTCTAGTATGACCGTGAGTCATTGAAAAATGCTTATTTTGAGATATATTTACAGATGAATTGTTGAACCTTTGCCAGGTTGTAGAATTGTTATTGTTCTCCCTTGTCGGGACTTGTTGTGAAGATGATTATTGATTGCCCTTGTTGGGATGGTTTATGAATTACTGTTTATTCTTTGCCCTTAACTGTGATTGTTATTTGGGTGAGGAAGAGTGATAATGCACGAAGGGTGATGCCGTGCCTTGATTTATTATTTATGCACGAAGGATCATGCCGTGCCCTGGTGAAATCCTCTACCCAAGACATGGAGTCACCAACTCACGAACTACTAATGAATACTACACATAATGGTCTGAAATAAAATGATAAATATCTGTCTGTCTCGGAACAATGAGACCACAACAAATAGTATTAGTAAACAGAAGAGACGACGGGCCTGCGGACGCCTTCAAGCTACCTCAGTCTCGAAATGCTCAACTCCCTCGAATACTCTACTGCTGCTGATGCTCCTGCTCGAAACCTGGACCTGTGCAAAAACACACAGAAGTGCAGTATCAGCACAATCCGACCCCATGTGCTAGTAAGTGCTTGGCCTATCCCGGCGAAGTAGTGACAAGCCTAGGACCAGACACTCACATAAACCTGTGCAGTTCTATATATGTACACCACAAGATAACAGGAATACCAAGTAACAAATTAAACAAGAAGTATCATAATAGAGGAAAACACAACAATCAGCAACATCTATTAAATCAGTAATGAAAATCAGAGTATAATGGAAACAGTTAATATCAAAACAAGGAATATCAAATAGTTGCACGGCATCACCCTTCGTGCTTTTACTCTCATCCTCACATCCATGGAACGGCATGATCCTTCGTGCATGGTTCAAATAACAACGACACATACTGTTCCTTTGTGCATAATCAATATCACAAGGCATGGCATGATCCTTCGTGCATAATCAATAACAAGGCACGACATTACCCTTCATGCATAATCAATAATATAAGGCATGGAATTACCCTTCATGCATAATCAATAACATAAGGCACGACATGATCCTTCGTGCATAATAAATAAAACAAGGGACGACATTACCTTTCGTGCAAAATCAGTAAACAAGGCACGACATCACCCTTCGTGCATTATCACTCTTCCTCACCCAAATAACAATTACAGTTAAGGGCAACAGAATGAAAACAATAATCATGAACCGTCCCTGCAAGAGACACATTAATCATCACAACAAGGTCCCGTCAAGGGAAAACAATAATCCACTTTACAATAAAGTCTCGGCAAGGGAAAATAGTGATCAATTTCACAACCCGGCAAGGGTTCAAGATTTCATCTTAAAAACATCCTACAATAGATATTGACAAACGAGTCACGGTCATGCTAGATGCCAGTGTATGGATGCTCGTCACCACATCCCATACACCGCACTCGATCACGTAGCAATTAGCACATAAATCCTATTCCCTCAAGCTAGGATAGATCAAACTCTTACATCTAGCCTTGAAGTCCAATTTATCCTTCAACTATGGCTTTACCTCGAATTTTAGCTTTCAACTTGCTCGAATCTAATCACAATTGATTCAATTACATTAATAAATACTATATAAATTGGTATGGATGATTGAAAATGGTTTTCTCAAAGTTTACCCCAAAATTTGCCAAAACGCCCCTGGTCCCACATGGTCAGAACTCGGGGTATGGACCAAACTCCGATTACCCATTCCCTTACGAGTTCAAATATATGATTTGTTTCAAAATCGGACCTCAAATCGAGGTCCAATTCCCCAATTCATGAAAAACCTAGGTTCTACCCAAAAACAAAAATTTCTACCATGAAAACCTTTGATTCTCTTGAAAAACATGTTTAATGATGTTAGGAATTGAAAGAATTAAGTAAAAAGTGACTTACAAGTGTTTTGGAGTGATTTTGCTCTTGGAGAATCGTGTGTGGTGTGTTGGGTTTTGAAAGAATGAAGAAAATAGGTGTAAAATTCGTTTAAGTATCAGATTGCATAGTTGCGTTTATGGGAATTGCGAACGTTTGTTCGCAATTGCGAACATAGCAGGTCCTGACTGCGGGTGTCACATTTGCGAGAAAATGGTTCGCATTTGCGAACCTGTGCCTTCCCTGACAACCTCGCATTTGCGATATATAGTTCGCATTTGCGAACTCAAGAGTTTCCTCGACATCATCGTATTTGCGATCAATTGTTCGCATTTGCGAACCTTGCCTTGTTCTGCCATCTTCGCATTTGCGAACCACGACTATATCTGATCCCTTTCGCAATTGCGAGCATTTTTCGCAATTGCGAAGATATCAACTGGGGGGAAAATACCAACTGTGTTTTTTTCCAGAATTTGCCCCAACGGCCTATCAAATCTTTACCCGAGCCCTCGGGCTCCAAGCCAAACAGGCACATTACTTCAAAAACATATTACAAACTTGCTCGTGCGATCAAATCGCCAATATAACATCGTTTTCATCAAATCAAGCCTCAAGTTCATGATTATCTTTCTTTTAACTTCATAACTTTCAAATTTGGAACTCAAGGTTCAAAACACATCAAAGGACATCCAAATGTCACCAAACTTTGCAGAAAGCACTTATATAATATTTAAGACTTGTACCGGGCATCGGAACCAAAATACGAGCCCGATACCATGGTCGTTTAATCCATTTTACTTAATAATTTCAGCAAAAATAATTTAACAGAAAAATTCATATCTTGGGCTCTAGGCCTCAGAATTCGTCTCCGGACACATGCCCGAGTCCCATATTTTCCTACGGACCTTCCGGGACCATGCGTTCTCGGGTCCGGGTCCGTTTACCAAATATATTGACCGAAGTCAACTATATCAATATTAATATCACTTTTCTTCAAAATTTTCATAGAATTCACATATTCTACCACAAAATCTTTCCGGCTACATGCCCGGATTATGCATGTAAATCGAGCCAACATAAAATGAGGTTTTCAAGGCCTCGGAAGCACGGAGCAAGTGACGAAAACAGGTGATGACCCTTTGGGTCATCACACATTGTGATGGAGGGATTGGACTTGGTCCTTCCCGACTGATAGTTTATTATGTATTATGACTGTGAATGAGCTTATAACTGTGTAGTTGGGCTGGTAGCCATGTTTGGAGCCTTGTGCCGATCTGTAGAAGTACTAGGAAAACCTGTAGAGCTAGGTGACCCTTATATCATGCTGGATACATACACTCAGCCGTAGTTATAGCTGTATAGCGTATCATGAGCCAGTACTAGTTGTGTACTTTGAGAAAGACTACCTAGTGTGGGATTCCCTGTGCTAGCTGAGTGGGCCTAAGAGGCCAAGTCTATACTGACTGAGATAGGGTCGAGGACCCGCTGTGAGGTATTGATATATACCGGATCGGGCTGTGCGCCGCAACATTATATATATATATATATATATATATATATATATATATATATATATATATATATATATATATATATATATATATATATATATATATATATATATATATATATATATATATATATATATATATATATATATATATATATATATATATATATATATATATATATATATATATATATATATATATATATATAATATTGAGGCCGAGAGCCTCGTTAGTGCCACGAGATGGCTTAATTATTTGCGCTTGGGCTGTAGGAGCCCCTCCGCAGTCCGTACACACCCTAGTGAGGGTCGTCGACATTAAATGGATCGGGGTGGATGCCGCAGCGGGTACTAGAGTGTATCGTTCTGCACGCCGCAGCACTATATATATTGGATCGGGCTGCATGCCGCATCGCTATATATATTGGATCGGGCTGCATGCCGCAACATTATACATATATACATATATATTTGATCGAGCTGCACGCCGCAACAGTATGAGTGACGACTAGGTCAGTGTGGGATCATTGTAAGACAGTTGTGGATTGGAATTGGACTTATCGCTGTAGAGATGACTTACCTGTGAGGTTACCCTTAGAACTGTTTAGTGATAGCACATGTGTTCTTACTTTGAGTTGTTGTTTATTATTATTACTCACTGAGTTGAAATATACTCACCCCACTCTCTTGCACTTTTTGTGCAGATTCACAGGTTCCAGAGAGCAGTTGAGCTATCGCAGCTGCGTATTCATTACTATCTCGTGGAGACTTCGAGGTAGTTGCCGACGTCCGCAGGACCTGATCTCTCCCTCTTATCATTTTGTTGTTCTCATACTGCCTAGACTGTATTGTATAGGGTATTTTGTTGTAGAGGCTCATACTTATGACACCACGATTTGGTTGGGACTGTATTTTGTGTGCTTCTACTTCCACGCTTATCGTTTTGATATGAAAACATGTTATTTAGTTTTATTGATCATCTATAATTAATAATTGGCTGGTTTTAAGGGATAACATGGTCGGTCTTGCCTAACAATGTGTTGGACGCCATCACGACTGGGGTTTGGGTCGTGACAGACCGCATCCCAGGCCCTGCGATTACATAGAGCAATTTTTCTGCCCAGTGATTTAAGTTCTGAAACAGAACAGAAACGGGATAAAATCCCATTTTTCAAACTCTCTCTTCTCCACAGCTTTTTGGGCGATTCTTGGGCAATTCTTCATCAAACTTGTTGGGTAAGTGATTCTTGACTCATTTTCTTTATATTCCATCAATATTATTCGAATTCTTAGGCCTAAACATGTGAAAATAGGTAGAAAATTAGAGAATTGGGTATAGTTAGGTTTTTCAAAGATTTTGGGATCTAGACCTCAGTTTGGGGTTGAACTTAAGAACAAATTACATATTTGAACTCGTGGATGAATTTATTTTGGTTCGGACCTCGTATTTTGACCGCGTGGGACCGGGGTCAATTTTTACTATTCCAGAGAGAATATTGGAAAAATTATATTTGGCCATTTAAACTAGTTGTTAAGTAGTATTGATGATATTAAATTAATTGTGTATAGATACGATTGAATTGGAGCTAAATTCGAAAGGAAACGGCATTGCTACGGATTGAATTTATCATACAACTTCGAGGTAACTGTTTGATCTATCCTAACTTGAGGGAATAGGAGTTGCGTTTATGTGTTAATTGTTATGTGTGGAGTCCGACGTATAGGCATGATGACGAGTATCTATACGATGATGATCGAGTATGACTGTGCGTCATAAATGGATTAAACTTGTGATAATTGTGATGATATGAAATGATATTATTATTGATTTTATACCGGTGATATAATTATTGTTGATTTAAAGATTATTGATTTTATACCGGTGATATAATTATTTATTGATTTACAGATTATTGGTTTTATATCGGTAATACAAATGTTGTTGAATTGATGATTATTGTTTTAATACTGGTTATATATATACATACATATATATACATACATACACACACACACACACATATATATATATATATATTATAATATGTATATATATTATTGATAAGAGATTATTGGTTCAATGCCGGTAATATATTGTATTGATTATTGTTATTGGCTATTGCGCCAGTGACATATCGAAAGGGTCGGGTGCACGCCGCACTACTAATAGATATTGATGGTTAGCATTGGCCATAGCTGTCGGTAACCTATTATGTACTATTATTGGCCATAGATGCGGGTGACTTATCGGAAGGGTCGGGGTGCACACCGCACTTCTAACAGATAATAATTGTTGATATTCTCCACGATTCCTGGTAACATATTATGTATTATTATGATAAGTAAAAGAATGATTGATAGTAAAATGGGAGCGAGTGGTTGCACTCCTGTAAGTGGATGAGTTGAGTTTGGAAGTGAATTTGTATTCCATTGTCCATATTATTTTTCTGATATAATATTTTGCTGCTGCACCAGAGTAGGTTCTTTTCCTACAAGTATTCAATATTGTATCTTGCTATTTGTCTGTATCTATATATACTTTAACTGCACAGGTTTATATGGGTGTCTGGTCCTAGCCTTGTCACTACTTCGTCGGGATAGGCCAGGCACTTACCAGCACATGGGGTCGGTTGTGCTGATGCTACACTCTGCACTCTTTTTGTGCAGAAACAGGTTACAGACAACAACAGCAGCAGTAGTACGATTATTGATATTCCGACCACCGAGACTTCGAGGTAGCATTGCATGCGTCCGCAGGACCCCTTGTCTCCTCTATCTTTACTTTTCAATCTGTTATCACGTATTCGAGATAAATAGTTTATATTCCTTCAGATGATTATGTGTATTGTTCTTAGAAGTTCGTGAGTATTGTGACACTAGTTCTTGGGTAGTGTATTATGTTTGGATTTTGTGCATCGTATCTAGTAAAAGTTGTTAAGTCTTCCGCTAAATTATTATTCCACTGTGTTAATAGTATTTTTTCGAAATGATTTTTATATGAGGGTTGTAATGAATGGAAATGTAAGTAAGAAGTTGGATTGCCAAGCTTCCATTAGTAGGCGCCATCACGACTCCCGATGGGGGGGGGGGAATCCAGGTCGTGACATGATGGAATTAGAGCTCTAGGTTGCACAGGTCTCACAACTCATGAACAACCTTAGTAGAGTATGAGGGATCGGTACTGAGATGTCTGTATTTATCCCCCAGAGGCTATAGAGTTAGGAAAATGTCACCTTTATTCTTTCCTGTCATGCGACTCTGATCCTTCAAATGCTAATTGAATTTCTACTTTGTTCTTCCGCAGATGGCAAGAACACGCGCTTCCTCATCTACCGACCAGCAGCCCAAGGCCCTAACAATAGCAGCTCTCGCTAGGGGCATAGGCCAAGGTTGAGGCCGTCCTAGAGGTTAAGGTAGGGGCGGAGCTCTACCCCGAGCAGCAGCACTAGTGGCAGAACCTCAGGTTCATATCGAGGAGGAGGTTCCAGCCCCAGCAGTTCCAATGGGCTCGGCTCAGGTCCCAGGAGGGATTATGTTTACTCCGTATCTTCAAGATGCTTTAGTACGGATAGCAGGCTTTATGGACAGTATCACTAGAGCAGGTTTACTGCCTGTAGCACCAGCCACTTCTCAGGTTGGAGGAGGTAATCAGACTCCTGCTACGCGCACACCGAAGCCAGTAATTTCCTAGGCTCGGGTTCCTTTGATTCAGCCAGCTGAGGCAATTTAGTCTGGCATAGTGACTCAGGCTAGTGATGGTACAACTATGTTTGCTGATGATTTATGGAGATTGGACAGATTTACCAAGCTATTCACTACCACATACAATGGCACTCCTTCGGAGGATCCCTAGGACTTTCTATATAGCTGCCACGATGTTCTCCGTACTATGGGTATTGTGGAGACTAATGGTGTTGATTTTGCCACTTTCTGATTATCTGGATCCGCCAAGACTTGGTGGAGGGATTATTGCTTATCTAACCCAGCAAGGTCACCATCTTTGACTTGGGGCCAATTTGCAAAATTGTTCTTGGAAAAGTTCCTTCTAGCAAGTCAGAAGGAGGCTCTACGTAGGCAATTTAAGTGTCTTCATCAGGGTTCCATGTCTATCACATAGTACAAGACTAGGTTTATTAACCTACCTCATCATGCCATTGTCATACTTCCCACAAATAGAGAAAAGGTGAGAAGATTTATTGATGGCTTGAGTCAGCCAATTCGTCTGCAGATGGTTATGGGAGCAGGGACTGAGATCACTTTTTAGGAGGCGGCCAATGCAGCCTGCCAGATCGAGATGGCTCTATCTCAGAGAGAAGGTCATGGGTCGGATAAAAGGCCCCATAATATAGGCAGGTTCAGTGGTACCTCATCTGAAGGTAGAGACTCGTATGGTAGAGGCCATCATCTTAGGCCTTTTCAGTCACCCCTTCAGGCTTCTCAAGGCCCATTCATGTAGTCGTGATTCTCAGCCACATTACTCTGATCAACAGCTGTACAGTGCATCATCAGCACCTATCAGTGCACAACCACTTCAGAGTTTTCGAGGTGATCATTCGGGTTGGCGAGGTCAGTCCCAGTTTTCTCAGCTTTCGTGTTTAGACGGGTGCTATGAATGTGGAGATTTGGGTCACATTAGGAGACATTGCTCGAGATTGAGAGGTGCTCAGTCGCAGTAGCAGGTTTCTCGTACTATGGTTCAGGACCCTATTCCCCCACAGCCTGCCCAGCCAGCTAGAGGCGGGGGTATAAGACATAGAGGTGGAGACAAAGGTCATAGAGGTGGAGCTCAGACCGATAGAGGTAGACACCAGCCAGCAACTGATCATCCCAAATATACTACTCAGGTTGGTGGGGCCCAAACCCGATGTTATGCACTTCCTGCCAGACTAGAGGCTGAATCCTCAAATGCTATTATTACAGGTATTATTTTGGTTTGTGATAGAGAGGCATCAGCATTATTTGACCCTAGGTCTACATATTCGTACGTGTCTTCCTATTTTGCACCATACCTGGTTCAGCCTAGTGATCTACTGGGTGTTCCTGTTCATATGTCTACACTAGTAGGCGATTCTATTGTGGTTGATCGAGTTCATCGGTCATGTATTGTGGTGATTGAGGGTCTTGAGACCCGTACTGATTTATTGCTCCTAAATATGGTGGACTTCGATATTATATTAGGTATGGATTGGCTATCTCCATATCATGCTATATTAGATTGCCATGCCAAGACTGTAACCTTATCTCTACCAAATTTACCACGTATAGAGTGGAAAGGAATCTCTGGTCATACTAGCCGTAACATTATTTCTTATGATAAGGCTCGGCGTGATAACTAGGGATTTTGCATGATTTTGAACCCCGTCTTACCTTAGCTTTGTGCATAAAATGTGATTAAATGGATTTGAATTACTTACAAGTGCGCTAATTTGCAGGTTTGTGCAAATAAAGGATAAATATCATCAAAGCGGCTCAAAAAGTAGTGAAACCGGCAAAACGTCAACGAAGAGATGAAAGACTTCAAGGAAGCCTGTGCGGACCGCACTATTTTGGTGTGCGGCCGCATAGGATGGTTCAGAGACTCAAAAGTTCAAGCACTATCTGCGCGAACTGCACTGATTTGGTGTACGGCCGCGCAGGAGAAGATCAGAGAAGCCTCAAATTGCAATCAAGACCCATGTGGACCGCGTCCAAAACTATGCGGTCCGCAATGAAGAAGACCAAAGCTGGAAATGTATAAGGAACAAGCCCCACGTGGCCGCGTGCCATATCAGTGCGGCCCGCGTGGGTAAAGGATCACAGACTGTGCTTGCAAAGGATCTGTGCAGTACGGCTGCATGACAAATGTATGCGGTCCGCGTTACCGTGCAGTGCGGCTGCATGAAAAATGTATGTGGTCCGCATTACTGTACTAACGCGGCCGCATGAAAAATATGTGCAGTCCGCATACCTGTTCCAGCAGCAGACCTTCAGCAACCCAAATAGCCCTACGCGACCGTACGACAAAAGTGTGCGGTCCGCGTGAGTCCCGCAGGGGTATTTTTGTCCGAAAATTTTAGGGTAGTATAAATATCTTTTTTTCTTTTTTAGGTTATGTTAGACAATACACAGTGACGGCTGAGCTCGTGAGGACCTTGAATTCGCCTATTTTGGGCAATTTTGTACTAAATTAACTTTAGATTTCATTTCCAATTAATTATTATGTCAATTTTAGCTTCAATTTCTTCATCTTCTTTAATTTCTATGGCTAGCTAAACCCATAGCTAGGGTTGTAGCCCAACCCTAGTGTGGGTAATTGATGGGTTAGAATATTAAATGCAAGGATGATTATGGGTAATTGGTTTTGGGTTGATTGAATGTGTTTAATTGGGATTTTGTGGTTGCAAACATGAAATCTATTTTTGTGGGTTTGGTCTATACTTGAGAAAGAGAGTCTAAAACCTCTCAATCAATCTCAACAAGAACTTGGAATGGACCCATGAGAATGGTAGTTCCAAATAACGGGTATAAATCTCGAGAGAGTAATTACCCAACTTGAGCCTAAAGTTGCTTGGGCAAATTAGCCTACCCAATTGGTCTCGAGAGAGTCAATTGGGCAAAAGTGTTCTCTCTAGTGAGAGGTGTGAGAATGAATGCATAGAGCAACGACTATCCAAATATCCCATGTATCATCTTCGCATTGAATTTCCATACATATTAGTTATTCCACCTAGGTATAAGCTACTTCCCTAATCCCCCTTTTCCATTAGCAAATCATAATTAGAAATAGCCTTATCATAATTTAGTAAACACAATAGTAGTATATACAATAGCTTATACATTGAAAATACCAAAAATGTTTGAAGATAAACTAGAAGCCAAAACTCAATTCTAGTGCAACACAATTATTCACTCCAAAAATCTAACTCCCTGAGGAATTGACCCCGAACCACTATTCGGGTAAGAGTATTAGTGCCCACTCATACCTTCGGGTTGAGTTTGCCACAACCACTTTTTGGCACCGTTGCCGGGGAGTTAAACGGTGTTGATTAATTGCGTTGCTAGTGTTGTGTTTTGCTTCTTCTTTCATTCTTTTACTAATTTTCTTGATTCAATTTTAATAGGTACAAATGGTTCTTAATGAAAATGCTAATCTTCCCCTTGGCGATGCCATGTCAGGGGAGGAGGTAGAGGATCTTGAGCAAGATGATTTTCTGGTACAAAATATACCACGAAGGGCTTGAAATGCTAATGCTAATCAACATGACCAAATTCCAGACCCTCCTCCGCCATCGTCAAGGGTTGCACCAAGAGCAATGACAAATTAAGGGTATGCTAGTGCCATTGTTCCTCCCCGAATCCGAGCGGGGAACTTCCAAATTACAAATGTGATGCTGACACTATTGGAGCAAAGAGGGTATTTTACGGGCGCCTCCAATCAAAATGCCTACAAGCACTTGAAGGGGTTTGTAGATACTTGTTGGGGAAGCAAACAAACCAATGGGTCCGAAGATGCTTTGCGGTTGCGGCTTTTCCCTTTCTCATTGAGGGGTAAGGCGCTAGATTGGTTGGAGAGATTGCCGAATCATTCAATCACTACATGAGATGAATTGGCGGATAAGTTCATCGCCAAGTTCTTTTCCCTAACTCATATGGCGGCATTGAGAGATGAGATTCTAGCCTTCAAGCAAGAACCAACGGAGCCATTGCATGAAATTTGGGAGAGATATCGGACTATGGTGAAAGAGTGCCCTAACAATGACATGACCGATGCTATGGTTAAACAAACTTTCTATAAGGGGATCAACACGGCGAACCAAAGTGTTGTGAACCAACTAGCGGGAGTCAATTTCATGAAGTTATCTATGGAGGAAGCATGTGAAGTAATGGATCAATGGCCGACACTTCTTCGGCATGGCAAAGTCGGGCGAATGTACCTCAAGGAGATCCGAATGTTATTCATCTACATAAAGAGTTGCATGACCATGGACAAGCCATTGCCGAACTCACTACAACCATGAATCAATTGGCGAAAGCTCAACTTCAAGAAGTGCAAAATCCACGCCAAGTGAATTCTATGGAGAATGTGTCAATGTTGAAAAGAAGGAATATAGAGCAACAAGCGCAACAAAGCCAATATGATCAAAATGATAACAACAATGATGGAGGATTCTCTAATGATGGCTTTGATGATCAAGATGAAGATTGTCAATATGTGAACAATTTCCAAGGCAATAGAGGAAATCAAAACAACCAACAATGGCATTCCCAAGACAATTGGGGGAACAATCAAGGAAGAGGTAATTGGAATAATAACAACAATAGGAATGATGGTGGAGAGTGGAACAACCAAGGCAATAATTGGAACAATCAAGGAAATAGTGGTGGCAATTGGAGTGCCCACAACAACAATTGGGGGAACAATAACAATCAAGGCGGGTAGAACAATGGTGACAATCAAAACAATCGGGGGCAAGGTTTTCAAAGAGCTCCTATGTACCAACAACCCAACAATCCACCCCCTTTCCATTCACAAGGATCAAGTTCTCCGGGCAATGATATGGGTCGCATTGAAATCATGTTCGTGCAAATGATGAAAAAGAATCAAGATTCGGATGCCCAACTAGCATCTCATAATACGTCAATCCGAAATTTGGAAGTGCAAATCGGACAACTTTCTCAATCTTTGAACTCCCGACCTAAAGGTGCACTACCAAGTAACACGGTGGTGAACCCGAAGGGAGGGAACAATCATGTGATGGCCGTGACAACTAGGAGTGGAAGAGGCGATGTTGTAAATACCTCAAATGAGAATCGTGTTGTGGATGCGGAAGCCTATTTGAATGATGATGACATGCAAATGAATGATGACCGTGTGGTTGAGCCTATTGCAACAAATGATGTGAGGATTGAAATTGAGGATGAGGCCCGGATTGAGTCCCAAGATACCGTGAACCCATCTAGGGAACACATCATCAATATTCCCGAGCCATCTATTCCATAGGCCAAGGCACCCTTGCCAAGGCCTCCTCCACCGTATCCTCAAAGATTGGCAAAGAAAAAAGGAGATAGTCAATTTAAGAAGTTCATAGAGATGATGAAGAGCTTGACCATTAATGTTCCCTTGGTGGAGGCACTTGAACAAATGCCCGGGTATGCGAAATTTATGAAGGATTTGGTGACGAAGAAGAGGTCGGTGGATTGTGAAACGATAACGATGACTCACCAAGTGAGTGCCATAGTTCATTCCATGGTTCCTAAGCTAGAAGACCCCGAAGCCTTCACCATCCCTTGTACTATCGGTTGTGCTAATTTTGCCAAAGCACTATGTGATTTGGGTGCTAGTATCAATCTCATGCCATACTCCGTATTTAAAACCTTGGGTATTCGACAACCCCGTCCAACATCAATGAGGTTGCAAGTGGCGGACCGTTCTATGAAGAGGCCTTTGGGAATTATTGACGATGTGCTAGTGAGAGTTGCAAGTTTATTCTACCGGCCGATTTTGTCATTCTTGATTGTGAAGTTGATTTTGAGGTGCCTATCATTATCGGTAGGCCATTCTTGGCTACCGAGAAAGCTCTTGTAGATGTTGAAGCAGGGGAATTGACATTTAGGGTCGGTGATGAGAAGGTGGTTTTCCATGTGTGCAAATCCATGCGCCAACCAAATAGCACCGAAGTGTGCTCGTTTGTGGACATTGTCACGACGGTGATAGTGGATGACACAAGCGCCATGATAAATGTTGAGGATCCACTTGAGGCAGTACTTTTAAACATGGAGACCAACAAAGATGCCGAACGTATGCAATGTGTGAATGCCTTACATGGTATGGGCTCGTACTCTTATGAGCCAAGGAAGCTATCATTGGATCTTGAGTACCGAAAGACTCCTCCTACATGCAAGTTGACGCCACTTTGGCGGTCTTACAAAAGAGGAAGCGAGCGATTGGATGGACTTTGGCGGACATTCGGGGAATAAGCCCCGCCTTTTGCATGCACAAAATAATATTGGAGGAGAATGATCGACCATCACTTGAGAATCAAAGAAGACTGAACGAGGCTATGCAAGAGGTCGTCACGAAAGAAATTATAAAATGGTTGGATGCCGGGGTGGTTTACCCCATCTCGGATAGTTCTTGGACTTCCCCGGTCCAATGTGTTCCCAAGAAAGGTGGCATGACGGTTGTCACCAATGCAAAGAATGAGCTAATTCCTACTCATACTGTTACGGGTTGGAGAGTTTGTATGGATTATCGAAAGCTTAACAAGGTGACGAGGAAGGATCATTTTCCATTGCCTTTCTTGGACCAAATGTTGGACCGATTGGCGGGTAGAGATTATTATTGTTTCTTGGATGGTTATTGGGGGTATAATCAAATCCTCATTGCCCCAGAAGATCAAGAGAAGACAACCTTTACATGACCCTATGGCACATTCACTTTCTCTCAAATGCCATTAGGATTGTGTAATGCCCCAGCCACGTTTCAGAGGTGCATGATGGCGATCTTCACCGATATGGGTGGAAGACATTCACGAGATATTTATGGATGATTTCAGTGTAGTTGGAGATTCCTTTGATGATTGCTTGGCAAATTTGGACCGTGTATTAGCTAGATGCGAAGATACAAACTTGGTGCTTAATTGGGAAAGTGCCACTTTATGGTGAAAGAAGGAATTGTCTTGGGGCACAAAGTTTCGAAAGACGGTATTGAGGTCGATAATGCAAAGATTGAAGTCATTTAAAGGCTCCCTCCCCCTAACTCCGTCAAATGGGTGAGGAGTTTCCTAGGGCACGCCTGGTTCAATCGGCGATTCATCAAAGATTTTTCCAAGATTGTGAACCCTTTGTGTAGACTTTTGAAGAAGGATGCAAAGTTTGTTTTTGATGAGAGATGCATGGAGTCTTTTGAGTTGTTAAAGCATAAATGGACAACTACCCCCATCATCACTGCACCCAACTGGAATTTGCCTTTTGAACTAATGTGTGATGCTAGTGATGTGGCGGTAGGTGCGGTACTTGGTCAGCGGCTCAACAAGATGTTCCACCCAGTGTACTATTCAATTAAAACGATGAATGAGGCTCAGCAGAATTATACCGTCACAGAGAAGGAGTTGTTAGACATTGTATTTGCCATGGAGAAATTTCGTCCTTATCTTATGGGGGCTACGGTGATAATCCACACCGATCATGCCGCCCTTCGGTACTTGATGACAAAGAAGGACTCCAAAGCAAGATTGATGAGATGGGTGCTTGTCCTTCAAGAATTCAATCTAGAGATTGTTGACCGAAAATGGAGTGAAAATCAAGTGGCGGACCACTTGTCTCGTCTAGAGGAGGAGGGGAGGCCATCCAACGTCCTTGAGATCAATGATTCTTTTCCGGATGAGCAACTCCTTGCAGTGTCAATGAATGATATGCCATGGTTCGCCGATGTAGCCAACTACCTTGTGTCCATTGTGATTCCATGTGAGCTCTCTTCCAACCAAAGAAAAAAGCTAAAGCGGGATAGTTTGGACTTTTATTGGGATAATCCATACTTGTTTAAAATTTGCACGGATGGAGTGATTAGAAGATATGTCCCGGAGAGCGAGCAAATGAGCATCTTGGAGGCTTGCCACTCCTCTTCCTATGATGGTCACCATGGGGGAGTGAGGACGACCTCTAAAGTCTTGAGCTGTGGATTCTATTGGCCGACAATTTTCAAGGATTCTAGTGATTTAGTGAAGAGATGTGATGCATGTCAAAGAGCTGGTGGAATTTCAAAGAGAGATGAGATGCCCCTAAACACCATCCTAGAAGTTGACATTTTTTATGTGTGGGGCATTGATTTCATGGGTCCGTTCGTGAGTTCTTGTGGAAACACATATATTTTTGTAGCAGTGGACTATGTTTCGAAGTGGGTAGAAGCAGTGGCTCTTCCTAACAACGAAGCCCGGAGTGTTGTGAACTTTTTGAAGAAATAAATCTTTACAAGATTTGGGACCTCCCGTGCCATCATTAGTGATGGGGGCTCCCATTTTTGTAACAAGGCTTTCGATTCATTGTTGACCAAGTATGGTGTTAATCACAAGGTCACTACTCCATACCAACCCCAAGAAAGCGGTCAAGTTGAAGTTTCAAATTGGGAAATCAAAAGCATCTTGTCTAAGACGGTCAATGCAAATAGGACCGATTGGTCCAAGAAACTAGATGATGCGTTGTGGGCTTATAGGACGTCCTACAAAACGCCAATTGATATGTCTCCCTACCGATTGGTGTTTGGTAAGGCTTGTCATCTTCCGGTAGAGCTTGAACATAAAGCGATGTGGGCCTTGAAAAAGATGAAATTAGAATTGGATGTAGCGGCTAATCTCCGGGTTGATCATTTGAATGAGCTTGACGAGTTTAGATTTCAGGCATACTCCAGCTCATCCTTATACAAGGACAAGATGAAGTACCTCCACGATAAATACGCTCAAAGCAAGAAGTTCAAGGTTGGTGACATGGTTCTTCTCTTCAATTCCCGGGTGAGATTGTTTCCAGGAAAGCTCAAGTCAAAGTGGAGTGGCCCTTTTGAAGTAGTAGGTGTGACCCCGTTTGGATCTCTAGACTTAAAGAACAAGAATGGTGAAATATTTCGAGTAAATGGGCATCGGGTGAAGCACTATTTGGGGAAGTTGGATGACAGCCAGGTGGTGGCACTTTTTCACTTGAAGTGATGGTATGGTAATTTGCGTCGTGCCGCAACGTTAAATCAGGCGCTTCTTGGGAGGCAACCCATGTCTTTTTCTTTTCCTTTGTTTTCTTCATCAGTAGGATAGGATTTTTGAGTTAACAGTGTGTGAAGTGTTGCAGGGAGTATGTTGAGATAATACAGGAAAATACAGAGTGAACAGCTCTCTGAAGTTTGGGCCACGCGGCCGCTCTACAAATCCGTGCGGTCCACGTGGGTTGATGAAAGTGATGTCCTGAACCAAAGGAAACCTTCGCGGCCCGCATACCAAAAGTGTGCGGTCCGCGTGGGGTGGAAAAGAGAGAATGAAAAATTATCAAGTCTCTGAAGATTGGCTACGCGCCCGCACATCAAATCAGTGCGGTCCGTGTGGAAGCTCAACAAGAGGGAAGGTTTGTGAAGTTAGGCACGCGGCCGCACACCAAAACAGTGCAGTCCGCGTGACCTGCTGGGTAAAATGAACACAAGGCAAATCCTGTGCGGTCCGCGTGCCATAAGTGTGCGGCCGCGCAGGTCGGTAAGTGATGGGTCCCACCATTTTTTCTATAAATAGGGACCCCTGGCCTTCATTAAACCTTTTGGCCAAATTTCCTTTTGAGACATAAATTACTATTCATTCCCACTCTGTGTGCTTCAATTACAACATTCAACCACTCTTGGTAACATTTCATCTTTGGTTCATTGTATTCATTATTTTATAGTGTATATAAATTAATTAATGTTAGCGTAACTTCTTAATTTCTTTATTTTCTTCTCTTAATTGATAGCATTATGATCAAGCATGCTAATTATAGAACTAGGGCTAATTTTCCTTGTTACAATAGATGAGTAGGGACACCTAGGACACAGGATATTGAACACAATGGACTGAATTGAACAATAGGGTAACCTACCAGTTTTGATTTTCTGTCCTACGCGGCTGCACACTTTTGTTGTGCGGTCCACGTGCCTTTCTGAGTAATCAATCACACCTATGCGGCCATGGTCCAAATCAGTGCAGACCGTGTGCCCGAGGTTCAGAGAATGAAAAATGTGGTAGTTTCTTCTGTGCGGACCGCGTCCATTTCTGGGCGGTCCGCGTTGACCTCACGCGGCCGCGATCCAAATCACTGCGGTCCGCATGGGTCAACTTCAGAGAGTTTGTTTGTTGGGTTATTAACCTGTGCGGACCGCGTGGCAAAAATGTGCGGTCTGCATTGACCTCATGCGGCCGCGATGCAAATCAGTGCGGTCCGCGTGGGTCAACTTCAGAGGGTACTTACAGGTTGCTGGTTAGCCTGTGCGGACCGCGTGTCAAAAGTATACGGTCCGCGTGGCTTCTGTTCTTCACTGTGCTTGTTTTACTTATGATCTTTTGTGATTGTATACTGCTCACATGCTTCGACTAACCAAAATAGATTGTACTTTTGCAGACAATGACGAAGAAGAAGCTAGCACAACGTGGGGGTAAACAACCCGGGAGGGGTGGTCCCTCTCGAAGGGACAAAGGCAAAAGGATAGTAAAACTCACCCCGGAGGCCCGGGAAAACATCAACAAAACCCGAAAGATAATTCGGGAAGCTGACAAAGTGGCCTTGATAATAGGTGAATTTGACTATAATTGTACCCTAAATAATCACACTTTGTTATGGAATTAATGTTGTTATGAGGACAAAATGCTTTGATTAGTGTTCGATTGTGTTTTACAGGTACATGTGATACATTGGATGCCATAAAGAGCTATTTTGGAGTCCTAGGTTGATGAAAAGGCCAAAAGAAGAGCTAAAGTGAAGAGGCCTGGAAGAAGCAGTGAAAAATCAGAAGTATTGTTCATCCGCGGCTCACTCGCGGTCACGGATGAACCGTGAAAAAAGAAGGCCTCTGAAGTTTGAGTGTTCGCGGTTCGCTCGCGGCCGCGGACGAACCGCGGAAGGCTCCGCGGCAGCAATCCCAATTGGTCTCAAACTTAGTTTTTAAGCCCTAAAACCTCTATATAAACTCCTATTTTGCCGCCTAGAGGCATGTAATGTATTATTCAATACTTTTGCAAGGTTTTTAGTAGGAGAGATTCCTCTCAAACTCTTTCTTTTATGTTATATCAAGTATTTCTTAATGATTTCAATTGTTATTCTAGTTTCCTCAAGCATGAGTAGCTAAATTCTTTTCTAAGGTTTGGATGGAACCTATTGGGTGATGAAGTTATCATTTATGTGATTACAAATTGTGACTTAGATTTCTATTTGTTCAACTTCGTTCTTGTTGTAGTTAATTGGTAGGATCCCCAATTAGCTGTGCCTATTTAGTGTGCATAACTTGGAAAAGAGTGCATATTTAGGTTTATTGTTGAACAACACCACACCTAGGTTATTAGAGGAATCTATAACTTTAGGCGTAAAGACGGGGTTAGGAATAACGAAGTCTTGGGTGCAATCTTAAGTGAACTATTCAAATTAAAGCTAGCTAGGGTAGCTCGGGAGAGTGCACTAGTAAATTATTATAATTGCTCGGGAGAGGGTTACGATACACATAGCGTTCATGATTGATAGAATATATTAACAATTTGTATGAGCATAGCGATAAGGGATTCCATCAATAGGGGAAATCAATACCTTAGTGTTTCTCCATATTATTTTACTCAACATTAAATTCTTTCTTTTAAGCATTTTTTAATTATTGCAAAAGTAGATATTCGAAAATTACACAAATAAATATTTTAAATTTTGAGAACTTGATTCGGAAGTACTTTTAGGGTTGTGATAGTTGCAATTGGTAGGTTAATTCTCTGTGGGATCGATCTTGGACTTATTAGACCAAGTTATATTGACTACGACCGTTGCTTGGACGTGAATCAATTTTGGCGCCGTTGCCGGGGAATTAACGGAATTATCAATTGCCATTGCCAGAACTTCAAGATTCTTGTGTATTCAGGTTCTTTCTACACTCTACATTGAATATTTTGACATTTGTTGATTTGGGAATTCAGCTGCATGCCTAGAAAATCTGCAAGGACTGGAGAACTAATTGAAGGACTCTCAGACACTGAGCAAACCTTCCGGGCACGTAACAAAGCCATCAAACAAATTCAACAATCTCAACAACCAATCAAACTAGACTTCGACATGGGTGACATAATCGATCAAAACCAGGATGCTAGGCTGAATATGCAAGAGGCACAGGAGGCACAGGAAGGTGCACTGTTCGACTGGGCACAACCCACAACGGATAATTTGGCAACTGCCATCGTTGTGCCAGCAATTCAAGCTGAGTCTTTCCAGATTACTAACAACATGCTTCACTTGTTGCAAAACGAGGGATTATTCTCTGGGTCTCAGGTTGAAGATCCACAACAGCACCTAAAGAACTTTCTATCAATATGCAAAACACAAAGGCAACCGAATGCAACTCCGGAAGCTATCAGATTACTACTCTTTCCGTTCTCAGTTACAGGAGCAACACAAATATGGCTAAACTCACTCCCAATAAACTCCATTGCAACTTGGGATGAGTTAGTCAAACAATTCCACAACAAGTTTCATCCACCCAACAAAACAGCTCAACAAATTGATGAGATTGTGAGCTTCAAGCAGAAACCAATGGAAACATTACATGAAACTTGGGGCAGATTCAAGGGTATGCTTGTTATGTGTCCTCACCATGGGATTCCTGAGCAGATGTTAGGCCAAAGATTCTACATGGTACTTTCAGACAGCATGAAAAATATTGTAGATGCTTCAGCAGGCGGGGCTTTTCCGAGCAAGACTTGGAGAGAGGGCCAAAATTTACTAGACAAGATGGCTCAAAATTCTGGGTGGACGTCCAGGAATGCTCCTATCACACCAGTAGTACACTCTGTACTTCTGGATCCATCCAACACTTAGGAGGAGAATGTGGCAACTTTATTGACACAAATGAGCATCCTGACAAAGAAGGTGGAAGAATCAGGGGTTAAGCAGCAAGTTCACATTGGAGATACTACCAATGGTGGTTTATGCACATCTTGCATTAGCCAACCCATATGTAATCTATGGGCTACAGACCAAGAACATCATCATCAGCATGAGGATATGAACTATGTGGCTAACTAGGGAGGACAACGACAAGGTAATCAAAACTGGGGCCAACAGGCTCCAATGCAGTACAGACCTCCCCAGCCACAATTTAATGCAGCAGGTATGAGGCCACCATACAACATGGCTCCATATCCTAGACCTCAGAATTTCGGCAATCAGCATCAGGGATATCATCCACCTCCACCACAACATGGGGGTAGACATGATGATGGGTTCGCAGAATTGAAAGCTATGATGCAACAGTTAATTGGGTCAAATGCCAAAACCAATGAAAGAATAGATGCACATGATGCAGCAATCAAAAATATGGAAGAGCAAATGGGTCAGATTGCTATGTCACTTAATAATCGTCCTCAAGCGACATTGCCTGCAGATACACAAACAAACCCAAAGGACCAAATCCCAAAGCAGATGATGGCAGTGACTCTGAGAAGCGGTAGAGATCTTGATGCTGAGAATGAAAGTGAGAAAATTGACAGACAGGCTGAGACACCTACTCCATTGCCCATTGAGCTGGATAAGTCCACAGGGTTGATAAAAGTCACAGTCCAGCCAGTTGCTGAAAATAAAGAAGCACAACAGGGAACGGAGAAAGTAGCTGAAAAGGTAGAGCAGCAGATTGATAAGAAATCGATAGACAAAGATAAATCCCAAGACACCGGGAAGAAGAGGCCTCCACCACCATTCCCCCAAAGGTTGGCCAAACACCAAAAAGAGGAGCAATACAAAAAGTTCTTCGATATGGTCAAGCAAATCCAGGTAAACATTCCATTAATTGAAGCTTTAAAAGAAATGCCTGGTTATGCTAAGATGATGAAGGATTTGATGTCGCGAAAATTTGATTTCCAAGACTTGGCCACAGTTACACTTACACAGACTTGTAGTGCAGTGTTCTCTAGACCCATTGCTGGGAAGCTATCTGATCCAGGTAGTTTTACCATCCCATGCACTATAGGGAATTGTGCCTTTACTAAGGCCTTATGTGATTTGGGGGCAAGCATTAATCTCATGCCCTTAGTTGTCTACAAGAGGTTAGGTATTGGGAGAGCCAGACCCACCTCTATGCTTTTACAGCTTGCTGACAGGACGGTTAAGCGTCCATTTGGTATTATAGATGATGTGCTAATCCAGGTTGGGAAGTTCGTGTTTCCGGCCGATTTTGTTATTCTTGATTGCAAGGTCGACGAAGAAATTCCCATAATCCTAGGAAGACCATTCCTAGCCACTAGGAGGACCATAATTGATTGTCAAACTGGGGAACTCAAGATGAGATTGAATGATGAGGAGATCATCTTCAATGTGCAAAAATCATGAAGCATCCTAGTGAGTTCGCAAATTGCTCTCTAATTGATGCTGTTGATATGATAGTGGAGACCGACGATGCAGAATTGACCATTGAAGATCCACTTCAAGCATGCCTGATGAACATGGAAGATGTAAACGGTGAAAGTTTGGTCGAATGGGTATTATCTCTGGAAGTCAAGGGATTCTGGAAGCGAGAGATCGAATTTGAACCCCTACACCTAGAGAAAAGAGAAAGCCCACCAGCAAAGCCATCCATAGAAGAGCCACCAAAGCTTGAACTTAAACCACTACCATCACATCTCAGGTATGAGTATCTATGTCCTAACTCCACGTTACCTGTTATTATCTCATCTAGTTTGTTAGATGTGCAGGCCCAAAAGCTTATACAAGTACTCAAGGAATACAAGACTGCCATCGGGTGGACCATGGCAGACATAAAGGGGATCAGCCCAGCCTATTGTATGCATAAAATTCTCCTGGAAGATGGACACAAACCTTCCAGGGAACACCAAAGAAGGCTGAACCCCAACATGAAGGAAGTGGTGAAGAAGGAAGTAATAAAGTGGTTAGATGCGGGAATCATCTTCCCAATCTCAGACAGCAGCTTGGTTAGTCCGGTCCAATGTGTGCCTAAGAAAGGAGGCATGACGGTAGTGAAAAACGACAACAATGAACTGATTTCAACAAGAACCGTCACCGGATGGAGAATATGCATGGACTACAGGAAGTTGAATCTATTCACCCGCAAAGATCACTTCCCACTTCCCTTCATTGATCAAATGCTTGACAGGTTGGCAGGGAGGTCCCACTTTTGCTTTCTGGATGGATACTCGGGGTACAATCAAATCTCCATAGCCCCTGAAGATAGAGAGAAGACCTTCTTCACATGCCCTTACGGTATCTTCGCCTTCAGGAGGATGCCATTCGGACTATGCAATGCACCCGCCACTTTCCAAAGGTGCATGATGGCTATTTTCACCGATATGGTGGAAGACATTATGGAGGTGTTCATGGATGATTTCTCAGTGGTGGGGAATTCATTCGATGAATGCCTTGCCAATCTGACTAGAGTGCTACAAAGGTGCATGGGAACAAATTTAGTGCTAAACTGGGAGAAGTGTCATTTTATGGTACAAGAAGGTATAGTACTGGGGCACCGGGTTTCAAGCAAAGGCATTGAGGTAGATCGTGCTAAAGTTGATGTCATTGCAAAGTTGCCTCCACCAACATCCATCAAGGCCATAAGAAGCTTTCTTGGACACGCCGGTTTTTACCGGAGGTTCATTAAAGACTTCTCCAAAATATCAAACCCTCTCTGTAAGTTACTTGAAAAAGATCACCCTTTTTTTTACTAACGAATGCAGGATTGCTTTTGAGGAACTGAAAAAGAGGCTGGTCACAGCACCCATCAACATTGCCCCAGACTGGGAGCAACCGTTCGAGTTAATGTGTGATGCAAGTGATTATGCAGTGGGGGCAGTGCTGGGCCAGAGGAAAGATAAGCTGATGCATCAAATATACTATGCAAGTAGAACTCTGAGTGGAGCACAGCTAATCTACATAGTGACGGAAAAGGAGATGCTGGCGGTCGTGTTTGCATTCGACAAATTTCTGTCCTATCTCATAGGATCAAAGGTAATCGTATACACAGACCATGTAGCTTTAAGATATTTAATTGATAAAAAGGACTCTAAGCCATGCCTAATTCGTTGGGTGTTGCTTCTCCAAGAGTTCGACCTCGAAATAAGGGATAGAAAAGGTACTGAAAATCAAGTAGCTGACCATTTGTCAAGACTTGAAGGAGATGAACTTGTCAAAGAGAGTGGGAAAATTCTGGAAACCTTTCCGGATGAGTAGTTGCTCACCACCACTCTCTTTGAAAAACCACAATATGCTGACTATGCTAATTACCTAGCCAGTGGCATTGTTCCTCATGACCTCACATCGGTCTAGAGGAAAAGATTTTTTCGTGAAAGTCAGTATTATTATTGGGATGAACCATATTTGTTTAGGATATGTCTTGATAACATGATCCGAAGATGCGTCCCCGAGATAGAACAATCTTCTGTTTTGCAGGCATGTCATGCTTCAGCATATGGTGGTCACTTTGGAGGAATATGGACAACTACCAAAATACTTGAGGCCGGGTTCTATTGGCCGACGGTGTTTAAGGATGCGCACTTGTGGGTGAAAGGTTGCAACGAATGTCAACGCACCGGGAACATCTCCCGGCGTCATGAGATGCCAATGAATCCAATCGAGCAAGTGGAAGTGTTCGATGTCTGGGGAATAGATTTCATGGGGCCCTTCATTAGTTCATACGGCAATAAGTACATACTTGTTGCAGTTGACTACGTGTCCAAATGGGTGGAAGCTACAGCATTATCCACCAGTGATGCTAAGGTGGTAGTGGGATTTTTGAAGAAGAATATTTTCACCCGGTTTGGGACCCCAAGGGCTATCATTAGTGACGGGGGCACACACTTTTGCAACCGAGCTTTTGAGAAATTACTGGCCAAGTATGATGTTAAACACCGTGTGGCCACTCCATATCACCCCCAAACTAGCAGACAAGTTAAGGTCTCCAACAGGCAGATAAAAAGTGTACTGACTAAAACAGTGAACGCCACAAGAACCCACTGGTCCAGGAAGCTTGATGATGCACTATGGGCATATAGAACATCATTCAAAACACCCATTGGCATGTCTCCTTACAAATTTGTGTTCGGAAAAGCTTGTCACTTACCGATTGAATTAGAGCATAAAGTGTGGTGGGCACTGAAACAATTGAATCTCAACTTGGATGAAGCAGGTAAAGCAAGTTTGACTGGGTTGCATGAGTTAGAAGAATTTTGGTATCTAGCATTTGAAAATACAAGATTGTATAAAGAGAGGATGAAGCGGATCCATGATGAAAATATCGTTGAGCGTACCTTCAAAAACAGGGACAAGGTACTACTATACAATTCAAGATTACGACCGTTCCCAGGTAAATTGAAATCAAGGTGGTCAGGACCCTTCAAGGTAATTGAGGCATTTGAGTCAGGAGCTGTGGAAATTCAAACTATGGATGGATCACGTACATTCAAGGTAAACGGACAGCGGTTGAAACAATACATCGGCCTGGATGACATGAAGGACAAGGTAGAATTGCGGTTGGATGAACCTCAAAGGTCTAGCGAGCCGTAAAATACGCTAAGTTGAGTCGTGCCGCGATGTTAAATCAGGCGCTACATGGGAGGCAACCCATGAAAATGTTGTAAGTAATTTTATCTTAGTAGTAAGTAATAAAGGAATATAAGAAAAACACAAATTTTTGCTGAACAGTCGAAAGAATTTTTTCAGAGAGGAGCACTGTCCGCGGTCCATCCGCGACCGTGGATGAACCGCGGAAAAATGCCCTCTCTGAACTTTGTCTGTTCGCGGTCCATTCGCGGCCGCGAACCAACCGCGAAAAAATGACCTCTCTGAATCTCGACTGTTCGCGGTCCATCCGCGGCTGCGAACGAACCGCGAACAGTCGCGGTCAGTTCCGCGGTCGGCGAAAATTACTGTTTTTTTTATTTTCTTTTCCCTCCCCTCTTTAAAACCATAAAAGCACTCCCCCTCTCCCTCACAACCACTCAGCCGCCCCCCCCACTCTCCCAATTTCTCTCTCTCACTAACTCAAAACTCTCCCCCTTCTCTCTAAAAATTCCCCAAACCCTCTTCTCCAATTCACCCCATTCTTCCTCCATTACTTCTTCATTGTATTAGTTGTAAGTTTCTCTACTTCTCTTCTCTCTTATTTTGTTTTTATTCTTAGTTCTTGATTATTTAGTTTGTAGAAGTAATTAGATATTGTTAGTTTAGTATATCTTTTGAATATGATGTGGTTTTCTTTGTGCTATACATGTTTCCATGAAATTTTACTAAGGAACCTTGTCATATAGTTGAAGTTTGGTAAAGAATTGGTTTGTGGGTTTTCAATTGTGTTGTTGATGCTAATTTTATGATTTGGAAACCTAAAATAGTATGAACACCATGTATGTTGATGAGTAAGCTAAGTGGGCAAATTATAATTGTTCATAAGGTATTGATGTAGTTTAGGAAAAATAATGCCCAACTCATAAATTGATAATGGTGTAGTTTATTGGGGATGGACTAAGTCAATGGGGTAATATTAGAAGTGTTCAAAGAACTAAGTGTGGGGTGCTCAAATAGGCATGTGTAAAATAGTTAGATAAAGAATCTTAATATAGGAGTATGAGGGAATTGCACAAAAAGAATGGTCAATTGTGAGTTTTCAAGGATGGCGAAGTCTGAGTAGCCTTCCAATGACTAACGGTTTACAAACTTTTTGGCCATCTTAATTGTGCAGGATCATGGCCCCAAAGAGAGCACGACATGGTGCTAGTTCATCCAGGCAGCCGACTTAGACGAGTCTAGGTTTGCTGATGAAGGAGCTGAAAATGCATTTCACATTAAAGCAAAAAAGAAGTGGCTCCAAGAGGTAGAAGTTGACAGGATAGCTATCCGCTCGGAGAAGCCGGAAATTTATGACGAGATCCGGAGGCGCGAGATGGAGTTCCTCTTTGACTCACCTCTTAAGGTGAACAAGATGCTTGTCCGAGAATTCTACGCCAATGCTCCTTATGCTATGGTCAGAGAAGTTTTCGTCAGAGGTAAGCGGGTCAATGCTCATATTCCTACTATTCGGCGGGTACTTCGCCTGCCATTGCACACTAGTGATGTTGATTACTACCATGATAGGCCTGGTGTCACACGGGACATGCTAATAGAGGCCCTATGTGTAGATGGAATCCTAGTATGGATTAGAAATCAAACTCTGCACTCTAACTGTTTTACACACACTGCCAAATGTTGGTTCTCCATAATTTGCAACCGTATTTTGCCCTCAAGTAACACCACAAATGTTAACTTTAATAGGGCTGTTTTGACTTGGTGTTTTGTAACACATCGGGATGTTGATATTGCCCGAGTCATTAGTGACGAGATGGTATTGAGGGGATCCCTCACTGCCAAGGGTTTTTATTACCCATCTCTTGTCACTACGTTGTGTCTCCTCAACCACACCCCAGTTACTGATGCTGACGGTGAGCTACTACCGAGAGCTCCATTTAGAGCTGCTACTATCCGGGTTGGACGAGACACAACCCCTATTGATTTAGATGAGGAAGACGATCCTGTATCGGAGGCCCGGGCCAGGCACTCCACGGATTCAGCCGGACCTTCCAGGTCTGCTCCTCGTGGAGCAAGCATGTCTAGATCCGAGTCCACACGACCTATGTTAAGGTCAATGGAGGAGGAGGTTGCTGCTCTGCGCACCTCCGTAGATGGCTTACACACACGGCTAGATGCCATGTCCACTAGGCAAGCCCGGTCGGAAAACAGGTTTATGGCATGGTTCAGAGCACTTGGGAGAGCATGCCATGTCGACCCATCCACCGTCTCCGACTCCGAGTGAGTCACGGGTAAGTTTCCTTGCCCCTCTTGTGCTTTAATTTTTATTTATGCCATGGGGACATGACATATTTTTAAGTGTGGGGTGGGTAACTTATCTTGTACATAATGTATATATTAGTGTAGTAAGTAATATAAAATAATAAAAATACAAAAAAAAATCATAAAAGTTTTAAAAAAAAATCCAAAAAAATATGTGTAGAGGACTCTTCCTGATGACGGACTATTTAGGACAAGTACTCTTGAGGGAAGTGGTCCACGTAGGAATTTTTCCTTCTTTTATTTTTCTTTTTCTAGGTAATGTATCATCTCCCCCTTGGTTTTTCTTTTGACCACGGTTCTTTCCAAGGGTTTTTATTGAACCGGGTTAGGTAGATTTTTTTTTCTTTCTTTTTTCTTAGGATTAGAGGTAAAAGGGCAACATGTAACCCCGAATATGCACATTAGCAAAAGCGTAAATTGAACTTGAGAATGTATCTTCTAAGCTTGATTGTAGAATCTCAATATGCCTTAAATTGCACAAGAATGCTTGCTTGAACATCGATAGGACTTTGTAGATAAACTGGATTCCAAATGAGTTGCATGCTATGTGTGTGAGATTTTACTTACATTATATGTTTTACATGATACCTAGAACTTGCCATGTGTGTTTGCAAAGCGAAATAGAAGTTGTTCGGTTGTAGAAAGGATAGAGGCATTTCGTTGTGTAACCCCATATATCAATAGACATGAATTCACCCGTACATTATATCTTAGTTAACCCCTTTGAGCTTAAAGCCTATTCTTTGATAACCCTTGAATATTCTTCAAATTATTATATTTGTTCTACTTTACCTCCTAGAAGCACTTGTATTGTAATAAATATGCAAAAGTTTAAGTGTGAGGCGAAGGGAAATTGAAAAGGGAAAATCAAGAATGAATGGTAGAAAATAGTGAACTGGACAAAAAAATGTAAATGCATTGCAAAGCAATGAAAAAAAATGAAAAGAAAAAGATATTTTGAGAAAAAGAGCTATATCAATGTATACATGAAAATTAGAAAAGCCAGTTACACCAACAAAAGAAAAGTGGGGATTAAAAGCAATTAAAGGTGAATGAATGTTTAGGGGAGACATAAGGAAGAAAACGAAAAGGGAAGATGTAAAAAGGAAACGAAAAGTGCTTAGGGAGGTTAGTCATTATAACCAAAAGTATCCTACCCATCCCGTAGCCATCATTACAACCCTTAAAGACCTCTTGATCTATGATTGAATAACTCGATTAGTGGAGTATTACACGAGGGGCAAGCCTATGGTGTGTCTGTATGCATATGAATGTTCTTTGTTGAGAGTGAGTGAATTTTTCCGATATTTATAAGTTCCATGTTTTTGAATTGTTAATGTGTGGGAACTTCTCTCAATAAATTTGGCGAGGGCATGTAATTCAAGAGGAAGAAGGTAAATTTGCAAGTTTTTGGTAATAAGTAGAGTAAGTAATAATGTGCTGGCATGAGAGTTTACGGTTAAGTAAAGATCATGCATATCTTAAGTTGTTCATGTATAATAGCTTTTGTGACATAATTTGGGGGAGACAAATTTTTGTTAATTGGCCTAAAGTGTGATTAAAGATTGCTCGAGGACGAGCAAAGGTTTAAGTGTGGGGTATTGATAATAGGTGAATTTGACTATAATTGTACCCTAAATAATCACACTTTGTTATGGAATTAATGTTGTTATGAGGACAAAATGCTTTGACTAGTGTTCGACTGTGTTTTACAGGTACATGTGATACATTGGATGCCATAAAGAGCTATTTTGGAGTCCTAGGCTGATGAAAAGGCCAAAAGAAGAGCTAAAGTGAAGAGGCCTGGAAGAAGCAGTGAAAAATCAGAAGTATTGTTCATCCGCGGTTCACTCGCGCCCGCGGATGAACCGCGAAAAAAGAAGGCCTCTGAAGTTTGACTGTTCGCAGTCCGCTCGCGGCCGCGAACGAACCGCGGAAGGCTCCGCGGCAACAATCCCAATTGGACTCAAACTTAGTTTTTAAGCCCTAAAACCTCTATATAAACTCCTCGTTTGCCCCATAGAGGCATGTAATCTATTATTCAATACTTTTGCAAGGTTTTTGGTAGGAGAGATTCCTCTCAAACTCTTTCTTTTATTTTATATCAAGTATTTCTTTATGATTTCAATTATTATTCTTGTTTCTTCAAGCATGAGTAGCTAAATTCTTTTCTAAGGTTTTGATGGAACCTATTGGGTGATGAACTTATCGTTTATGTGATTACAAATTGTGACTTAGATTTCTATTTGTTCAACTTCATTCTTGTTGTAGTTAATTGGTAGGATCCCCAATTAGTTGTGCCTATTTAGTGTGCATAACTTGGAAAAGAGTGCATATTTAGGTTTATTGTTGAACAACACCACACCTAGGTTATTAGAGGAATCTATAACTTTAGGCGTAAAGTCGGGGTTAGGAATAACGAAGTCTTGGGTGCAATCTTAAGTGAACTATTCAAATTAAAGATAGCTAGGGTAGCTCGGGAGAATGCACTAGTAAATTATTGTAATTGCTCGGGAGAGGGTTACGATACACATAGCGTTCATGATTGATAGAATATATTAACAATTTGTATGAGCATAACGATAAGGGATTCCATCAATAGGGGAAATCAATACCTTAGTCTTTCTCCATATTATTTTACTCAACATTAAATTCTTTCTTTTAAGCATTTTTTAATTATTGCAAAAGTAGAATTCGAAAATTACACAAATAAATATTCTAAATTTTGGGAACTTGATTCGGAAGTACTTTTGGGGTTGTGATAGTTGGAATTGGTAGGTTAATTCTCTGTGGGATCGATCTTGGACTTATTAGACCAAGTTATATTGACTACGACCGTTGCTTGGACGTGAATCAGGAGTCTCATTCCACGGGGAGTGATTACGTGCCTTCAAGAAGTATCACCTCAGAGTCTGCCCCCTCCCACATATCAGTCTCAGTACCAATCATAGCCTCCTCATCTTCAGATAAAGACCAACCCACAGAGGCCACTTCCAAGGCCACCTCCAAACAAGTAAATGTAGTCTCGGACTCGTCTGATGAGTCTCGAGCTGAGAAGCAAAATAGTGATGATGTGTACTCTACTTCTCCCACAGCTTCACTATCAGGGGAGAGTAGAGGTCAGGGAGAGGGAGGTGAGCCACAGGTTGGGGGGATAAAGCAGACTAGGGATCCCAATGTATGGTCCGATAGGTTTGTCAGTGAGCTAGCATGGCATACGTTTAGAGAGTGGTGGCCAAAGAGGAGATTGATCCCAGAGAGGAGATTCATAGATGTGGACCTGCTTCCGCACAACCCTCACGTGCAAGCACAGTTCCACATGAGAGAGGGTTGGAGCTTCTTTAAGGAGTGGGTGGAGAATGTAAATGAACACATGGTGAAGGCGTTTTATGTCAATATCCACCATTTAGTCCGGGATTCCACTGCCACAAAAGTTAGGGACCAAATTGTGTTATTTGATGGAAAGTCGCTCAATGAGTTTTTGGGGTTCGCAGAGGAAGATGAATCTCAGTATCTAGAGAAGTTAGCTCAGAAGGAGGAGGCCCGACCTTGGTTAGCAGAGGTGCTAGCGGCTCCCGGAACTGTTCCGGTGTGGCTAAAAGCACAGGAGAAGATTTACAGGAACACCCTCAGCTTCGAGGCGAAAGGGTGGTTGACTTTTGTCTGCAACCGTCTGGATCCCACCACTCACGACCATTCAGTGCCGATTGATAGAGCGGTGTTGGTAGCTTCAATCATGGCAGGATTCCCATTGAATGTGGGAAATATCATGTATAGGGTCATCTCCAATGTGGCCAATGAGACCAAGACGAACTACCCCTTCCCCAACATATTGACGATGTACTTCAGAGAGCTAAAAGTGAAAAGGAAGAAGTTTGATGTTCTGGTGCCTCTGGCAGGGGGCGTATTCGTGGTATGATCAAAAGGGTCCGGACAACCCTAAGACGGCCAAAAAGGGCCAAGCCACCACTTCCACCACAGCTAGCCAGTCTGAGGAGCCAGCTGTCACTACTACTAAGCAGGCCGCTTCACTCCCTCCGGGTCCATCTACAGCACCTTCCTCATCTACAGCTGATCTGGAGATTCCAGTCTCCAAGACGCACCGATTGACTTCCAACCAACTGTCCTACACTTTGACCAGCTTGAACAACTGGATGTCAGCTACGGCATCCAAGTTGTCCACTTTGACGACAGTGGTTCAGTCCCATAGTGCACCTGTGACAGTGGAGGTCCCAACTTCTATTGGGGATACGTTGAAGAAGATCCTGGAAACCCAGGAAAAGATGATGAAGAAGCATGACAGTAGGGCTGAGGCGGTCGATTCACATAGCAAGGCACTCAAAAGCCTCGCTAGGGAGCATATAAAGCTAAGGAAGACCAAGGCCTCTACGGAGTCGGTTTCAGCTCTAAAGGAGCAGGTGGACAAGCTGGTAGCTGATCAGTAGCCCCTAGACCTTCTCTTTGGTGAGCCAGCCTTAGACCCACAACCGGAGCAGCCGCAAGAGGAGCTCAGGCCATGCAAGAAGAGGAAGCTCCCCAACACTGAGGGAGTGGTTATCATGGTAGCACCTGAGCAGCAGGAGGGATCCTCTAGTGCACCCACAGCAGCACCCACATCAGCAGATGAGCCTCCTCCAGAGCAGGCACCTATCCCAGCAGCACATCAGCGGGTTGGGGACCAGTCTGAGGTCCCCACTACTACAGCGGATGAGGGAGCCAGTCAGAGTCACCGTGTTGATCAGGCTTGAGGGGCCATCTATATCCTTTATTTGTACTTTATTTGATAGTTAGAATTGGGGACAATGCTAGCTTTTATTCGTGGGGGTGTGCCCTACTGTTTTTTTTATTTTGGGATTATATATATTTGATTACATTCAGTACATTCATAGACATAGTATTTGTATATATTTTAACGCTTTGATCTACTTTAGTTTCATTTTGAACACTTTTTGATTGTATATTTGGATCTATCTTTGTTCATAGTTCATTTTCTTTTCCATTTTTGTAGAATCATTAGTTTTTGTTTTAAGCTTTCATTAAACCCTTGGTATTCTTAATGCCACGGTTCTTTCCAAGGGTAAAGTGTTGTATGAACCGAGTGGCTCTTCCCTATGATAGATAGCATGACAACTTTCTTAAGGGTTGAGACAGTTTTTCTCTTTTTTCTTCTTGATTTTAAAATTTTTTGTTGGTTAAGGGTACCTCGGGCGAACTTCACTTGGGACTAGCACATTTGTCTCTGATCTTATGGTCAAATACATCAAGTTGTGTCTAGATTGGTGAAAGTTGTGGCCTTGATAGTCTTGTGTTGATCGAACAACCATCGATTGGTCATATGGACCAAAGTGTGCTCGAATCTATTCCGAGGTTTTTGTGGGCCTTTGACTCCATTTCTTGGTGATCTCTGAGTGTAAGTGTGGTGAGAAAATAGAATTGTGAGCCCAAGCACTATACCAATGGTCTAGAACTTGCCCCGAATGTTTGTTGAGGCGAAATCCTAGGTGAAACTTGACTTGAGAAGTAAGTGTAGGCCACCTTTGATCCAAATGAACATATCATCAATCATTCCTTCCAACCTACCAATAAATGAATCCCTAGTCACCCCTTTTGAGCCTAATACCTTATTTCTTCATAAACCAAAGTGCAAGCCTATACCCAATTTAGACCTTATCTTGGCACCCAAAGATCTTCCCTTAAAGTGATTGCAAAAGTATAAGTTTGGGGGGAAAGACAAGATACGAACAAGAAAGGCACCAAAGTGGCAAAAAGGCACAAATGCAATAAGAAAAAGAAAAGGCGTGAAGAAAAAGGAAACAAAGAGAAAAACAAGCGAAAAGTTGCAAAAGACCCAAAATGAGGGGGACCAAAAAGAGTTGATAAGTGAAAAGGGAAGAAGGAAGAATGAGAACGAAATGTTCAAATAGAGAAGTGTCAATTGCAAAATGGAAGAGTGCAATGGTGCCTCTCTTTTATCCCTTAAAAGAGGAAATGCTGAAAAGAGTCAAAAAGGTGTTCCATAAATGAATTAGAAGAAACGCTATAGGGAAGGTTGAACCACTAAGAACCAAAGTCCTACCCTACCCAAAAAGCTTTCACATGACTCCCAAAAAGTCCTATATGATCTCAAGTTGAGAAGAGCCTACATTAGTGGATACTTACATAAAGGGCAAGCCTATGGTACCTAGTGTCGGGCTTAGGGTCTCTTCTTTGAGAGAGCGAGTGTGAAATTCTCCGCATTGATTTGAGTGTAAATACCCTAAAAGGTAAGATGTATTTAGGGAGAGCCGAGGGTGTATGAGTTTGGGGTCCACAATGACTAAAGTGCTTGAGAAAGGATCCTTGATGGATCGAGTCAACCCTCGGAGCTCTTGTGTCACACTTGAACCACTATGCTTAAAAGTTTTCAAAAAGGTGTCAATGATACATTTGCATTAGGGGCAATTGTTAGTCCCAATTGATGTTTGTGAGGTTACCCCCGGACAAGTAGGGGTGTTTTGGTGTCTTTTCTCTGAAGGTTAGGTCTTAGTTTTGATTTGCTTGAGGACAAGCAAAGGTTTAAGTTTGGGGGACTTGATATCTAGGGATTTTGCATGATTTTGAACCCCGTCTTACCTTAGCTTTGTGCATAAAATGTGATTATATGGCTTTGAATTACTTACAAGTGTGCTAATTTGCAGGTTTGTGCAAATAAAGGATGAATATCATCAAAGCGGCTCAAAAAGAAGTGAAACCGGCAAAGCGTCAACAAAGAGATGAAAGACTTCAAGGAAGCCTATGCGGACCGCACTGTTTTGGTGTGCGGCCACACAGGATGGTTCAGAGACTCAAAAGCTCAAGCACTATCTGTGCAGACCGCACTGATTTGGTGTGCGGCTGCGCAGGAGAAGATCAGAGAAGCCTCAAATTGCAGTCAAGACCCACGCGAACCGCATCCAAAACTATGCGGTCCGCAATGAAGAAGACTAGAGCTGGAAATGTTTAAGGAACAAGCCCCACACGGCCACGTGCCATATCAGTGCGGCCCGCCTGGGTAAAGGATCAGAGACTGTGCTTGCAAAGAATTTGTGCAGTGCGGCCGCATGACAAATGTATGCGGTCCGCGTTACCGTGCAGTGAGGACGCATGACAAATGTATGCGGTCCGCATTACTGTACTCACGCGGCCGCATGACAAATATGTGTGGTCTGCATACCTGTTCCAGCAGCAGACCTTCAGCAACCCAAATAGACCTACGCGGCTGCACGACAAAAGTGTGCGGTCCGCGTGAGTCCCGCAAGGGCATTTTTGTCCGGAAATTTCAGGGTAGTATAAATAGTTTATTTTTCTTTTTTAGGTTTTGTTAGACAATACACAATGACGGCTGAGCTCGTGAGGACCTTGAATTCGCCTATTTTGGGCAATTTTGTACTAGATTAACTTTAGATTTCATTTCCAATTAATTATTATGTCAATTTTAGCTTCAATTTCTTCATCTTCTTCAATTTCTATGGCTAGCTAAACCCATAGCTAGGGTTGTAGCCCAATCCTAGTGTGGGTAACTGATGGGTTAGAATATTAAATGCAAGAATGATTGTGGGTAATTGGTTTTGGGTTGATTGAATGTGTTTAATTGGGATTTTGTGGTTGCAAATATGAAATCTATTTTTGTGGGTTTGGTCTCTACTTGAGAAATAGATTCTAAAACCTCTCAATCAATCCCAACAAGAACTTGGAATGGACCCATGAGAATGGTAGTTCCAAGTAATGGGTATAAATCTCGAGAGAGTAATTACCCAACTTGAGCCTAAAGTTTCTTGGGCAAATTAGCCTACCCAATTGGTCTCGAGAGATTCAATTGGGCAAAAGTGTTCTCTCTACCGAGAGGTGTGAGAATGAATGCATAGAGCAACGACTATCCGAATATCCCATGTATCATCTTCGTATTGAATTTCCATACCCATTAGTTATTCCACCTAGGTATAAGCTACTTTCCTAGTCCCCCTTTGCCATTAGCAAATCATAATTAGAAATAGCCTTAGCATAATTTAGTCAACACAATAGTAGTAGATATAATAGCTTATACATTGAAAATACCAAAAATGTTTGAAGATAAACTAGAAGCAAAAACTCAATTCTAGTGCAACACAATTATTCACTCCAAAAATCTAACTCCCTGAGGAATTGACCCCGAACCACTATTCGGGTAAGAGTATTAGTGCCCACTCATACCTTCGGGTTGAGTTTGCCATGACCACGGAGTATGGTTGAAAAATGGTGTTTGGTTTATTTAGCCTATGTCCGTGATTGCAGTGCTGAGGTTCCTTCTATTGATTCTGTGCTAGTGGTCCGTGAATTTCCCGAAGTGTTTCCTTCAGACTTGCCGGATATGCCACCCGATAGGGATATTGATTTTTGCATTGACTTGGCTCCAGGAACTCAGCCCATTTCTATTCCCCATATCGCATGGCTCCGCCAGAGTTAAAGGAATTGAAGGAGCAGTTGCAGGATTTACTTGAAAAGGGTTTCATTAGACCTAGTGTTTCGTCGTGGGGTGCACCGATATTATTTGCAAAGAATAAAGATGGTTCGATGAGAATGTGCATTGATTATCGACGGTTGAACAAGGTGACTATCAAAAATAAATATCCACTCCTACGAATTGATGATTTATTTGATCAGCTTTAGGGTGCCAAGGTCTTTTCGAAGATAGACTTGAGATCTGACTATCATTACCTGAAGATTAGGGCATGTGATGTCCCTAAGACAACATTCCACACTCGATACGGACATTATGAATTCCTGGTCATGTCTTTTGGGTTGACAAATGCCCAGTAGCTTTTATGGAATTGATGAATTGAGTGTTCCGAACTTATTTAGACTTGTTTGTAATAGTCTTCATTGATGACATATTAATATACTCCCGCAGTCAGGAGGAGCATGTGCAACATTTCAGAGTGGCTTTGCAGACTCTAAAAAATAGCCAACTATATGCAAAATTTTCAAACTGTGAATTTTGGCTAAGTTAAGTTGCATTCCTGGGTCATATTATGACGGTAGCATGTATTCAGGTTTATCCAAAGAAGATTGAGGTAGTCAAGAACTGGCCTAGACCGACAGCAGCCACAGAGATTCGGAGTTTCTTGGGATTAGCGGGTTATTATTGGTAATTCGTGGAGGGGTTTTCATCTACTGCAACCCCAATGACCAGATTGACGCAGAAAGGTGTTCAGTTCGAATGGTCTGATGTATGTGAGGTGAGCTTTCAGAAGCTCAAGACAGCCTTGACAACAACACCGGTATTGGTTTTACCCACAGGTACGAGACCTTATACTATTTATTGTGATGCTTCGTGATAATAGGTGAATTTGACTATAATTATACCCTAAATAATCACACTTTATTATAAGAATAATGTTGTTAAAAGGACAAAATGCTTTGATTAGTGTTTGATTGTGTTTTACAGGTACATGTGATGCTTTGGATGCCTTAAAAAGCCATTTGGAAGCCATAAGTTGATGAAAAGGCCAAGAGAAGAGCTAAAGTGAAGAGGGCTTGGACGAAGCAGTAAAGAAACAGAAGCACTGTTCATCCGCGGTCCACTCGCGGTCGCGGATGAACCGCGAAAAATGAAGCCCTCTGAATCTCGACTGTTCGCGGTGCGCTCGCGGCCGCGAACGAACCGCGGAGGTCCCAGCGGCAGTTATCCTAATTGGACTCTAATTTGTTTTCTTAGCCCTAAACCTCTATATAAACCCCTAGTTTGCCCCATAGAGGCATGTACTTTATTTCTTCAATACTTTTGCAAGGTTTTAGTAGGAGAGATTCCTCTCAAACTCTTTCTTTATTTTTATATCAAGCAATTCTTTATGATTTCAATTATTATTCTTGTTTCTTCAAGCATGAGTAGCTAAATTCTTTTCTAAGGTTTTGATGGAACCTATTGATTGATGAACTTATCGTTTATGTGATTACAAATTATGAATTAGATTTCTATTTGTTCAACTTCATTCTTATTGTAGTTAATTGGTAGGATCCCCAATTAGCTGTGCCTATTTAGTGTGCATAACTTGGAAAAGAGTGCATATTTAGGTTTATTGTTGAACAACACCACACCTAGGTTATTAGAGGAATCTATAATTTTAGCCGTAAAGACGGGGTTAGGAATAACGAAGTCTTGGGTGCAATCTAAAGTGAACTATTCAAATTAAAGCTAGCTAGGGTAGCTCGGGAGAGTGCACTAGTAAATTATTGTAATTGCTCGGGAGAGGGTTACGATACACATATCGTTCATGATTGATAGAATATATTATCAATTTGTAAGAGCATAACGATAAGGGATTCCATCAATAGGGGAAATCAACACCTTAGTTTTTCTCTATATTATTTCATTCAACATTCAATTCTTTCTTTTAAAGCATTCTTTAATTCTTGCAAAGTAGTTGTTCGAAACCACACAAATATATATTCAAAGTTTGGGAACTTGATTCGGAAGTACTTTTGGGGTTGTGAAGGTTGCAATTGGTAGGTTAATTCTCTGTGGGATCGATCTTGGACTTATTAAACCAAGTTATATTGACTACGACCGTTGCTTGGACGTGAATCAATTTTGGCGCCGTTGCCGGGGAATTAACAGAATTATCAATTGCCATTGCCATAACTTCAAGATTCTTGTGTATTCAGGTTCTTTCTACACTCTACATTGAATATTTTGATGTTTGTTGATTTGGGTATTCAGGTGCATGCCTAGAAAATCTGCAAGGACTGGAGAACTAATTGAAGGACTCTCAGACCCCGAGCAAACCTTCCGGGCACGTAACAAAGCCATCAAACAAATTCAACAATCTCAACAACCAATCAAACTAGACTTCGACATGGGTGACATGAACGCTCAAAACCAGCAAGCAGGGCTAAACATGCAAGAGGCACAGGAGGCACAAGAAGGTGCATTGTTCGACTGGGCACAACCCACAGCGGATAATTTGGCAACTGCCATCGTTGTGCCAACAATTCAAGCTGAGTCTTTCCAGATTACCAACAACATGCTTCACTTGTTGCAAAACAAGGGATTATTCTCTGGGTCTCAGGTTGAAGATCCACAGCAGCACCTCAAAAACTTTCTATCAATATGCAAAACACAAAGGCAACTGAATGTAACTCCGGAAGCTATCAGATTACTACTTTTTCCATTCTCAGTTACAGGAGCAACACAGATATGGCTAAACTCACTCCCAATAAACTCCATTGCAACTTGGGATGAGTTAGTCAAACAATTCCACAACAAGTTTCATCCACCCAACAAAACAGCTCAACAAATTGATGAGATTGTGAGCTTCAAACAAAAACCATTGGAAACACTACATGAAACTTGGGGAAGATTCAAAGGCATGCTTGTTATGTGTCCTCACCATGGGATTCCTGAACAGATGTTGGGTCAAAGGTTCTACATGGGACTTTCAGATAGTATGAAGAATATTGTAGATGCCTCAGCAGGTGGGGCTTTTCTGAGCAAGACTTGGAGAGAGGGCCAAAATTTGCTAGACAAGATGGCTCAAAATTCCGGGTGGACATCCAGGAATGCTCCTATCACACCAGTAGTACACTTTGTACCTCTGGATCCATCCAACACTCTGGAGGAGAACGTGGCAACTTTATTGACACAGATGAGCATCCTGACAAAGAAGGTGGAAGAATCAGGGGTTAAGCAGCAAGTTCACATTGTAGATACTACCAATGGTGGTTTATGCACATCCTGCATTAGCCAACCCATAGGTAATCCATGGGCTGCAGACCAAGAACATCATCATCAGCATGAAGATATGAACTATGTGGCTAACTATGGAGGACAGCGACAAGGTAATCAAAATTGGGGCCAACAGGCTCCAATGCAATACAGACCTCCCCAGCCACAATTCAATGCAGCAGGTATGAGGCCACCACACAACATGGCTCCATATCCTAGACCTCAGAATTTCGGCAATCAGCAGCAGGGATATCATCCACCCCCACCACCACATGGGGGCAGGCACGACGATGGGTTTGCAAGGTTGGAAGCTATGATGCAGCAGGTAATTGGGTCAAACGCTAAGACCAATGAAAGAATAGATGCACATGATGCAGCGATCAAAAATATGGAAGTGCAGATGGGGCAGATTGCTATGTCTCTCAACAACCGTCCTCAAGGGACATTACCTGCAGATACACAAACGAACCCAAAGGACCAAATCCCAAAGCAAATAATGGCAATGACTCTGAGAAGCGGTAGAGATCTTGATGCGGAGAATGAAAGTGAAAAAATTGACAGACAGGCTGAGACACCTACGCCATTGCCCATTGAACTGGATGAATCCACAGGATTGACAAAAGCCACAGTCCAGCCAATTGCTGAAAATAAAGAAGCACAACAGGGAGCGGAAAAAGTAATGGAAAAGGTAGAGCAGCAGATTGATGAGAAAGCGATAGACAAAGATAAATCCCAAGTCACCGGGAAGAAGAGGCCTCCACCACCATTCCCCCAAAGGCTGGCCAAACACCAAAAAGAGGAACAATACAAAAAGTTCTTCGACATGCTCAAGCAAATTCAGGTAAACATCCCATTAATTGAAGCTTTAAAAGAAATGCCTGGTTATGCTAAGATGATGAAGGATTTGATGTCACGGAAATTTGATTTCCAAGACTTGGCCACAGTTACACTCACCCAGACTTGTAGTGCAGTAGTCTCCAGACCCATTGCTGAGAAGCTATCCGATCCAGGTAGCTTCACCATCCCATGCACTATAGGGAATTATGCCTTTACTAAGGCTTTATGTGATTTGGGAGCAAGCATTAATCTCATGCCCTTAGTTATCTATAAGAGGTTAGGTATTGGGAGAGCCAGACCCCCCTCTATGCTTTTACAGCTTGCTGACAGGACGGTTAAGCGTCCATTTGGCATTATAGATGATGTGCTAATCCAGGTTGGGAAGTTCGTGTTTCCTGCCGATTTTGTTATTCTTGATTGCAGGGTCGACGAAGAAATTCCCCTAATCCTGGGAAGACCATTCCTAGCTACTGGAAGAGCTATAATTGATTGTGAGACTGGGGAACTCAAGATGAGGTTGAATGATGAGGAAATCATATTCAATGTGCAAAAATCCATGAGGCGCCCTAGTGAGTTCACAAATTTCTCTCTCATTGATGCGGTTGATGTGATAGTGGAGACAGACGATGCAGAGTTGACCATTGAAGATCCACTTCAAGCATGCCTGATGAACTTGGAAGAGTTAAATGGTGAAAGTTTAGCATAATGGGTACTATCTCTGGAAGGCAAGGGGTTTTGGGAGAGAGAGCTTGAATTCGAGCCTCTACACTTAGAGAAAAGAGAGACCCCTCCTGCAAAACCATCAATAGAAGAGCCACCAAAGCTGGAGCTTAAACCACTACCATCTCATCTCACGTATGAATTTCTAGGCCCTAACTCCACTTTACCTGTTATTACTTCATCTGGTTTGCTAGATGTGCAGGCTCAAAAGTTATTACAGGTACTCAAGAAATGTAAAGCTGCCAATGGTTGGACCATGGCAAACAGAAAAGGGATCAGCCTTGCATACTGCATGCACAAGATTCTCCAGGAAGAGGGGCACAAACCTTCCAGGAAACGCAAAAGAAGGCTAAAACTGAATACCAAGGATATGACGAAAAAGAAAGTGATAAATTGGCTAGACACGGGGTAGATCCCATGTAAGTTTTCTCACCCTTCTATGCTATACATGTATTATTATGCCATGAGGACATGGCATGATTTTAAGTGTGGGGTGGGAGACTTATCTTGTATTATATGTTGTATATATTAGTTTTAGTTGTTAATATAAATAGTTGGCTTGGCCCGATGATAGACACTTGGCGACGGGTTTCTTAAGGGTCTAAGTCGGATTAAAAACAAAAAAAAAATTTAGAAAATTTGAAAAAATACAAAAATATGAGTAGAGGACTCTTCCTTATGACGGACTATTTAGGACAAGTACTCTTGAGGGAAGTAGTCCACGTATGAATTTTTCTTTCTTTTATTTTCTTTTTCTAGGTAGTGTATCATCTCCCCTTGGTTTTTCTTTTGACCACGGTTCTTTTCCAAGGGTTTTTATTGAACCGGGTTAGGTAGATTTTTTTTTTTAGGATTAGAGGTAAAAGGGCAAAATGTAACTCCAAATATGCACACTAGCAAAAAAACGTAAATTGAACTTGAGAATGTATCATCTAAACTTGATTGTAGAATCTCAATATGCCTTAAATTGCACAATAATGCTTGCTTGAACATTGATAGGATTTTGTAGATAAACCGGATTCCAAATGAGTTGCTTGCCATGTGTGTGTGAGGTTTTTACTTACATTATATGTTGTACATGATTCCTAGAACTTGCCCTGTGTGTTTGCAAAGCGAAATAGAAGTTGTTTGGTTGTAGAGAGGATAGAGGCATTTCTTTGTGTAACCCCATATATCAATAGACATAAATTCACCCGTACATTATATCTTAGTTAACCCCTTTGAGCTTTAAGCCTATTTCTTTGATAACCCTTGAATGTTCTTCAAATTATTATATTTGTTCTACTTTACCTCCTAGAAGCACTTGTATTGTAATGAATATGCAAAAGTTTAAGTGTGGGGTGAAGGGAAATTGAAAAGGGAAAATCAAGAATGAATGATAGAAAATAGTAAGCTGGCCAAAATAATATAAATGTGTTACAAAGCAATGAGAAAAAGAGCTATATCAATGTATATATGAAAATTACAAAGGCCAGTTACACTAACAAAAGAAAAATGGGGATTAAAAGCCAATAAAGGTGAATAATTGTTTTCGGGAGACATAAGGGAGAAAACTAAAAGGGAAAGTGGTGAAAGAGAAAAGAAAAGTGCTTAGGGAGGTTAGTCACTACACCCAAAAGTATCCTACCCGTCCCATAGACTACATTACAACCCTTAAAGACCTCTTGATCTATGATTGGATAACTCGATTAGTGGAGTATTACACTAGGGGCAAGCTTATGGTGTGTCTGTATTCATATAAATGTTCTTTGTTGAGAGTGAGTGAATTTTTCCGATATCTATAAGTTCCATGTATTTGAATTGTTAATGTGTGGGAACTTCTCTCAATAACTTTTGTGAGGGCATGTAATTCAAGAGGAAGAAGGTAAATTTGCAAGATTTTGGTCATAAGTAGAGTAAGTAATAACGTGCGGGCATGAGAATTTACAGTTAAGTAAAGATTATGCATATCTTAGGTTGTTCATGTATAATAGCTTTTGTGACATATTTTGGGGGAGACAAAAATTTTTAATTGGCCTAAGGTGTGATTAAAGGTTGCTCGAGGACGAGCAAAGGTTTAAGTGTGGGGTATTGATAATAGGTGAATTTGACTATAATTATACCCTAAATAATCACACTTTATTATAAGAATAATGTTGTTAAAAGGACAAAATGCTTTGATTAGTGTTTGATTGTGTTTTACAGGTACATGTGATGCTTTGGATGCCTTAAAAAGCCATTTTGAAGCCATAAGTTGATGAAAAGGCCAAGAGAAGAGCTAAAGTGAAGAGGGCTGGACGAAGCAGTAAAGAAACAGAAGCACCGTTCATCCGCGGTCCACTCGCGGTCGCGGATGAACCGCGAAAAAGGAAGCCCTCTGAATCTTGACTGTTCGCGGTCCGCTCGCGGCCGCGAACGAACCGCGGAGGTCCCAGCGGCAGTTATCCTAATTGGACTCTAATTTGTTTTCTTAGCCCTAAAACCTCTATATAAACCCCTAGTTTGCCCCATAGAGGCATGTACTTTATTTCTTCAATACTTTTGCAAGGTTTTAGTAGGAGAGATTCCTCTCAAACTCTTTCTTTATTTTTATATCAAGCAATTCTTTATGATTTCAATTATTATTCTTGTTTCTTCAAGCATGAGTAGCTAAACTCTTTTCTAAGGTTTTGATGGAACCTATTGATTGATGAACTTATCGTTTATGTGATTACAAATTATGAATTAGATTTCTATTTGTTCAACTTCATTCTTATTGTAGTTAATTGGTAGGATCCCCAATTAGCTGTGCCTATTTAGTGTGCATAACTTGGAAAAGAGTGCATATTTAGGTTTATTGTTGAACAACACCACACCTAGGTTATTAGAGGAATCTATAATTTTAGCCGTAAAGACGGGGTTAGGAATAACGAAGTCTTGGGTGCAATCTAAAGTGAACTATTCAAATTAAAGCTAGCTAGGGTAGCTCGGGAGAGTGCACTAGTAAATTATTGTAATTGCTCGGGAGAGGGTTACGATACACATAGCGTTCATGATTGATAGAATATATTATCAATTTGTAAGAGCATAACGATAAGGGATTCCATCAATAGGGGAAATCAACACCTTAGTTTTTCTCTATATTATTTCATTCAACATTCAATTCTTTCTTTTAAAGCATTCTTTAATTCTTGCAAAGTAGTTGTTCGAAACCACACAAATATATATTCAAAGTTTGGGAACTTGATTCGGAAGTACTTTTGGGGTTGTGAAAGTTGCAATTGGTAGGTTAATTCTCTGTGGGATCGATCTTGGACTTATTCAACCAAGTTATATTGACTACGACCGTTGCTTGGACGTGAATCACTTCGCGTATTGGGCTTGGCGTAGTGTTGATGTAGGATGGCAAGGTTATTGCCTATGCTTCAAGGAAATTAAATATTCTTGAAAAGAACTATCCAGTTCATGACCTGGAATTGGCGGCGATTGTTCACACGTTGATGATCTGGAGACATTATTTGTATGGAGTGTCATGTGAAGTATACACCGATCATAAGAGTCTTCAATATCTATTTAAATAAAAGGAGTTGAATTTGAGGCAAAGAAGGTGGCTAGAGTTGCTAAAAGATTATGATGTCACCATTTTATATCATCCGGGAAAGGCAAACGTGGTGGCCGACACTTTGAGTAGGAAGTCAGCCGGTATGGGTAGTCTTGCTTATATTCTAGTCAATCAGAGGCCGCTTGCTTAGGATGTTCAATCCTTAGCCAACCGATTTGTGAGATTGGATATTTTTGAGCCTAGCCGAGTGCTAGCTTGCACGGTCGCTCGCTCTTCATTATTGGAGTGTATCTGCGATTAAAAATTTAATGATCCTCATTTATGTATCCCTAAATACACGGTTCAGTGAGGAGGTGCCAACCAGGTCACCTTAGATGCTGATGGAGTTTTGAGATTGCAAGGGCGAATTTGTGTGCCGAATGTTGATGGACTTCGAGATTTGATTCTAGAGGAAGCTCACACTTCCCGATATTCTATTCATCCTGCCACAGCAAAGATGTATCAGGATCTGCGGCAATATTATTGGTGGCATAGAATGAAAAAGGATATTGTGGCATATGTGTCACATTTTTGATTTGTCAACAGATTAAATATGAGTATCATAGACCTGGTGGTTTATTTCAGAGAATTGAGCTTCCTGAAAGGAAGTGGGAGCGGATCACTATAGACTTCATTTCTTGCCTTCCGATGACTCGGAAGAAGTTTGATGTTGTTTGGGTTATGTTGATAGGCTGACCAAGTCAGCTCATTTTATTCCGGTTGCCACTACCTATTCATCCGAGAGATTAGCTGGGATTTATATCAGGGAGATTGTTCACCTTCATGGTGTGCCTATCTCTATAATTTTAGATCGAGGTACACAGTTTACCTCACATTTCTAGAAGGCAGTTCAACGAGAGTTGGGCACCCAAGTTCCGCTAAGTACAACCTTTCATCCCCAGACGGATGGTCAGTCCAAAAGGACTATTTAGATATTGGAGGATATGCTTCGAGCATGTGTTATGGATTTTGGAGGTTCATGGGATCAATTCCTGCCTTTGGCAGAGTTTGCTTATAATAATAGCTATCAATCGAGCATTCAGATGGCTCCTTATGAAGCATTGTATTATAGGCGGTGTCGTTCTCCGGTTGGATGGATTGAATCGGGAGAAGCTCGGTTGTTGGGTACGGATCTAGTTCAGGAGGCCTTAGATAAGGTCAAGATCATTCAAGATAGTCTTTGTACAGCTCAGTCCAGGCAAAAGAGCTATGCACATCGCAAGGTTCAATATATAGCATTCATGGTTGGGGAGTGAGTAATGCTCCGAGTGTCGCCTATAAAGGGCGTGATGAGATTTGGAAAGAAGGGCAAACTTAGCCCCAGGTTTATTAGCCCATTCGAGATTCTTGATCGTGTGGGAGAGGTAGCGTATAAGCTTGCCTTGCCAACTAGCTTGTTAGCTGTGCATCCAGTATTTCATCTATTGATGCTCCAAAAATATCATGGCGATCCATCGCACGTGTTATATTTTAGCACTGTCCAATTGGACAAAGATCTATCTTATGAGGAAGAGCCGGTAGCTATTCTAGACCAGCAAGTTCGATAGTTGAGGTAGAAGAGTTTTCCTTCTATGCGAGTTCAGTGGAGAGGTCAGCCTCCTGAGGCATCATCCTGGGAGTCCGAGTCTGACATGCGGAGCCGCTATCCTCGTCTATTCCATGACTTAGGTACTTCTTTCTTTTGTCCGTTCGAGGACGAACGATTGTTTTAGAGGTAGAGAATGTAACGACCCAAAGTGTCATCACTTATTTTCTCAATCATTTCGAGCTTCTGAGGCCTTGAAAACCTTATTTATAGTTGGCTTGATTTGCGTGCATAGTCCGGGTGCGAAGCGGGAAAATTTTTATGTTGAAATATATGAATTATGTGAAAAATTTGAAGAACTTTGATATTAATATTGATATGGTTGACTTTGGTCAGTATTTTTGGTAAACGGATTTGGACCCATGATTTGACGGTCTCATAAAATCCGTAGAAAAATATGAAACTCGGGCATATGCCCGGAATCAAAATCCGAGGTCTAAAACCCCGGTAAAAGAATTTTTTTTGTTAAATTGTTTTATGAAAATATTTAAGGAAAATAAAACTAAAATTTGATTAAAAAGTAATGGAATCGGACTCGTATTTTGGTTTCGATGCCTGGTACAAGACATAAATATTGGTTAAGCGCTTCCTGTAAAGTTTGGTTGAAAACGGATGTCGTTTGACATGTTTCGGCCTTAAATTAGAAATTTAAATTTTATGAAAAATTGATAGGTTCTTGAGTTTTAAGGCTCAATTCATTGATTTTGATGTTATTTTGGCGATTTGATCGTTCGAGCAAGTTCGTATGATGTTTTTGAGTTAGTGTACATATTTTGTTTGGAAGCCCGAGGGCTCGGATGAGTTTCGGGTAGGTAACATGATGTTTTGGACTTAGAAAATTCTGGTATTTTTGTTGTCTGCTGGTTTCTGGTATGTTACTCTATGTGATCGCATAGAAGCCCCTGCGATCGCCTAGAGTAAATTTTTGTTGCCCCATTTTATTCTGTGCGATCGCAATAATTTTGCGATCGCATAGAGTAAATGTTGAGGCCCAAAAATTCTTCTATGCGATCGCATAGAGCAATTTTTCTGCCCAGTGATTTTAGTTCAGAAATAGAACAGAAACGGGATAAAAATCTCATTTCTCAAACTCTCTCTTCTGCACAAATATTTGGGTGATTCTTGGGCAATTCTTCACCAAACTTGTTGCGTAAGTGATTATTGACTCATTTTCTTCATATCCCATCAATATTATTCGAATTCTTAGGCCTAAACATGTGAAAATAGGTAAAAAATTGGAGAATTGGGTAGAGTTAATTTTTTCAAAGAATTTGCGATCTAAACCTCGTTTTGCGGTCGAACTTAAGAATAATTACATATTTGAACTCGTGGATGAATGGGTGAATTTATTTTGGTTCCAATCTCGTGTTTTGACCATGGGGCCCGGGGTCGATTTTTACTATTCCGGTGTCACGACCCAAACCCCGGTCGTGATGGCGTCCAACACAATGCTAGGCAAGCCCGATCATATTATCTCTTAAACCAGTCAATTATTAATTCTAATTAAACCGGTTAAGCTTAAACAACAAGTGATCATGTAAAAATGGCAACGTAATAGTAAAAGCATACAAAGTACGGTCCCATCCATATCGTGGTGTCACGAGTTTGAGCCTCTACAAAATAACATCCTAGCACAAACAAGTCTAAGCAAGATGAAACAACAAGACGATAAAGAAGGAGAAAACGGGTTCTGCGGATGCCGGCAGCTACCTCGTAGTCTCCGCAAAAGTAGATGATGATCAACAGCTACAATAACTCAACTGCTCTCGGGCACCTATGGATCTACACAGAAAGTGCAGGGGAGTAGGGTGAGTATATTTCAACTCAGTGAGTAATAATAATAAACAATAACTGAAAGTAGGATCTCCTGTAAAATCACTAAACAGTTCTAAGGCAAACCCCCACAGGTAAGTCATCATTACAACGAGTACTCTGATCTCTAGTCCACATCTACCTCAATAAGGTCCCACACCGACTAAATCCCCTCTCGTACCACAACGGTGTACATCCATCTCCATATACATGTGTCCATAAGGCATAAGTATATAATAAGTATAATGTTGCGGCGTGCAGCCCGATCCAATATATGTACTGCTGCGGCGTGCACCCCGATCCAATATGTATACTGCTGCGGCGTCCAGCCCGATCCAATATATATATACTGTTGCGGCGTGTAGCCCGATCTAATATGTATACTGCTGCGGCGTGCAGCCCGATCCAATATATATATACTGCTGCGGCGCGCAGCCCGATCCAATATGTATACTGCTGCGGCATGCAGCCCGATCCAATATATATATATACTGTTACGAGTGCAGCCCGATCCAATATGTATACTGCTGCGGTGTGCAGCCCGAACTATATGTATATATACTGCTGCGGCGTGCAGCCCGATCCAATATGTATACTGCTGCGGCGTGCAGCCCGATCCAAAATGTATATATACTGTTGCGGCGTGCAGCCCGATCCAATATGTATATTGCTGCAGCGTACAACCCGATCCAATATATATATACTGTTGCGGCGTGCAGCCCAATCCAATATATATATATATATGTATATATATATATATATATATATATATGTATATAATACCTCCTAACGGGTCCTCGATCCTGTCTCAATTAGTATAGGATTGGCCCTTCAGGCCCACTCAGCTAAATTAGGGGGCTTCCACCCTAAGTAATCTATCTCTCGCAGTACACATCTAGTACTGGCTCTTAACAGGCCATTCATCTAGTTTAACGGCTGAGTATAAGTTCCAACACGATATAAGGATCACCTAGCTCTACAGGTCCCCTAGTGATCTACAGGTCGGCACAAGGCCCAAACATCGATTTTAGCCCCATTTAAACAGTTAAAATCTCATCAACAGTCATAAAACACAGTCTACTATAAGCTGGGAAGGACCAACTCCAAGTCCCCAATCACAATGTCACCACGCCCATCACAAGATGCGTATCTCATCTCAACATAGCACTATGAAATGCTAGTACGGGGTTTCAAACCCTCAGTACATTATTTACTACCACCACTCACCTCGAACCGGTAGAAGCCTCACTCCGCCTTGCACTTGCCTCGCAACTCAATCTCCTCGGATGCCAAATCTGCTCAAAATCAGTGATAATACATCAATATATGCCAAATTCATGCAACCCATTCGAAATAACCCAAATTGCATCAAAACCCACAAAGTTGTCAAAACCCGACTTTTGGTGTGCTTCTCAAAAAATTATAAAAGCTACATATTTGGAACCCTCGTCTCGATAAGAGTCTAGGCATATAAAATTTACCAAATTCGGACTCCATTTGCCCACTCAAATCAGTGTTTCACCAAAGCCCTGGCCTAGGCTAAATTTCCTCACAATTTGATCCAATTTGAGTGAAATAGAGGAAGATTTCGATATAAGAACGCGTAAATGAACCATAAAACTCACCTCCGATGATAACCCGATGATCTCCCAGCAATTTCTCATCCAAATCGCCCAATTTCGCCTCTCAATACCGAGTCCTAATGTTTTGCAACTTATGAAATTTTTAACTCTTCTGTTATTTTTAACACAGGCACGATTTCCGCTTCTACGGGCAAAAATCCGCCTCTGCGATGCCGCCTCTGCGACTAAATGGTCGCTTCTGCGAGACCACACCAAACCACCCAGTTCCGCTTCTGCAGCCCAGGTTTCGCACCTGCGAGACCGCTCTTGTGGACACACCTCCGCTTCCACGATCTCCCCCCAGTCGCCTGCCTTCCGCTTCTGCGACCCTAGATTCGCAGGAGCGAGTCCGCTCCTACGGTACATCATCCGCTTCTGCGGAACCTCCTGGCCAAGCCCCCTTTCACCTCTGAGGTAATAATTCCGCTTCTGCGGTCTCGCTCCTGCACTCCCATTTCCGCAGTAGCGAAAAGAACAGAACCAGCAAATCTTTAACCTACAATTTCCATGTTTTTCTCCCGTTTAACCTCTCGAAAGAACCTCGGGTCCCAGGGACCCCAACGAAAGCCACAAACATACTCCATAACACCATATGAACTTTCTCCAATGATAAAAACACCTACTTTAACACAGAATAACATCGAATTCAAGCAATTCAAGCCTAAATTTCCATTCAAACTGCCGCAACCGACATTCGATAAAAAACCGGAACAAGCGACCTCCGAATGACCTGAAATTATGCAGGCACATCCAAAATCACCTAACGGAGCTACTGCCACTGTCAGAATTCCATTTCGACTCCCGGATCAAAATCTCACCTATCGATCGGATATCGCCAAAATTCAACTCTACCTAATTCAAGCCTACAACTACACCAGACCTCCAAATTCACTTCCAATCGCTCTCCTAGCTCACAAATGACCTCCCGGAGCTGACTGAATCATCAGAATTCAATTCCGAGCTCTCCAACACACAAGTCAACATCCAGTTGACTTTTATCAACTATTCCTTCTTCTAAGAGACTATTTGTCTCAATTTCAACCAAACTCAATCCGAATTGACTTAAACTCGCCAAACATGCATATTGAAACATTAACAAGCATTTAACGGGGATAATGAGGCGATAACTCACATGATGACGGGCAGGGTCATCACATTCTCCCCAACTTAAGAAAACGCTCGTCCTCGAGTGGACCAAGAGGTTTACTGGCAGTAACCTAATAGCTGAATGACCTTACCAAGCATATATTCGGGGTGATCCCATGTCACCCTATCTCATATAAGTCTGGTACACACTATAGCTGGAAATCTCATAGCCCATCCGCACCATAGACCTCATTGCACTTTCCGAATTCACATACCAAATCCGAATCTCATGCCCATACTCAGAATACACACGATCCATCTGTAATAGCCCATACTTGCCACCCCGGATGAGATCACATGATGTATCAAACAACCGAATCGCTCGAGACGATGGTCTCTAATCACAACAATGGCCACCATGACCAAATACTAGCAGAAAACCTCTCTTGTTAGATAGAGTCTTATTCTAACACCTTTATATCCTGCCCATAGCAGCTGAAGCACGCGATATACCGAACCCATCTCTCGGGTCAACCATTTATGAATCCATTTCCCCTTTTAACTGATACCACAATATATTTCGGAGTCAAACCTCGATATTACCTCTCTAACGAACTGTGATCAAATATGCTCGTACTCATTAATGACTCCAGCGATCATTTCGATTATAACACACCACACTGGAGATATGACACCTCAACACCGACCTAAGCCATGATGAGCACAACACAGGCTCCAATAAGAACGATCTGAACACACTCGAATCATGACAGCTGACTCACACAAAGAGCTATAATTCAAATTCCTCAATACCATCCCAACACATAACTGAGATCTCGTCTCACATCATAGGATTAGAGTACCTGAATCCTCATCGAAAGGTCATAACATCACGTGGCCTTGCCATAGCTCATGATTCTATCCAAACACTATTACTCATGAAGCACCTCAAGTCACCATGCTCAGAACGGTCAGCCATGCACATTTAGATCTGAACTCAAGCAATCAATCACACTCGCGGTGATACATTTAATATATGGTATCTAATCCTGAATGGACACAACTAATGTGCTAGTCCCCGAGCGATACCCAATACAGACTATGTCTTAGAAGCTAGGAAGTATTATATGCAGGGTAGCATATATGAAGCTATATTTTCCATATCACACTGTTGCCGCGCGCAACCCGTTCCAACAATATACCTGTGGCGGCGTGCCACCGAATCCAGATACCATACATGTGGCGGCGTGCCACCCAATCCAGATACTACACATGTGGCGGCGTGCCACCCGATCCACGCATAATCTAGAAAAAGGGAATGCACATTGAGTCAAGTTGCTCGCTGCAACAAACATATGTATAGCCTCAAGCTCGGCCACATGAAACGCATTCGACCAAGTTCCTCAATACCGGAACTGAATCAATGGTAGATACCTCTACAGTGACATCCGCCATGAAGGCCCAACTGACAAAGCAATACCTACCAGCTGTCCGCTGGCCCTAGTGTACATCTACCCTGCTGGAGCATGATCTTATGCGCTCCACCACGCAATTGTGACATTTCTCTATTATAGTCCATATCACATTAGTCTAGACAACCTGGCTTATGACAACCAGTCTACAATCATATATCATTATTTGAATTCGTCATATTAAGTAATGAGGGAGCCACTAGGGCTTTCAAATTTCCAATAACCGCTAAACGGTGTCGATACACACGATATACCACCACTGCGTAGGCGGATTAAGAGAACGTCTAGTCTCCAACACATATATAACACATAAATCACTATACCTGATCCCACACTCCACCGTACGAATACATAACGCACATCAAGCATCCATTCATACCATGAAAGCCATTCCGGAATTTCACTATGCCATCAACGACTCAATTATTACAGTCGATCCAACAAGAGAATACCATCATACCACTAGATATTATCAGTTTACATTACCTTGTCCTTTTGGACCATGTTCCCTCCCAATTCACTAGAATAGCTGTACCATCTTCTTACTCACTAGAAAGGTTGATTCTTGAATCACCTGCAGCTGTTCGCGCTGCTCAATAATTTTAATGACTTCCCATATATTATGAACTGATCTCAAAACCTTGAATATTCCATTATCAACTTTCCATAACACATCGCATATACCATACCACACTAAGACAACATGGAAATTCATATTCATTTCCTCCGCTGCAAACATCGGCGCACTCAACTAGTCAAGGACTTTCATAATCCCATATAGAGAAAACTTATTACATATCCCAAGCCTTGCATACCAAAAGGAAAAATACACTTATTTTCAAACCACGGTAAAACACATCATAAACTCTTTCTCCCAATTACAATTATATTGCATAAGTTAAACTGCCAGGACTGAGTCCTTATACCCATATCGAGTTACGCAACTGCCAGCACTCAAGAGCTTTGTTGCACAATGTCAACAAGACTCATTACTTCACTTACATACCAATAATTAATCGTATTCCTTATCATACCGTTTCGGTTTATTAACAAGTTGTTCCATTTACCCAGTTTCCTTTCTGATTCATCCTTAATTTAATATTAGCCTTTACTGTAGCACCATAATACATCAACTCACGTTACTACACGAGACTCATACATAAGACCACACGGTCTAAGACACATAGGCCACTGAATACCCTCTCTATGTTTCCCAGAAGTACCACATTCTACAATACATTATTTTGGAGAACTTCCTGCGATTTAATTCGTTATCATTACTTCCCAATACGGTTACACAGAATCCCATCATTCACATGATATAACACAAGTCTTGATCCCATCTAACGAAACCACCGTCTTTAGCCACATACACAATCTTAAGACACCTTACCGTTACAAGCAAAGTCTTGAACACCTCAAGGCTATTCTCGAGCGTCATTCACCCTTATTCAATCAAAATTCAGCTGTCTTATTGAACAAAACCACTTGTGCCTTGTTAGAACTCTGACACTGCAGAACATGATTACATACATATGCACTTAGCTATCTTTCTTTTCTATACACCAAACATTCTTGACCAACAACAGTTCAAATTATCCTAGGATTTCTTCACATCTATGAAACACCATAACCTTTATCGAAATTTACCAACGTACCCAGAGACAGAACCAACACAGCACACAACATTACAATCAGTTACTCAACAACAACCTCCCCAACTTGGCTCGGAGCCATACATCAAAGCACTTTTAGCCACTCATAGCATTCTTACTCAAATGATACCATAAAGTTTTAGTTAGATTAACCTCAAAGTCATTTACAAGCTTGACAGAGACTCTAACCCTCTGAAACCTTAACTCTTCTGCAATCCTTGCATTTATACACACACCACAGTAGTTAAGCCCACTATTTAAGTGACAAAAATCTTTTCTAAGTCCCAAGTTTTCCAAAAATTTCGGTAGAGTTTCCTTTGTAAATTGGCCTATCCACCTGCCAGAGAATCACCAAAACCATCCTAGCAATACATTCACAGCTCAACAAGACATCACAATGTATTTCAACAACATTAGTCTCATTACAACACGAATTATATCATCAAAGTTAGTACATGAACATGCGCTGCACCTGCTCAAATCATAACATATGTCATATACCTTCCCCACAATACTCATTGCACGACCAGTTTAGTTTTCTTGAGTTTGAACTCATACTACCACACATAGTGCACTTTATATTTCCATTAAGAGGCAATGAACATATTTCTCACGCCCATAGCTAGGGCTACGTATCAAATCACAATAAGAATCAAATACCTTAGAGCTCACCCACTATCGAACTGCCATTTACACAATTAAGATCAATACTAATCGCATGAATTTCATAATACCGGCTCGCGAAATTAGCACCTCGGTGCTCATGCCATAGACAAGGATCCGGCCTCAAGTCCTCCAGACTGGCCCAACATGAACTCATAGAGATTATATCTCGTCCCTCAATTGGGGAATCATAAGCCATCAAGGCAAATTTATCACTAAGCACTTGAGTGCGCGCATCAATGTGCAGGAGGAATTTCAAGAATTAAATGTCAAGCTAAATCAAACACGCACGATGAGAATTCCAAGAATTTGAAACTTTCCTAAAGGTTTGCAGCCTCCCGAGGATAAGTACAGGCATCCCCGTACCGATCCATGAGACTCTACTAAACCGGCTCATGACTCGCGAGACCTGTTAACCTAGGCTCTGATACCAACTTGTCACAACCCAAACCCCAGTCGTGATGGCGCCCAACAAAATGATAGGAAAGCTCGACCATATTATCTCTTAAACCAGCCAATTATTAATTCTAATTAATCCAGTTAAGCTTAAACAGCAAGATCATATAAAAATGGGAACGTAATAGTAAAAGCATATAAAGTGCGGTCCCATTCATATCATGGTGTCACGAGTTTGAGCCTCTACAAAATAACATCCTAGCACAAACAAGTCTAAGCAAGATGAAACAACAAGACGATAAAGAAGGAGAAAACGGGTTCTGCGGATGCCGGCAGCTACCTCGTAGTCTCCGCAAAAGTAGATGATGATCAGCAGCTACAATAACTCAACTACTCTCGGGCACCTGTGGATCTGCACAGAAAGTGCAGGGGAGTGGGGTGAGTATATTTCAACTTAGTGAGTAATAATAAGAAAAAATAACTGAAAGTAGGATCTCTTGTATTATCACTAAACAGTTCTAAGGCAAACCCCCACAGGTTAGTCATCACTACAACAAGTACTCCGATCACCAGTCCACATCTATCTCATTAAGGTCCCACACTGACTAAATCCCCTCTCGTACCACAATGGAGTACAGCCATCTCCATATACACGTGTCCATAAGGCATAAGTATCTAATAAGTATAAAGATGCGGCGTGCAGCCCGATCCAATATATATACTGCTGCGGCGTGCAGCCCGATCCAATATGTATACTGCTGCGGCGTGCAGCCCGATCCAATATATATATACTGCTACGGCGTGCAGCCCGATCCAATATGTATACTGCTGTGGCATGCAACCCGATCAAATATATATATACTCCTTTGGCGTGCAACCCGATCCAATATGTATACTGCTGCGGCGTGCAGCCCGATCCAATATATATATACTGTTGCGGCGTGCATCCCAATCCAATATGTATACTGCTGCGGCGTGCAGCCCGATCCAATATGTATATATACGGCTGCGGCATGCAGCCCGATCCAATATGTATACTGCTGCGGCGTGTAGCCCGATCCAATATATATATACTGTTGCGGCGTGCAACCCGATCCAATATATATATGTATATAATACCTCCTAACGGGTCCTCGATCCTGTCTCAATTAGTATAGGATTGGCCCTTCAGGCTCACTCAGCTAAATCAGGGGGCTTCCACCCTAAGTAATCTATCTCTCGCAGTACACATCTAGTACTGGCTCTTAACATGCCATTCAACTAGTTTCACTGCTAAGTATAAGTTCCAACATGATATAAGGATCACCTAGCTCTACAGGTCCCCTAGTGATCTACAGGTCGGCACAAGGCCCCAAACATGGCTTTTAGCCCCATTTAAACAGTTATAATCTCATCAACAGTCATAAAACATAGTCTACGTGAGGAGCCCTAGTTCACTAATCGTGAACCTGTCATGACTGCACCCAGTCCCCGCTAATAGGTAAGCCTAACACATTGTGGAATAGACAAGTTTGTAAACATTAAACAAGAAATAGCGGGAAAACAATATAAATAGGAATGTAATCCGTGCCGCTTGGCACATACACTCATCAAACACACTGTATAATATACCACCAAGACCCGGAATCCCACGGGTAACACAGACTAAAAGAGAAATACAACTGTGGCTCTATATGTCCAGAGTATCTAAAACAATGAAAAGAGGGAAAAACATCTAATAATACTATCAGAATAGAAGGAGGGCCTCCGGATCCGCGGATGTAGCAGATCATACCTCGAGTCTCCGGGTGTGCTGCTGAATCACCTGAGATGAGCCTATCCTGATGTACCTGAATCCGCACAACAAAAGTGTGCAGAAGAGTAGCATGAGTACACCACGACGGTACTCAGTAAGTGCCAAGCCTAACCTCGATGGAGTAGTGACGAAGAAGGTCAGGGCCCTACTAAGAGAACAATAACAAAATGATAATAACAATAATAAGCAGTTTAAATAATAATGAATCTGAAATAACAACAATAAAGTGATTACTACAACCGTCTACGATTAAGCTAACAATAAGTAACCAACTCAACAAAACTCAATCAGCAAGTGCAGGAACTGTGGGAATTGAACCCACAGTCCCACTCTATAATCAACAATCCAGAAGCTACGGGAATTTAACTCGCAGTCCCAATAACTGTATCTCTGGGTCTCCGAGAATCGAACCCGCAGACCATGTCTCAATACCTCAAGATGTGTCTCAATGATCTCAGGATCTCCGGGAATCGAACCCGCAGTGCATACCTTAATAATATATCAATAAACTCTGGGTCACCGGGAATCGAACCTGCAGCCCTTGGATCTCTGGGAATCGAACCCGCAGTCCACAAACAATACCACTCCGGGTCTCTGGGAATCGAACCCACAACCCTGGGATCTCCAGGAATCGAACCCGCAGTCCACAAACAATACCACTCCGGGTCTCTGGGAATCGAACCCAAAGCCCTAGGATCTCCGTGAATCGAACCCGCAGTCCACCAACACAACAAATAAGGAAACGCACAGAGAAAAGATAATATGCTTAACTACAACTTCACCGAAGCGAGTACAAACAATTTTCAAGAAGTTCAAATAAGACAATTAGGCAATTAGGCAGATAAATCCTATCTTGTCATGCTTTTCTAGTGAATACCAGGTAAATGTAACAATTTAATCAACTAAGAACAGGAATATCACTAATCGGACAATTCAAGTAAAGTGAGTTCAACAACCAGCGCATGTACACGCACGTCACCTCGCGTACAAGGCTTTTCAAGTATCACATAATATCCTAGGGGTGAAGGTTCCCCCACACGAGGTTTGACAAGCCACTTATCTCGACTCCGGTACAAAACCGCTAAGAGACAACTCTCTTGCCGCGAATGTCGGCCTCCACAAGTGTAGTATCTGATAAATATCAATAGAATCATATCAAAATAAGCCAATTGGGCATTACCCAATCAAATCAATTCAAAATACACTAAGACCACAAGTTGCCAAAACCCGACTTTTGGTACGCTTCTCGAAAATTTTTGAAAGTTACATATTCGGAACCTTCGTCTCAATATGAGTCTAAGCATACAAAGTTTACCAAATTCGGACTCTATTTGTCCATTCAAACCCTGGATTTTTTAAAATTCAAGCCTAGGGTGAAACCCCCATGATATACCCCAAATTCCTCCAATTTCATGAGAAAATTGCATAATATATTAATACAAATCCATAAATTGAGTCCATAGTTGTTTACCTGAAGAAACACCTTGAATTTCCCTTCAAGATCGCCCCTTAAGTCGAGCCCTCAATGTTTTGAAATGATTCTAAAATTTCTAACTTCTGATATAATTAACCCTCTGCTATTTTCGCTTCTGCGGACAGTTTCCGCCCATGCGATACCGCTTTCGCGATCGTTTGGTCGCTCCTGCGAACCTCAGGCCTAATTGGCCCATTCCGCTTCTGCGAGCCCAGGGACGCTTCAGCGCGTCCGCTCTTGCGGAAACACTTCCGCCCCTGCGGAACTTCCCGCTTCTGCGAATAGGAGTCCACTTCTACGGACTCGCTTAAGCGAAAAGCTATCCGTTTCTGCGGATTTTCCAATTACGCCTTCTGACCGCTTCTGCGGTCTCACTCTCGCACCCGCGATGCCGCTTCAGCAGACAAAGGTCCGCCCCTGCGAACCAACCCGCCTCAGTGCTCCCTTGTCCGCTCCTGCGAACTCGCCCCTGCGCTTCATTTTCCGCAGGAGCGAAAACAACAGAACCAGACTTCTAAACCAGCAATTTCCATGTTTTCTTCCCGCTTAACCATCTGATAACACCCCGAGGCCCCCGGGACCTCATCCAAACACACCAAAATATCCTAATACCTTATTCGAACTTGTTCCAATGATAAAAGTATGTCCTTCAACACAGAAAACATCGAATTATAGCGGATTCAAGCCTAAGTTTTCATCTAAACTTTCGAAATCAACATTCAATCAAAAAGCCGACCAAACGATGCCCAAATGACTTACAAATTTGCTGACATATCCAAAATCACATAACAAAGCTACAGAAATTGTCGGAATTCCATTCCGACCCCCGGATCAAAATCTCACCTAACGTTCGGATTTCGCCAAAATTTCAAACTTCGGCATTTCAAGCCTAATTGAGCTACAGACCTCCAAAATACATTTCGAATGCACTCCCAACCGCGAAATCACCTAACGGAGCTAATGGACCATCAGATTTCCGTTCCGAGGTCGTCTTAACACTGTTCCGACTACGGGCCATTTTCCAACCATAAAGCTCCCATTTAGGGACTAAGTGTCCCAAAACACTCCAAATTCCAGAACCGACCCTCCTGACAAACCTCAATAGCAGAAATGAACTTAGGGGAATAGTTAAATTGGGGATCGGGGCGTAAATTTCAAAAACAACCGGCCGGGTTGTTACATCATCCCACACTTGAAAGATTCGTTCGTCATCGAACGAGCATAGAACACATACCTGGAGTGGTGAAGAGATGAGGGTACTGGCTGTGCATATCCTGCTCGGTCTCCCAAGTCGCCTCCTCGACCGGCCGACCCCGCCACCGAACCTTTGCTGAAGCGATTTTCTTTGACATTAGCTTCCTGACTTGCCTGTCTAGAATGGCTACTGGCTCCTCAACGTAAGACAGATCCTCGTCTAGCTGAACAGAAGTGAAATCCAACATATGCAACGGGTCACCATGGTATCTCCAGAGCATAGAGACATGAAATACAGGATGGACTCCGGCTAGGCTGGGAGGTAAGTCCAACTCATAAGCAACCTCCCCAACACGCCTCAAAATCTCAAAAGGGCCAATAAATCTAGGACATAGCTTCCCCTTCTTCCCAAACCTCATAAAGCCCTTCATGGGCGAGACTCGGAGCAGAATCCGCTCGCCAACCATAAAAGCCACATCGCGGACCTTCTTGTCCACATAACTCTTCTGTCTAGACTGGGCTGTACGAAGTCTGTCCTGAATCACCTTGACCTTGTCCATTGTATCCTGAACCATATCAGTACCTAGCAGCCTGGCCTCGCTCGGCTCGAACCAACCCACGGGAGACCTGCACCTCCTACCATATTGAGCTTTATACAGTGCCATCTGAATACTGACTGGTAGCTGTTGTTATAAGCAAACTCCGCCAGTGGTAAGAAGTGATCCCATGAACCTCCAAACTCAATCACGCATGTACGGAGCATATCCTCTAAAATCTGAATAATACGCTCGGACTGACCATCAGTCTTGGGGGTGAAAGGCTGTGCTCAGCTCTACCCGAGTACCTAACTCCTGCTGTACGGCTCTCCAGAACCGTGAAGTGAACCGAGTGCCTCTATCCGAAATGATGGAAACTGGAATACCATGCAGCCGAACTATCTCCCTGATATAGATCTCCGCCAGTCGTTCCGATGAATAAGCAGTACTCACCGGTATGAAATGGGCGGACTTGGTCAGCCGATCCACAATAACCCAAATGGAATCAAACTTCCTAACAGTCCTTGGAAGTCCAGATACAAAGTCTATGGTGATGTGCTCCCATTTCCACTCCGGAATCTCAATCTGCTGCATCAATCCACCCGGACGCTGATGCTCATACTTCACCTGCTAGCAGTTGAGGCATCTAGAAACATAATCAACTATATCCCTCTTCATCCGCCTCCACGAATAGTGCTGCCTCAAGTCCTGATACATCTTCCCCGCACCTGGATGGATGGAATATCGCGAGCTATGGGCCTCTGCCAGAATCAGCTCTCAAAGATCATCTACATTGGGCACACAAATATGCCTCTGCATCCTCATAACTCCATCGTCCCCAATCGTAACATCTCGAGCATCACCACGTCGAACTCTATCCTGGAGGACAAGTAAATGAGGGTCGTCGAACTGACGCTCCCTGGTGCGGTCAAATAGAGAAGACCGAGAAACCACATAAGCCAAAACCCGGCTGGGCTCCAAAAGGTCCAGTCTAACAAACTGCCTGGCTAAAGCATGAACATCCATCGCCATAGGCCTCTCCGAAGCTGGTAGATATGCTAAACTTCCCAAACTCTCTGCCCGATGACTCAAGGCATCGGCAACCACATTAGCCTTGCCCGAATGATTGAGAATAGTAATATTATAGTCCTTCAGTAACTCCAACCATCTCCTCTGACGCATATTCAAGTCCTTCTTCTTGAGCAAGTGCTGCAAGCTTCGGTAATTAGTGTAGATCTCACAAGGAACCACATATAAGTAATGACGCCAAATCTTCAAGGCATGAACAATGGCTGCTAGCTCCAAATCATGAACAGGATAGTTCTTCTCATGTATCTTTAACTGTTTGGACGCATAGGTAATAATCACCTTACCGTCTTACATCAATACTGCACCGTGTCCAACTCGTGAGGCATCATAATATATTGTATAGGACCCCGAACCTGTAGGCAACATCAAGATAGGGGCCGAAGTCGAAGCTGTCTTGAGCTTCTGAAAGCTCGCCTCACACTCATCTATCCACTGAAAAGGGGCACCCTTTTGGGTCAATCTGGTCATAGGTGCTGCAATCGAAGAGAACCCCTCTATGAAATGACGGTAATAGCCCGCCAAACCAATGAAACTGCGAATCTCAGTAGCGGAGGAGGGTCTGGGCCAACTCTGTACGGCCTCCACCTTCCTCGGATCCACTCGAATACCATCGCTCGACACCACGTGGCCTTGAAATGCCATTGAACTCAACCAGAATTCACATTTAGAGAACTTGGCGTATAGTTGCTTCTTTTTTAGAATCTGAAGCACTAGCCTCAAATGCTGCCCGTGCTCTTCCCGACTCCGGGAATATACTAGAATATCATCAATGAAAACAATCACGAATGAGTCCATATATGGCCTGAACACACTGTGCATCAAATGCATAAAGGCTGCTGGGGCATTAGTCAGCCCAAAAGACATCACGAGGAACTCGTAGTGACCATACCGAGTCCTGAAGGCAGTCTTCGGGATATCTGGCTCCCGAATCTTCAGCTGATGATAACCAGAGCGCAAATCAATCTTAGAGAACACCTGTGCGCCCTGTAACTTGTCACGCCCCAAATCGAGAAACATGACCGGCGCCTAACCGGGTTGCCCCAGTCAAGCGGACCTGGGTGCCTTTCATCCCCCCGCGTTACCCCTGTGCTGATTGTTTTTCATTTACCAAATATCTTACTAATCATGAATGATTTCACATTAAACAAATAAAAACATACGAGTGGTTCATTAACAAGTTTGCAATTTTTACAACGCCCGACATAACACAATACATATACATAAGACTGGAGTCCCACAGTTTACATGTCTACAGAGCCTCTAGGATACAAAAAGGGAAATACATTACTTGCCGATAACAAGGCTCTGGCTATACCTTACAAAACAATATGAAATCTAAACAGAAGTGGCATGAACCACACAAGGCCCCGAGGAAGAAAGGGATCACCAAAACGGGCAGTGGAAGGAGAAGGATACTACTGTCGATGAGCTGAAGTGCCTGCTACTGATCCACCTACAATCATAACACGAATGTAGCATCCCCGGCAAAAGGGACGTCAGTACACTTGAATTGTACTGGCATGTATGGACAAACTTTGTCCCAAGTAAACTCAAGCCATTAAATTACATTAAAACTAATCAAGCCAGCCAACCATGTTTTCCACCTTTTTACTCATTTCAGGTAAGCCTCAACATAAGCACATTCAAGGTCAACAAATAGAACCACAACCAATCAACAACATAAATTGCAAGTAGTCAAACATAGGGGCAATCAGTGCCCCCCAGGTTGCAAACTCTCCTGCTGTCTCCTTTCACAATTTCACATCATTGATTTTTGTATCAATTTTCAATAGCGATTTCGATCGCTTTCCATCCTTATTTCCCCTGACCACCCTTATTACCTCGGCCACCCTTATCACCCCAACCCACACCTTATTTCCTCACATTGCGGAGCGCAACACGACCCCGCCTTACAGTTTAAAATACAACAATTTCAAACAGTAGATAAGGTACTACACACAATTTCAACAAGTTCAAATAAGCAACTTGCACATTGTTTCATGTTCTCAATTATTTTTCAAATCAACATCACAACCATGTTACAATATTTCCACAATTCAAGTGTTTCATCTCTTTCCAGAATAAACAAATTCTCAAGCGTTTCGTTTGTTTTACACAAGGTGCCATATAGGCCATCATAATCATTATTCACAATTCTTTACCCATTTCGACTCTCATTTAACTTTCGGTTCATATTCTATACCACATCACTCATATTTCAACAACAACTTTGAGAATTTCACACAATTTGTCAAATTAACATTAACCAAGCAATTTCCACACATATAGGCGATTTCACAAGAAGCAAAATTAGCCATACATACCTGGTGATGAGTTTTTTTCCTACTTTATGCTTACCCAAGATATCCTACTCTTTCCAACCTTGTTCTTGAAGACTCTTACTTCTACTCACTTCTTTTTACTAGAAATCAAGTTCAATAATCATGCATGAGTGTAAAAATTCTATTTTCAAAAGCTATTATATGCAAACCTCTCTTTACCCAATTTAAAACTGAAAATCAAAGAAAATAGTTAGGGTTTTTACCTTGAAAAGATTGGGGAAGTTGAATCCTTGCACTAGGATCCCTTGGAATTAAGTGGTTGGAACAATCTTTGAAGATGCAGAACTTCTCTCTCTAAAACCCCTCTATTCTCTCTCTAATTTTGGTAAGATGATATGAGAAAATGAGGGTGAAACGTGTTATATTAAAGAAGAGATCGGGTAAAAAATGTTACAAAAATCTGGACTGGGTCAATTATGCGGTGCACTTTGCGACCGCAGAATCAACATGCGGTCCGCATAGTGACCGCAGAATGGCCTCAAAATTACACGAGTTCTGTTACAGAATGCGACCAATATGCGGTCCGCATTCTTGATCTGCGGTCGCAAAGTGCACCGCAGATTCACTATGCGATCGCATATCGACCGCATTTTTCAACATGATTTTTGGGAGGCTTCTGTTAAGCTTTGCGGCAAGAATGCGGTCCGCATAACAGGTTTGCGGTCGCATTCTTGACCGCATATTTGACACTTTTCCGGAAAACTTTATTCTCTACATTTTTGACACTTAAATCACTACCAAGGGTCCGAACCGCGGCGAGCTTGCTCGCCGCGAAGAATTCTACGCATTCCTAACACATTATTCGGACCATGACACCACAACTACTAGGTTTTATGCACAAAAATTTTACGGGGCCTTACATCCTCCCCCCCTTAAGATCATTCGTCCTCGAATGAGGATTTTGAAATAAATGAGTTGGTTTTGAAAGACATGATATGCAACCATCAAAATTTTGACTAACTCTTATATTTTAGAAAAATTTCGTTAGAGTTTCCTTTGTATTATGGACATATCCACCTGTCAGAGGGCCCCCGAAACACATTACCAAACAACAATATACAACTACAACACTTTCCACAACCGGTATACACTTTCTTACCTCAACGAATGCACATATTCTATCACATTGTTACAATTGCACATAAACTAGTCACTTCAATGAATTCTTACCTTATTTAACCATTTTAACACACCATGTACACTTAACAAACCATTACCAATCTACACTTACTATAAGTTTTTTATTTAACACGTAAATCTTTATAAGGCTTTCATTTATCAAGAACGGTTCAAGTGACCCAAGGTAACAACACATTTAACTCATTACAAAATGAAGGGGACTTTACTAATACTAAGAGGGACACAACTTGGACAAGATGGCAGATTACTAGGAGTAGAAGGGTCACCTAATTTCTTCTAGGCTTGATCGAACAAATGGGGGTACTTTTCCTTCATCTCTTTTTCCGCTTCCCATGTGGCCTCCTCAACTTGTTGACTTCGCCACAATACTTTAACAGAGGCAACTTCCTTATTTCTCAACTTACGGACTTGCCTATCAAGAATGGCAACCGGAACTTCTTCATATGACAAATCTTCATTAACCTCTATAGCTTCGACTGGCATGATGGTGGATGGATCTCCAATCACTTTCTTCAACATGGACACATGGAATACCGGATGCACTGATGACATCTCAGGAGGCAACTCTAGCCTATAAGCAACTTGACCAATCCTTTGAACGATCCGATATGGCCCGACATACCTAGGACTCAATTTCCCTTTCTTTCTAAATCGCATGTCTCCCTTCATAGGAGATACCCTCAAGAACACCCAATCATCGACTTGAAACTCCAAATCCCTTCGGCGAACGTCTACATAGGATTTTTGACGACTCTGTGCTGTTTTCATTCTCTCCTGAATAACCTTGACCTTTTCCATAGCTTCGTACACCATATCTGGCCCTAGCAATTCCTCTTCACCTACCTCAAACCACCCGATTGGCGATCTACTTCTTCTCCCATACAATGCCTCAAATGGGGCCATCTGAATGCTAGCATGATAGCTATTATTGTAAGAAAATTCTATCAGTGGCAAGTGTTCATCCCAATTACCTTTAAAATCTAAGACACAAGCCCGTAACATATCTTCAAGCATTTGAATGGTCCGCTCGGCCTGGCCGTCGGTCTGCGGATGGAAAGCTGTGCTGAGATTCACCTGAGTTCCCAAACCTTGCTGAAACTTCTTCCAAAAGTTAGCTGTGAACTGAGCCCCGTGATCTGAGATGATAGAAAGTGGAGTGCCATGAAGCCTTACTATCTCCTTGATGTACAATCTTTCATATTGCTCCGCAGTATCAGTGGACTTGACAGGCAGGAAGTGAGCTGATTTGGTGAGTCGATCTACTATCACCCATATTGTATCGAACTTACGCTGAGTGCGAAGTAACCCTACCACGAAATCCATATTGATCATCTCCCATTTCCACCTTGGTATTTCTATAAGCTGAGTTAATCCACCGGGCCGTTGATGCTCGGCCTTCACTTGTTGACAGTTCGGACATTTAGCTACAAAGATTGCCACATCCCTTTTCATACCGTTCCACCAATAAATCTCCTTGAGATCGTGATACATTTTCATTGAACCAGGGTGCATAGAATACCTGGAAGTATGAGCCTCTGCCATTACCCTTTCCCGAAGCTCGTCCACATCCGAAACACATAGCCTATCTTGACACCGCAATACATCATCTTCGCTGCTGAGTACAAATGCTGAGGTCTTGTTATTCATGACCGCTTCCTTTACCCGAACCAATGCTGGATCCATGAACTGTTTTTCCTTGATTTCCGCGACCAATGATGATTCTGCTCCATTATGCACCAAAATATCCCCCTCGTCTGACGTCGAGATACGAACCCCCAAACTGGCTAATTGGTAAACCTCTCGAGCCAGGGGTCTCTGATCCACACCCAAATGAGCCAAACTACCCATGGATTTTCGACTAAGAGCGTCGGCTACCACATTTGCCTTTCCCGGATGGTACAATATGTTCATATCATAGTCCTTGAGCAATTCTAACCACCGTCGCTGTCTCAGATTTAGCTCCTTCTGCTTGAACAAATACTGGAGGCTCTTGTGGTCCGAAAACACATCTACATGAACTCCATAAAGATAGTGCCGCCATATTTTCAAAGCAAACACAACAGCTGCAAGCTCCAAATCATGCGTCGGATAATTCTTCTCGTGATTCTTGAGTTGCTTGGAAGCGTAAGATATGACTTTCCCGTGCTGCATCAATACACATCCCAAACCAACCCTGGAGGCATCACAATAAACCACAAATCCCTCTGTGCCTTCTGGCAAGGCCAATACCGGTGCCGAGGTCAATCTTGACTTCAATTCTTGGAAACTTTTCTCACAAGCATCGGACCACTGGAACTTCACTGCCTTCTGCGTCAGTTTTGTCAATGGGGAAGCGAGGGTTGAGAACCCCTCTACAAACCTCCGATAGTACCCTTACAAACCCAAGAAGCAACTAATCTCTATTGGGGTCGTGGGTCTAGGCCAATCTTTCACTGCCGCAATCTTCTGAGGATCCACCTGAATTCCCTCACTGGAAATAACATGCCCTAGAAAAGCTACGGACTCCAACCAAAACTCACATTTTGAGAACTTGGCATACAATTGATGCTCAAGAAGGGTCTGTAATGTTTCTCTGAGGTGAATGGCATGATCTTCCCTGCTTCGAGAGTAGATGAGGATATCGTCAATGAATACAATTACAAAGGAATCTAGGAATAGCTTGAAAACTCGATTCATAAGGTCCATGAAAGCTGCTGGGGCGTTGGTTAGCCCAAAAGACATAACCAAAAACTCAAAGTGACCATAACGAGTTCTGAAGGCGGTCTTAGTAATATCCTCCTCCCTGATTTTCAACTGGTGGTACCCAGACCGTAAATCAATCTTTGAGAAGAACTTCACTCCCTGCAATTGGTCAAACAGATCATCCACTCGAGGCAAAGGATATTTATTCTTGATGGTGACTTTGTTGAGCTGCCGATAATCAATACACATTCGAAGTGACCCATCCTTCTTCCTGACAAAAAGAACCGGAGCACCCCATGGTGATACACTCGGTCGTATGAACCCTTTTTCTAATAAATCCCTCACCTGCTCCTTTAACTCCCTTAACTCTGCTGGCGCCATTCTGTATGGTGGAATGGATATTGGCTGAGTATCTGGCAATACATCGATCCCAAAATCAATCTCCCTATCCGGCGGAATGCTTGGAAGCTCATCCGGAAACACTTCAGGAAATTCATTCACAATTGGCACGGACTCGAGGGTAGGCACCTCTGAGGTTGTGTCTATTACCCGAACCAAATGATAGATACACCCCTTCTTAATCATCTTCGAAGCCTTAAGGTAGGAAATAAACCTACCCCTTGGCACTACACCATTTCCTCTCCATTCAATAACTGGCTCGTTAGGGAACTCGAGCCTCATAACTCTCGTCCGACAGTCAAGCTTGGCAAAGCATGAATAGAGCCAATCCATCCCCATAATTACATCAAAATCAACCATCCCAAGCTCAATAAGATCGGTTGTGGTAACATGACCACTCACCGTGACAACACAATTTCTATAGACTCGTGAGGCTATAATAGAATCACCAACCGGAGTCGACACAGAGAACGGCTCATGAAGCCGTTCGGGTTCTATCCCAAAACTTGAAGCAATGAATGGAGTGACATAAGACAAGGAGGACCCCGGATCAATAAGGGCATAGCTATCAATAGTCTGAACAGACATGATACCTGTAACAACATCTGGAGAAGCCTCGGCATTTTGGCGGCCACTCAATGCATAGAATCGGCTAGGTCCACCCCTACCCCGAGCTCCACCCCTAGCTGCACCACGCCCCGCTGATGCTGGAGTACGCGCTGATGATGTAGCAGCTGAAGAACCGGATGACTGAGCAGATCCCCTACCTATACCCTGACGGGGTGCACGGCAGTCCCGCCGAATGTGACCTCTCACCCCGCACCCGAAGCACACTGAAAGGTCAAGGTAGCAAGTTTCTGTATGAAATCTCCCACACTTGGGGCATGTAGGTCTCCCCTGCTGCTGGGATCTCACCCCAGGATGACCAGACTGACGAGACCTCCTGCTGTCCGAACCGGGTCTCGAGTAACTGCCCTGCTGATGACTGTGCACGGATGGCGGTGCACTCGCGGAGGACAGAGCATATGACTGGGATGGCCCTGATGACCCTTTCCTTGGAAGTGATCTCCCTGAATGACCCATTGACCGGGCCCTGTTGCTACTTTCTCTTTCTGCACGAATCTTCAATTTCCTAGCCTCTGTGGCCTGAGCAAACCCCACGATCCTCCCATAGTTCATATCTGAGTGCAAAGCTGCTGTGGCGGCCTCATTCACTACCAAAGGGCTAAGGCCCTGAACAAACCGTCGAACCCGGCATCCATGGTCGACACTAAATGAGGAGCGTACTTGGACAACCTTACGAACTCCATGTGATACTCCCAAACACTCATACTGCCATGTTTGAGGACCTCGAACTCTGTGGCATGGGCTGCCATTGCATCAGTAGGTAAGAAGTGGTCCATAAATGCATCCACGAACTCATCCCATCTGGCCGGAGGGCTCCCTTCCTCACGGGAATCCTCCCACATTTCGAACCATGAACGTGCCGCTCCCTTCGGCCTGTAAGAGGCCAACTCTACCCCCTCTATATCTGTAGCCTTCATCACTCTGAGGGTCTTGTATATCTCATCAAGGAATTCCTGTGGGTCAGCCTCTGGTTCGGTACCCGAAAATTCTGGAGGGGCCAGTCGCAAGAACTGGTGGACTCTGGAGCCAAAGGAATCTCCCTGTCCGCTGGAGGATGCAGGGGCATCATGGGATCTCTGGGCCTGGGCGGCCACTAACTGTGTTAACATATGAATGGCTCCCCTAAGATCTTCATTAGAGATACCCGAGCCCGAAGCGGGAACTGTATCTGAGTCAGGAACACTGGCAAGAGGAATGGTGGCATCCTCTGCCGCAGCTGGAATAGGGACACTTGGGTTTTGAACAGATGGGCCAGGCAAATTCGGGACTGGTGGGTCATTCTCTCCCACGGCATCGGGTACATGATTAACAACTGCACTTGGGCCGGCATTGGCCCTAAGGCCGAGTCTAGCCTTCTTCTTAGGTGCCATATTCTGAAAATTTGGGAACAAGGCGCGAATTAGACACGGATATTTCCACATTGCACTTTACCGCACGATATAGATTAACAAAGAAATAGGTAAATTCCTAAATGCCCGTGTAGCCCCCTACTTATATGATGTGGTCGACAACACACCTATAAGAAGGGCACTACTAGACACGGCTCCGAGACATCCTAGGACACTTTAAAAACCATAGGCTCTGATACCAAGTTTGTCACGCCCCAAATCAGGAAACATGACCGGCGCCTGACCGGGTTGCCCCAGTCAAGCGGACCTGGGTGCCTTTCATTCCCCCGCGTTACCCCTGTGCTGATTGTTTTTCATTTACCAAATATCTTACTAATCATGAATGATTTCACATTAAACAAATAAAACCATACGAGTGGTTCATTAACAAGTTTGCAATTTTTACAACGCCCGACATAACACAATACATATACATAAGACTGGAGTCCCACAGTTTACATGTCTAAAGAGCCTCTAGGATACAAAAAGGGAAATACAATACTTGCCGGTAACAAGGCTCCGGCTATACCTTACAAAACCAAAATGAAATCTAAAACGAAGTGGCATGAACCACACAAGGCCCCGAGGAAGAAAGGGGCTCACCAAAAACGGGCAGTGGAAGGAGAAGGATACTACTGCCGATGAGCTGAAGTGCCTGCTACTGATCCACCTATAATCATAACACGAATGTAGCGTCCCCGGCAAAAGGGACGTCAGTACACTTGAATTGTACTGGTATGTATGGACAAACTTTGTCCCAAGTAAACTCAAGCCATTAAATTACATTAAAACTAATCAAGCTAGCCAACCATGTTTTCCACCTTTTTACTCATTTCAGGTAAGCCTCAACATAAGCACATTCAAGGTCAATAAATAGAACCACAACCAATCAACAACATCAATTGCAAGTAGTCAAACATAGGGGCAATCAGTGCCCCCCAGGTTGCAAACTCTCCTGCTGTTTCCTTTCACAATTTCACATCATTGATTTTTGTATCAATTTTCAATAGCGATTTCGATCGCTTTCCATCCTTATTGCCCCTAACCACCCTTATTACCTCGGCCACCCTTATCACCCCAACCCACACCTTATTTCCTCACGTTGCAGCGCGTAACACAACCCCGCCTTACAGTTTAAAACACAACAATTTCAAACAGCAGATAAGGTACTACACACTTTGAACAAGTTCAAATAAGCAACTTGCACATTGTTTCATGTTCTCAATTATTTTTCAAATCAACATCACAACCATGTTACAATATTTCCACAATTCAAGTGTTTCATCTCTTTCCACAATAAACAAATTCTCAAGCGTTTCGTTTGTTTTACACAAGGTGCCATATAGGCCATCATAATTATTATTCATAATTCTTTACCCATTTCGACTCTCATTTAACTTTCGGTTCATATTCTATACCACATCACTCATATTTCAACAACAACTTTGAGAATTTCACACAATTCTTCAAATTAACATTAACCAAGCAATTTCCATACATATAGGCGATTTCACAAGAAGCAAAATTAGCCATACATACCTGGTGATGAGTTTTCTTCCTACTTTATGCTTACCCAAGATATCCTACTCTTTCCAACCTTGTTCTTGAAGACTCTTACTTCTACTCACTTCTTTTTACTAGAAATCAAGTTCAATAATCATGCATGAGTGTAAAAATTCTATTTTCAAAAGCTATTATATGCAAACCTCTCTTTACCCAATTTAAAACTGAAAATCAAAGAAAATAGTTAGGGTTTTTACCTTGAAAAGATTGGGGAAGTTGAATCCTTGCCCTAGGATTCCTTGGAATTAAGTGGTTGGAACAATCTTTGAAGATGAAGAACTTCTCTCTCTAAAACCCCTCTATTTTCTCTCTAATTTTGGTAGGATGATATGAGAAAATGAGGGTGAAACGTGTTATATTAAAGAAGAGATCGGGTAAAAAATGTTACAAAAATCTGGACTGGGTCAATTATGCGGTGCACTTTGCGACCGCAGAATTAACATGCGGTCCGCATAGTGACCGCAGAATGGCCTCAAAATTACACAAGTTCTGTTACAGAATGCGACCAATATGCGGTCCGCATTCTTGATCCGCGGTCGCAAAGTGCACCGCAGATTCACTATGCGATCGCATATCGACCGCATTTTCAACATGATTTTTGGGAGGCTTCTGTTAAGCTTTGCGGCAAGAATGCGGTCCGCATAACGGGTTTGCGGTCGCATTCTTGACCGCATATTTGACACTTTTCTGGAAAACTTTATTCTCTACATTTTTGACACTTAAATCACTTCCAAGGGTCCGAACCGCGGCGAGCTTCCTCGCCGCGAAGAATTCTACGCATTCCTAACACATTATTCGGACCATGACACCACAACTACTAGGTTTTATGCACAAAAATTTTACGGGGCCTTACATAACTGGTCAAAAAAATCATCAATGCGAGGCAAAGGATACTAGTTCTTCACTGTAACTTCGTTCAGCTGACGATAGTCAATACACATACGCATAGAACCGTCCTTTTTCTTCACAAACAACACAGGAGCACCCCAAGGCGAAACACTGGGTCGAATGAAACTCTTGTCCAATAACTCCTGTAACTGATCCTTCAACTCCTTCAACTTAGGAGGAGCCATACGATACGGTGGAATAGAAATGGGCTGAGTGCCCGGCAACAAGTCAATATCAAAATCAATATCTCTGTCGGGCGGCATGCCCAGGAGATTAGCTTGAAATACATCAGCAAAATCACGTACCACTGGAACAGAATCAATAGAAGGAGTGTCAATACCGACATCCCGCACATAAGCTAGATATGTAGAACACCCCTTCTCAACCATATGCTGAGCTTTGAGAAAGGAAATAACACGGCTGGGGGTGTGATCTAGAGTACCACTCCACTCAATACGTGAAATGCCTGGCATAGCCAGTGTCACGGTCTTGGCATGACAATCAAGAATAGCATAATGGGGCGACAATCAGTCCATGCCCATAATAATATCAAAATTGACCATACCGAGCAACAATAGATCCGCTCTGGTCTCAAAACCACAAATGGTAACCAAACATGATCGATACACACGGTCCACAGCCAAAGAATCTCCCACCGGAGTGGAAACATAAATGGGGGCACTCAAAGAATCCCGAGGCACACCCAGATGAGAAGCAAAATAAGAGGACACATATGAAAAAGTGGAACCAGGATCGAATAGAACCGATGCCTCTCTGTGACTAACCAGAATAATACATGTGATAACAAAATCAGATGCAACAACCACAGATGCAATAATACCTGGCCTGACCCCTCTCTTGAGGGCGTCCTCTGGTACCCTGATCCCCGCCCCTGGCTGGCTAGGCAAGTGGAGTGGCAGCTGGAGCTGGAATGATAGCCCGCTGGCCCTGAGAACCACGTTGAGGCTGCGAAGACTGAGGAGGTGCTCCTCTCCTACACCTGGGGCACTCCCTATCCAGATGGCGAGTATCCTCGTACTCAAACAAAGCTCTGGGAGGATGCGGTGGCTATGACTGACCGGCCTCACTACCACTAGTCTGACCCCTGGAGGTACCCCACGCAGGAGGTGCATTGGAAACTGGGGGAGCATAATAGGGCTTCTGAGTTGCTGGAAGAGCTGGAGTACTACCGGCTGCTGACAATGTTGAATGAACTGGACGACCGGAATAACCACTGCCAAAACGACCGGTTACTGAAGTGCGGGCACCTGATAAGTACCCCGACTCACGAGACCTCTTGGCCCCCCTCTCTCCCCGCTCTCTAGGGAGCATACTCTCGATCCTCCTGGCAATGCTCACTGCCTGCTGATAAGGTATATCTATCTCCAACTCTCTGGCCATGCTGGATCGGATCGGCGGAATAAGGCCCTTAATAAATCTCCGCACTCTCTCCCGGACAGTGGCTACCAAGGCCGGTGCATGCCTGGCTAGATGGGTGAAACTGATAGCATACTCTGATACTGACATAGAGCCCTGTCGCAACCGCTCAAACTCTGAACACCAAACTCCCTAAAAACAGATCTGAAAACTGCGTCCAGGTCAACGAAGCAGACTCCTCTAGACTATCCAACTCATACGTACGCCACCAATCATAAGCGGCCCCACGAAACTGAAAAGCAGTGAAGGAAACCCCGCTGGTCTCCACAATCCCCATGGTACGAAGAATACGATGACACTCATCCAGAAAACCCAATGCATCATCTGTAGCCAAACCGCTGAACACTGGAGGATCATATTTCTTAAACCTCTCTAATCTATGCTGCACGTCCTCAGAGGCAGCTAGCCCACCTCCGGGCTGTACCGGGGCGGCAGGAGGCATAACAATAATCTCTGGAACCTGCTCCATGGGCGCTCGCTGCTCAGGTGTAGCGGCTGCAGGAGTCTGGGCCCCTCCCCCGGTCTGAGATGTAGCTGCAGTGAGAGGAAGTAACCCTGCCTGAGATAAGGTAGCATACATGCTCATGAACTAGGACAGGGTCTCCTGGAGTGCTGGAGTAGTAGCAGCTGTAGTAGGTGTACCAGGTGCCTGTGCTCCAACCTGATCTGGGTGGCACCTCAGCGGTAGCGCGCGCGGGTGCTGTGGCTGCACCTCGGGCGCGTCCTCGTCCTTTACCACGACCCCGGCCTCTGACGGCGGTAGCAGGGGGCACGGGTGCCTGATACTTGCGAGTAGCACGTGTCCTCACCATCTGTGAGAGAATAGAAAGCAAAAATTTAGATTTGGTGCCAAAAATGTCACACGACAAGGAATCCAAAAGAAATGAAGAGTTTCCTAGATAGTTACACAGCCTCTCGCAGATAAATACAGACGTCTCAGTATCGATCAGCGAGACTCTAAGTAACCGGTCTGTGTTCCGTGACTCCTACGAACCTAGAGCTTTGATACCAACTTGTCACGACCCTCGTTCACCAATCGTGAACCTGTCATGATGGCACCCAGTCCCCGCGACTAGGCAAGCCTAACACATTGCGGAATATACAAGTTTGTGAACATTAAACAAGAAATAGCGGGAAAAAAATATAAATAGGAATGTAATTCGTGCCGCTTGGCACATACACTCGTTAACCACACTGTATACATACCACCAAGACCCGGAATCCCACGGGTAACACGGACTAAAAGAGAAATACATCTGTGGCTCTTTGTGTAACGAGTATCTAAACAACGAAATGAAGGAAAAACATCCTAAAATTATCAGAATAGAAGGAAGGCCTCCGGATCCGCGGACGTGGCAGATCATACCTCGAGGTCTCCCTGAAAGCTGCGGAATCACCTAGTATGAGCCTGTCCTGATATACCTGGATCTGCACAACAAAAGTGTGCAAAAGAGTAGCATGAGTACACCACGACGGTACTCGGTAAGTGCCAAGCCTAACCTCGATGGAGTAGTGACGAGGAAGGTCATGGGGCCCTACTAAGAGAACAATAACAAAATGATAATAACAATCATAAGTAGTTTAAATAATAATGAATATGAAATAACAACAATAAAGTGATTACTACAACCGTCTACGATTAAGCTAACAACAAGTAACAAACTCAACAAAACTCAATTAGCAAGTCCAGGACCTGTGGGAATTGAACCCACAGTCCCACTCTATAATCAACAATCAAGGAGCTACGGGAATTTAACCCGCAGTCCCAATAACAGTATCTCTGGGTCTCTAGGATTCGAACCCGCAGTCCATGTCTCAATACCTCAGGATTTGTCTCAATGATCTCAGGATCTCCGGGAATCGAACCCGCAGTCCATACCTCAATAATATATCAATAAACTCCGGGTCTCTGGGAATCGAACCCGCAGCACTTGGATCTCCGGGAATAGAACTCGCAGTCTGCAAACACTACCACTCCGGGTCTTTGGGAACCGAACCCACAGCCTTGGGATCTCCGGGAATCGAACCCACAGTCCACAAGCAATACCACTTCGGGTCTCTGGGAATCTAACCCACAGCCTTGGGATCTTTGGGAATCGTACCCGCAGTCCACAAGCAATACCACTTCGGGTCTCTGGGAATCTAACCCACAGCCCTGGGATCTCCGGGAATCATACTCGCAGTCCACCAACACAACAAATAAGGAAACGCACAGAGAAAAGATAATATGCTTAACTACAACTTCACCGAAGCTAGTTCCAAAAATTTTCAAGAAGTTCAAATAAGACAATTAGGCAATTATGCAGATAAATCCTATCTAGTCATGTTTTTCTAGTGAATACCAGGTAAATGTAACAAATTAATCAACTAAGAACAGGAATATCACTATTCGGACAATTCAAGTAAAGTGAGTTCAACAACCAGTGCATGTCACGCCCGTCACCTTGCGTACAAGGCTTTTCAACTATCACATAATATCCTAGGGGTGAAGGTTCCCCCACAGGAGGTTAGACAAGCCACTTACCTCGACTTCGGTACAAAACTGCTAAGAGACAACTCTCTTTCCGTGAATGGCGGTCTCCACAGGTGTAGTATCTGATAAAAATCAATAGAATCACATCAAAATAGGCCAATTAGGCATTACCCAATCAAAACAATTCAAAATACACCAAGACCACAAGTTGCCAAAACCTGACTTTCGGTACGCTTCTCGAAAAATTTTGAAAGTTACATATTCGTAACCCTCGTCTCAATACGAGTCTAGTTATACAACGTTTACCAAATTCGGACTCCATTTGCCCATTCAAACCCTGGATTTTTCTAAAATTCAAGCCCAGGGTGAAAACCCCCATGATATTCCCCAAATTCCTCCAATTTTATGAGAAAATTGCATAATATATTAATACAAATCCATAAATTGAATCCACAGTTGTTTACCTGAAGAAACCCCTTGAATTTCCCTTCAAGATCGCCCAAATCGCCCTTAAGCCGAGCCCTCAATGATTTGAAATGTTTCTGAAATTTCTAACTTCTGATATAATTAACCCTCTGCGATTTTTGCTTCTGTGGACAATTTCTGCCTCTGCGATACCACTTCCGCAACCGTTTGGTCGCTCCTGCGAACCCCAGGCCTAACTGGCCCATTCCACTTCTGCGAGCCCAGTGACACTTCAGCACGTCCGCTCCTACGGAAACATTTCCGCCCCTGCGGAACTTCCCGTTTCTGCGAATAGGAGTCCGCTTCTGCGGACTCGCTTAAGAGAACAGCTATCCGTTTCTGCGGATTTCCCAATTACGCCTTCTGACCGGTTCTGCGGTCTCACTATCGCACCCGCGATGCCGCTTCAGCAGACAAAAGGTCCACCTTTGCGAACCAACCCGCCTCAGCGTTCCCTTGTCCGCTCTTGCGGACTCGCCCCTGCGCCCCATTTTCCGCAGGAGCGAAAACAACTGAACTAGACTCCTAAACCTGCAATTTCCATGTTTTCTTCCCGCTTAACCATCCGATAACACCCCGAGGCCCCCGGGACCTCATCCAAACACACCAACATATCCTAATACCTTATTCGAACTTGTTCCAATGATAAAAACATGTCCTTAAACACGGAAAACATCGAATTATAGCGGATTCAAGCCTAAGTTTTCATCTAAACTTTCGAAATCAACATTCAATCAAAACCCGACCAAACGACGTCTGAATGACCTGAAAATTTGCGGACATATCCAAAATCACATAACGAAGCTACAAAAATTGTCATTCCGACCCCCGGATCAAAATCTCACCTAACGTTCGGATTTCGCCAAAATTTCAAACTTCGGCATTTCAAGCCTAATTGAGCTACAAATCTTCAAAATACATTCCGAGCGCGCTCTCAACCCCAAAATTACCTAACAGAGTTAATGGAACCATCAGATTTCTGTTCCAAGGTCGTCTTAACACTGTTCCGACTACGGGCCATTTTCCAACCATAAAGCTCCCATTTAGGGACTAAGTGTCCCAAAACACTCCAAATTCTAGAACCGACCCTCCCGGAAAACCACAATAGCAGAAATGAACTTAGGAGAACAGTTAAATTAGAGATCGGGGCGTAAATTTCAAAAATGATCGGCCGGGTCGTTACAGCAGAAGTCCGATGGTTCTCTTGATCATTGTAAAGAGAGATTGGTAGTCAAGGGCTATACTCAGGAACCTAGTGTGGATTATGGTGAGACCATTAGTCCCGCTGTTCGTCCCACTACTATATCCTTAGTACTCTCTATTGCTATTCTCGTGGTTGGTTTATTCATCAGTTTGATGTAAATAAATGCATTTCTTAATGGTTATTTGCATGAGTTTGTCTATATTGAGCAGCCACATGGGTTTATTGATTCTGTCTGGCCAAACTATATTTGCAAACTACATAAGGCATTATACGGTCTCAAGCAGGCGCCTCGTGCATGGTTTAGTGGGTTTGGTTCCTTTCTACTCATATGGGTTTCAGAGTAGCCGTGCAGATTCATCCAGATTTGTTTATTCATATGGTGGTCAATATCTTTTCTTGTTATTATATGGGGATAATATCGTACTGACATACTCCAATCCTAGCTTAATATCCTGGTTTTCTAGATTACTTAACTCTGAATTTTCTATTATTGATCTTGGTTATCTTTATTATTTTTTGGGTATTCACGTCACTCGGTTGGCAAATGGTTTGCGTCTGTCTCATTGTAAGTATGCTCGAGATATTGTTGACCGTGATGGTTTGTTACAATCCAAGCTTGTCTCCACTCCATCTTCTCTTCACCACTATTGAGGACTTTGTTGTTGTTGATGGTACTTTATACCGCAGTCTAGTGGGTGCTTTACAGTATTTGACTTTGACTCAACTAGACATTGACTTTGCGGTAAATACAGCTAGTCAACACTTACATGCTCCTACTCCTTGATGCTATTATACGCATTGCGTTATATTGCCGGTACTCTCAATTTTGGGTTGTTGTTGAAACCAGTTACTACTTATTCTTTTATTCCATATTCGGATTCTGATTAGGTTGGTTGTCGTGATACTTGTCGGTCTACCACTGGATCTTTGGTTTTCTTTAATTCAAATCTCATTTCTTGGTCTTCTTAGAAGAACCATAATGTCTCTCGCTCTAGTATCGAGGCTGAGTATCGTGCTATGGCTCATACAGCGGCTGCGGTATTATGGATTCAGTAGCTGCTACGGGACTTGCATATTTTTCTCTTTGATGTGCCACTCATCATTTGTGATAATATAAGTTCCTTATATCTTACGGTGAATCCTATATATTATTCCCATACAAAGCATCTTGCAGTTGATTTTCACTTTGTACGGGACCGTGTAGCCTCTGGATATATTCTTGTTTACTATCTTCCAAATGAGCGCCTACTTTACAACTACCCCAGGAAGGGATATAATAACAACGAGGAAGGAGTTTTTCCAATTTAAGAATAATCGGTTCGGGATTTTATTTTAAAATTTCAGAATCGCCACTTGGTAAAATAATGGTGTCCCAAGTCACCGGTTAATCCCAAATCCGAGGAAGTTCACTCTATTTAAAAATCTGCGCAACAAGAAATCCGGATAAGGAATTCTGTTAACCCGGGAGAAGGTGTTAGGCACTCCCGGATTCCGTGGTTTCAGCACGGTCGCTCAACTGTCATTTTTTATATTACTTGATTTCACTATATGCTTTTTACAATGTGTGCATGTTTCACTTTAATATTTTATGACTTGCGACGTCGCGAAAACGTATTTCGAGTCACACCGTAACCAGTACGCCTGTGACTTTTAACACGTTTCGGCTTCGCCGAGATTTAAGATTTGAGTCACATTAGATGTGCACTCATATTAAGGAAGGTATATTTTAGAATCGTGCCTATATCGTCTAATGGATTGTTATTCTTTTGGAAAGACCATGGACTTTACTAAACGGTCTTCCCGAATCTATCACATTATTGTTATTTATATGGGGGGCCCCGTATGTTTTGTTTTTATACGAGGCTCGTCCCATTTTATTTTAATAGTCCAATCCTAATAAATACTATATTTTCTATTATTGGTTTTTCCTTAGTCATTTTTAGTTATGTTATCATTTCAGAAATATATCCAGGCCCTATCATTTATATCTCCAGGCCTGGACATTTAAAGCTCAAATTCAGTAGACCAGCTTTTGTATCTGGGTTTCAGAAACTCAGAATATGCTGAAGTCTTTGTTCAGAAGCCTAGTTGTAAATTTAATTGGATCCAGGCCTGCGCTATTCATCAGGCCCAGACCAAATGAGAGAAAGAGAAAGAAACAGAATTGGAAATTCATTATATACACAGATACTTGAGATCAAAAGAAGAATGAACCCAAATTGTATTTATTTATGAAGAGAAACAGCAGTAGAGGATTAACAGTATCAATTTTAAATCACCACTATCTAATACTAATCGAATCTGACTAACAAACTACTTTTCTTCATATTTTTTATCAACAAATTACTTAACTATTTAAACAGGATTATTACTTAACATATTACTAATTATGACTCATATTCTTCTGATTGTAATTAATAAATGCTAATTGTATTCAAACAGTAGGCTGATTGTGTAACGATTTTGATCATTCACATGATTATTAACTTTGTATTTAACTACTGATTTTTAACTCATGCAATTTATAGTTGTTATTGAACTATGAAAATGAAGAGATAGGCTAAAGCTAAGTTAATGATTTCATTCTAATTCATGTAATTAATGTGGTTATATGCATGTTACGAATCTGTTTTTTAAAAGCTATATGAGTTAGTTTTAACTAATTAACCTATTTTTTTAAAATTAATCTAAGTGATTACGGTTACTCATATTCTAATCTATATCCTATCTATGACATTGTTTTCGACATCATCTCGTATTTCGTATGTTTCAATTATACAACCATTTCCTATCAAATTACAAAATATCTATTTATGTGCTAAAATAAGAACAGATAATAGAAACAGTCTTTAAAATCAAATCATATCAAGTAAAATCGACTACAGTTACATGCTTGAGTAGTAGCTGTGTACCCGATTAAGCAAAAACAGATCAATGAGTCTAAGGATGCAAGTGAGGAAGGATAATCAATTGATCACAGCAGCAGAATCGAATCAACAGAGCAAGCACAGCAAAAACAGTTGAATCAACACAGTCGAACAAAGCTTTCAAGTTCAGCAAATAAGCAATCCAATAGCAAACTTGAAGAAACCCAATAGAATCCAACAAATAAGAGTAATAGATGATTCCTAGTTGAGTTTCAGAACTGTGCTCAACCAATACCCAGTAATTCACTCTTAGAATATGATATTTTACTCTTAATTTCAGAAGTTTTCTCTGTATTTCTAAAATCCAGCCGTCTTTCAGGCTTAATTACAGCCTATTTATAGGTGTGAGTGATGAAATTTGTTGGGGAAATTTATTCTCAATTCCCTCTCCTTAATTCTTTTATTTACTACAGTTTTGGTACTCATTTTCAGATTTAAAATGCCTTCCAGCTCTTGCTGGAAGGTTCTAGGGGGATCTTTTGGCTTCTATTATGGGTCTATTACTATAGTACCCTCACTTACTAAGGTTTTTAACAATTAAGCCTTTTCATTGGGTCGGTTTTACCGTTTGTATTGTGCATTATTGCAGAAATACTAGGCCTGAATGTCTAATTTATCCCTATAGGCTCTATTAAATCTATAATTATGCCATTTTCATTCCTTTTTATACCCCTGCTATTACCTATTAATTACCCGACCTATCCAAGGTCTAGGTATTCAGGTTTTAGTTGTTATTTAACTGCTGGTAAGTCATTTAAGACTTAGCCAGGTTTACACCTTAATTTCTTTCAATTTTAACCTCTTTAAGAGGTAACCTTTATTATTACTTATTGAATTTAATTGCAGGACTAGCCTGCTTTTATTTAGGTTTAAGAACTTTTCAGAATTAGCCAATCCAATGTTTGGACTTAGCTTTGCAAAATTAGTCACTCTTATAATATTAGTCATTTTTGACTTAAGCTCAGACTTACAGAACTAGCCATTTAGACTTAGGCTCAAACTTACAGAACTAGCCATTTAGACTTAAGCTTAGTATTACAGAGTTGGCTACTTTCAGAATTAGCCACTCTTTAAATCATTTCAATTGTAGCCATTTTGGATTACTTTACAATTTTAGCCAATTAAAATACTTTCAATATTAGCCATTTATCTAATCAATTATCTATTACAGCTATAACCAATACCCTAAAGTACAATAGGACTAATTATAGTCTAATACATGAATTCATTACAAATACAACCTACTTATGTCAATTTGCACACATAGCCACAATCAGAAATCATTTATCATTTAATCAAAACTCAGAGGGAAATTAGATAATAGTTGAGTTTCGATTAAACAACTCATAACTCAGATTCAAGCATAGCTAACAAATCCAACATAAGGAAACATACCCACAACATATTCATGCGCAGACTTATAAGAAACCCTAAAAGCACAAATATACCAGTCAAGCATAGTAGTTAGGATTGATAACAAGCTAATGATAGCAGGTTTATTAGACAAGAATATCAAAAGAAGAACTAGTGAAAACAAGAAACATATAAAAGGTAAAATAATCATAAGAAAGAAGATAAAGAGATTCTAACAACTAATCATGCAAACAGACTAATTTCAACTAACAAAGAAAGTAAAATATGCACAGAAATCATACTATCAAATAAAACAAAAAAACAAGCGATGAGGACTTAGCTTGCAGGAACTATCTCCTGAGCTTCCTCAATCTTTTTCTTTCTTTTCTTTTTCCTTTCTTGTTGTCTTTTTCTTTTTTTTTTTCCTTTCTTTTTTCCAGTTTTCAAACTTCAAAGACTTGAAGTCTTTATTTTCCGATTTTCTTAAATCAAATTGGTTTCTTGGGTTTTTGGTGGTAGAGAGGAGTGTTAGAAGGTAGTGGGGTGTGTTTTGGGGTGGGTATTGATTGGTGGTTTGCCGGAGTTAGGGTTCCGGCGGATTAATTTTGAAGATTTGAACGGTTCCGGTGAGATTCGAGGGAAACCACTCATGTGGGGTTAAAGATCCCCTCATGGTGGTTGGATGGTGTAAATCTGGGAGGCTGTCTCAAAGATTGGTGGTCACCGGAGAAAGTTCCGGTTGGCCGGAGTTTCAAGAAGGAAGGATTTCTGGGGTTTTGTTTAAGGTTTCATGGTGGTTTTATGTAAAGAAGAAAGAAGGGAAAGGTTTTGGGTGGTTAGGGGTGGCCAGAGACGACCATGGGAGCCGGCCAGTCTCCATGATCGGAGAAGAAGAAGACGAAGAAGAAAGGGGTGAGGGCGGCTAGGGTTTGGGAAAAATGAAGAATGGCCGGTCTCAGAAGAGACCAGGCCTTAAATACCTTTAATTGCCTGATTGATCGTGGCCTTTGGATCATTCTTGATCAACAGCCAGGATCCATGGTAAAACGTCATCGTTTGGCATTACAGAAGATGGTTTAGTCTCCGTTGGATTATTATAAATGGACGGCCAAGATTCACCTGATGAAAGTGTGTCGTTTGATTTAATTACAGGGGTTCAAAATCAACCGTTTGATTATTTGCATGGATGGCTGGGATTAAGCCTACAAAATTTGGACCGGACATAACAGTCTCTTGGGCTGAGGTGTTTTGGGCTTGACACCTTGACCCAATTATTGTATTTATATGTATTTTTTTGTATTTTAATTATTTTTGTGTATTATTCTTGTTGTATTCCATTTTTCCTTTTTTATATACTTTTTCAATTATTAATTCTCTTTTAATCTCCTATTTTCTCTAAGTTTTCTGGTATTTTTGACATTTTTTGCTATTTTTCTTTAATTTCCAGTATATTGTATTTTTTGTTGATTTTCTATTAATTCCTTTATTTTTGTGACATTTTCTAATTAACATATTTTTTAATTTTCAATTTTTAATTTCTAATTGTTTCAATCACACACATACGTATTTACTTCAATCAAACACATAATTGCAAATAAAAATATTATTTATTTTAATATTGGAATTTATTTGTCTAGGAAAAAAGTTACGTGCTCACAGCTGCCCCTCTTTGCTCGGGAACACGAAGAGTTTTAGTACAAAGACAAGTGAGCAGTAATGAGAGATTTTTTCCCACTAGCATATTCCGTGAGAAGCATTTTGAAAAACCTTTTGACCGCACCCTGCCTCTGAGGTTGCCTACATATCCTGGGCTAAACATGAATTATGTCAGTGTAGTTCGGGAAGGTCTGGTAGTTTGAAACTACCAAGACTTTGCTGCTATTATTGCTGTTGCTATGACCACTGACTTACTCCTTATTACACCAGGGATAAAATGAAAAAATGAAGAAGCTATTCTAAGCTTTAATCCTATGAATTACAATGATTCCTATCTACTTCTTGTCTTCTTATTTTTCTTGATTTTCCATCTCTTATGCTATCATCCTTCCTTTTGTTGATTTTTGATGACTCTGATATATTGCTTCTTTCCTTTCGGTGTGACTTCCAATTGTATTCCCTGCTTCCAAGTTGATACCTGCTTAAAACAAAACAAAACAACAAAAACTTTTCCTCTGCCCCAGTGTGAGCTTTTCTCATGTCATGGTGTTGCTCATGTTAGATAAAACAAATTAAAATTGCAGAAATGTATTTCCTTATTATATAGGTGGGCGCCTGAACAGAAATTAAAGTTGCAGAAATGTATTCCCTTGTTATACAGGTGGGCGCCGAAATAGAAATTAAAATTGCAGAAATGTATTCCCTTGTTATAAAGGTGGACGCTTGATGCATGAAAAATAAAATGCAGAAAATATTCCTTTGTTATCCAGGTGGGCGCCTGTCACGACCCACACCCCGGTCGTGATGGCGCCTAGCACGATGCTAGGCAAGCCCGAACATATTACCTCTTAAACCAGCCAATTATTAATTCCAATTAATCCAGTTAAACTTAAACAGCAAGTGATCATATAAAAATGGCAACGTAATAGTAAAAGCATACAAAGTACTGTCCCAACCATATCGTGGTGTCACGAGTTTGAGCCTCTACAGAATAAGCATCCTAGTACAATCAAGTCTAAGCAAGATGAAACAACGAAATGATAATGAAGGAGAAAACAGGTTCTGCGGACGCCGACAGCTACCTCATAGTCTTCGCAAAAGTAGATAATGATCAGCAGCTACAATGTCTCAACTGCTCTCGGGCACCTATGGATCTGCACAGAAAGTGCAGGGGAGTGGGGTGAGTATATTTCAACTCAGTGAGTAATAATAATAAATAATAACTGAAAATAAGAACTCCTGTACTATCACTAAACAGTTCTAAGGCAACCCCCCACAGGTAAGTCATCACTACAGTAGTACTCCGATTACCAGTCCACGCCTATCACGTTGGGGTCCCACACTAACTAAATCCCCTTTCGTACCACAACGGTGTACATCCATCTCCATATACATGTGTCCCTAAGGCATACGTATCTAATAAGTATAATGCTGCGGCGTGCAGCCCGATCCAATATATAGATATATATATATATACACTGTTGCGGCGTGCAGCCCGATCCAATATATATACTGTTGCGGTTTGCAGCCCGATCCAATATGTATACTGCTGCGGCATGCAACCCGATCCAATATATATATACTACTGCGGCGTGCAGCCCGATCCAATATGCATACTGCTGCGGCGTGCAGCCCGATCCAATATATATACTGCTACGGCGTTCAGCCCGATCCAATATGTATACTGCTGCGGCGTGCAGCCCGAGCCAATATATATACTGCTGCAGCGTGCAGCCCGATCCAATATGTATACTGTTACGGCGTGCAGCCCGATCCAATATGTATATATGTATGTATATAATACCTCCTAACGGGTCCTCGACCCTGTCTCAATTAGTATAGGATTGGCCTTTCAGGCTCACTCAGCTAAATCAGGGGCTTCCACCCTAAGTAGTATATCTCTCACAGTACACATCTAGTACTGGCTCTTAATAGGCTATTCAACTAGTTTTACGGCTGAGTGTAAGTTCCAATACGATATAAGAGTCACCTAGCTCTACAGGTCCCCTAGTGATCTACAGATCGGCACAAGGCCCCACACATGGCTATTAGCCCAATTACGCAGTTATAATCTCATTAACAGTCATAAAACACAGTATACTATAATTCGGGAAGGACCAAGTCCAAGTCCCTAATCACATTGTCACCACGCCCATCACAAGACGCGTATCTTATCTCATCATAGCACTGTGAAGTGCTAGTACGGGGTTTCAAACCCTCAGTACATTATTTACTACTACCACTCACCTCGAACCAGTAGAAGCCTCAGTCCGCCTTGCGCTTACCTCGCAAATCAATCTCCTTGGATGCCAAATCTGCTAAAAATCATAGAGAACACATCAATACATTCAATGACACACAATCCATACGAAGTAACTCCCAATTGCACCAAAACCCACTAAGTTGTCAGAACCCGACTTTCGGTGCGCTTCTCGAAAAATTATAAAAGTTACATATTCGGAACCCTCGTCTCAATACGAGTCTATGCATATAAAGTTTTCCAAAATCAGACTCCGATTACCCACTCAAATCGACAATTTACCAAAACCCTGGCTTAGGCTAAATTTCCTCACAATTGATCCGATTCCCGTGAAATAAAGGAGGATTTCAAGATAAAAACGCGTATAAGAATCACAAAACTCACCTCCGATGATAACCCGATGATCTCCCGGAATTTCCTCGTCCAAATCGCCCAATTCCCCTCTCTAAACCGAGACCAAATATTTTTCACAACTTCTGAAATTAACCCTTCTGTTATTTTTAACACCGGCGCGATTTTCGCTTCTGCGGACAAAAATCCACCTCTGCGATGCCGCCTCTGCGACCAAATGGTCACTTCTGCGAGACCACACCAAAACGCCCAGTTCCGCTTCTGCGGTCCTGGGCTCGCTTCTGCGAGCCCGCCCCTGCGCATTCCTGGGCCGCTTCTGCGGAACTACCCAAGCCGGCCCAAACTCGCTTCTGCGAGAGGAATTCCGCCCCTACGCTTCCGCTTCTGCGGTCCCCCACCCACAGAAGCGAAAATAGCAGAAGCCTAAAAATTCAGACCTGCAAATCCTTAGAAATTCCTCCGTTTAACCTCCTGAAACCACCCCGGGTCCCACGGGACCCCAACGAAAGCCACAACCATAATCCATAACACCATACGAACTTGCTCCAATGATAAAATCACATACTTTAACACGGAATATCCTCGAATTCAAGCAATTCAAGCCTAAGTTTCCATCCAAACTTCCGCAACCGACATTCGACCAAAAACCCAACTAAACGACCTCCGAATGACCTGGAATTTTGCAGCCACATCCAAAATCACCTAACGGAGCTACTGTAACTATCGGAATTCCATTCCGATTCCCCGATCAAAATCTTGCCTATCGATCGGATATCGCCAAAATTCAACTTTAGCCAATTCAAGCCTAAATCTACTCCGGACCTCCAAATTCACTTTCGAATGCTCTCCTAGCTCACCAATGACCTCCCGGAACTGATCAAATCATTAGAATTCGATTCCGAGCTCCCTAACTCACAGGTCAACATCCAGATGACTTTTCTCAACTATTCCTTCTTCCGAGAGACTATTTTTCTCATTTCCAACTAAACTCAATCCGAATTGACTCAAACTTCCCCAACATGCCTATTACGACATTAACAAGCAGATAACGGGGGTAACAGGGTAATAACTCACATGATGACGGGCTGGGTCATCATATTCTCCCCAACGTAAGCAAACGCTCGACCTCAAGCGGACCAAGAGTTGTACTAGATTCAACACCATAGCTGAATGACCTAACCAAGCATATACTCGGGGTGATACCACTTCACTCTATCTTTCATAAGTCCGATAACATAGTATAGCTGAATTTCCACAGTCTATCTGAACCATAAACCACATTGCACTTTCCGAAATCATATACCAAATCTGAATCCCACATCTATACTTAGAGTACACACGATCCAACTGTAATAGCCAAACTCGCCACCCCGGGTGAGATCACATGATGTATCAAACAACCCAATCACTCGATACAATAATCCCTAATCACGACAACTGGCCACAATAACCAAATAATAGCAGAAAGAACCTTTCTCATTAGCTAGAGTCTTATTCCAACACTTTCATATCCTGCCCACGGCAACTGAAGCACGAGATATACCGAACCCATCTCTCGGGTCAACCATTCGTGAATCCATTTCCTTTTTAAAACTGAAACCATAATAGGTTTCGGAGCCAAACCTCGATATTACCTTTCTAACAAGCTAAGATCAAATATGCTCGTACTCATTAATGACTCAAGCGATCATTTTGATTATAACACACCACACTGGTGATATGACACCTCAACACTGGCCTAAGCCGTGACGAGCACAACACAGGCTCCAATGAACACGATCTGAACACACTCGAATCATGAAAATAGACTCACATAAAGAGCTATAATTCAAATTCCTCAATACCATCACAACACATAACTGAGATCTCGTCTCCCATCATAGAATTAGAGTACCTGAATCCTCATCGAAAGGTCATAACACCACGTGGCCTTGCCACAGCTCCTGATTCTATCCAAACACTATTACTCCTGAAGCACCTCAAGTCACCATGCTTAGAATGGTCAGCCTGGCACATATTTAGGTCTGAACTCAAGAAATCAATCACACCTACGGTGATACAATTGATATACGCTATCAAATCCTGAAAGGACACATCTGATGTGCTATTCCCCGAGCGATACCCAATACGGACTATTCCTAAGAAGCTAGGAAGTATTGTGTACAAGTAACATATTGGAAGCTATATTTTCCACATCACACTGTTGCGGCACGCAACTCGTTCCAATAACATACCCGTGGCGGCGTGCCACCCAATCCAGATACCATACCTGTGGCGGCGTGCCACCCGATCCTAATACCATACATGTGGCGGCGTGCCACCCGATCCAAATACTATACCTGTGGCGGCGTGCCACCCGATCCAGGAATACATCTAGCAAGGGAAATGCACATCGAGTCAAGTTGCTCGTTGCAACAAACATATATATATAGCCTCAAGCTCGGCCACATGAAACACATCCGACAAAGTTCCTCAATACTGGAGTTGAATCAATGGTAGATACCTCTACACTGACATCCGCCACGAAGGCCCAACTGACAAAGCAATACCTACCAGCCGTCCGCTGGCCCTAGGGTACATCTACCCTGCTGGAGCATGATGTGATGCACTCTGCCACGCAGTTGTGACATTTTCCTGACATAGTCCATATCACATTAGTCTAGACAACCTGACTTATGACAACCAATCTGCAATCATATATCATTATTCCAATTCACCATATCAAGTAATGAGATAACCACTAGGGCTTCCAATTTCCAATAACCGCTAAACGGTGCCGATACACACGACATACCACCACTGCATAGGTAGATTACGAGAACTTCTAGTCTCTAACACATATATAACACATGGATCACTATGCCTGATTCCACTCTCCACCATACGAACACGTAACACACATCAAGCATCCATTCATACCACGTACGCCATTCAAAAATTTCCCTATGCCAACCACAACTCAATCATTACTGTCAATCCAACAGGAGGATACCACAATACAACTAGATATTATCAGTTTACATCACCTTGCCCTTTTGACCATATACTCTGCCAAATTACTAGAATAGCAGTACCATTTTCCTTAATCACCAGGAAGCTTGATTCTCAGATTATCTGCAGCTGCCCGCGCTGCTCAATAATTTTAATGACTTCCCATATATTATGAACAAATCTCAAAGCCTTGAATATGCCATTATCAACTTTTCCATAACACATCGCATATACCATACTGCACCAAGATACATGGAGAATTTCTATCCCTCTCGTACGCCGCAAACATCGACGCACTCTACTAGTCAAGGACCTTCATGATCCAATATAGAAGAAAAGTCATTACACATTCCATGCTTTGCATACCTATAGGAAATATACTTATTTTCAAACCATGATAAAACACATCACAACTCCGTCTTCCTATTCATTGCATAAGTTTAACTGCCAGGACCGAGTCCTTCTACCCACACCGAGCTACGCAAGTGCCAACACTCAAGAGCTTTGTTGCACCATTTCTGCAAGACTCATTACTTCGAAGACATACCAGGAGTTACTCGTGTCTTTTTCATACTGTTCCGGTTTATTATCATCTTTAACTTAATATTCTCCTTTACTGAAGGATCACAATACCTCAACTCAGGTTACCACACGAGACTCATACACAAGACCACACGGTCTAAGGCTCACAGGCCGCTGAATACTCTCTCAAATGTCTCCCAGAGTACCACCTTCTACAATACTTTATTTGAAGAACTTCCTGCGATTTGAATTCATTATCATTACCTTCCAATATGGATATATAGAATCCCATCATTCACATAATATAACACAAGTCTTGATCTCTTCTAATGAAACCACCATCTTTAGCCGCATGCACAACCTTAAAACACCTGACCGTTATAAGTAAAATCTTGAACACCGCAGGACTTTTCTCGGGCGTCATTCACCCTTATTCAGTTATCATTCAACTGTCTTATTAAACAGAACCACTCGTGCCTTGTTAGAACTCTGACATCGCAGAACATGATTACATTCAGATACAATTAGCTATCTTTCTTTTCTATACACCGAACATTCTTTACCAACATAAGTTCAAAACATCCTAGTATTTCTTCACATCTATGAAGCACCATAACCTTCATCGGAATTTTCACAACATGCTTGGAGACAGAATCAACACAGCACACAACAGTGCAATCAATTAATCAATAACAACCTCCCCAACTTGGCTCAGAGCCATACATCAAAGCCCTTTCAGCCACTCATAGCATTCTTACTCAAATGATGCCACAATGTTACAATGAGATTAAACTCGAGTTATTTACAAGCTTTGGCGGAGACTCGAATCATCAGAAATCTTAATCCTTTTGCACTTCTTGTATTCATTCACACGCAACAGTTAAGCCCATTCCTTAGGTAACAAAATCTTTTCTGAGTCTCAAATGATTCCAAAAATTTTGACAGAGTTTCCTTTGTAATTTGGCCTATCCACCTGCCAGAGAATCACCAAAACCATCCTAACAATACATCGGCAACTCGACAAAACATCAATATGCATATCCACAACATAAATCTCATTACAACACGAATTATATCATCAAAGTTAGTACATAAACGTGCGCTGCACCCGCTCAAATCATAACATATGTCAAATACCTTTCACCACAATACTCATAGCACGACCAATTCAGTTTTCTTGAGTTTGAACTCATACTACCACATGTAGTGCACTTTACATTTCCGCTAAGAGGCAATGAACATATTTCTCACGCCCATAGCTAGGGCTACATATCAAATCACAATAAGAACCGAATACCTTACAGCTCTCCTATTATCAAACTACCATTTTCACAATTAAGATCAACACCGATCGTATGAACTTCATAATACCGGCTCGCGAAATTAGCACCTTGGTGCTCAAGCCATAGACAAGGATCCGGCCTTAAGTCCTCTAAACAAGCCCAACATGAACTCATAGAGATTATATCTTGTCCCTCGATTTGGGGAATCATAAGCCGTCAAGGCAAATTTATCACTAAGCACTCGAGTGCACTTACAAACGTGTAGAAGGAGTTTCAAGAATTACGTCTCAAGCTGAATCAAGGACGCACGATAAGAATTTCAAGAATTTGAAACTTTCCTAAAAGGTTTGCAGCCTCCCGAGGATAAGAACAGGCGTCCCCGTACCGATCCACGAGACTCTACTAAACCGGCTCATGACTCGCGAGACTTGTTAACCTAGGCTCTGATACCAACTTGTCACGACCCAAACCCCGGTCGTGATGGCGCCCAACACAATGCTAGGCAAGATCGACCATATTACCTCTTAAACCAGCCAATTATTAATTCCAATTAATCCAGTTAAACTTAAACAACAAGTGATCATATAAAAATGGCAACGTAATAGTAAAAGCATACAAAGTACGGTCCCAACCATATCGTGGTGTCACGAGTTTGAGCCTCTACAGAATAAGCATCCTAGTACAATCAAGTCTAAGCAAGATGAAACAACGAAATGATAATGAAAGAGAAAACAGGTTCTGCGGACGCCGACAACTACCTCGTAGTCTCCGCAAAAATAGATAGTGATCAGTAGCTACAATGTCTCAACTGCTCTCGGGCACCTGTGGATCTGCACAGAAAGTGCAGGGGATTGGGGTGGGTATATTTCAACTCAGTGAGTAATAATAATAAACAATAACTGAAAATAAGAACTCCTGTACTATCACTAAACAGTTCTAAGGCAACCCCCACAGGTAAGTCATCACTACAATGTAGTACTCCGATCATCAGTCCACGCCTATCACGTTGGGGTCCCAAACTGACTAAATCCTCTTTCGTACCACAACGGTGTACAGCCATCTCCATATACATGTGTCCCTAAGGCATAAGTATCTAATAAGTATAATGTTGCGGCGTGCAGCCCGATCCAATAAATAGATATATATATATACTGTTGCGGCGTGCAGCCCGATCTAATATATATACTGATGCGCCGTGCATCCCGATCCAATATATATACTGCTGTGGCATGCAGCCCGATCCAATATATATATACTGCTGCGGCGTGCAGCCCGATCCAATATGTATACTGCTGCGACGTGCAGCCCGATCCAATATATATACTGCTGCGGCATGCAGCCCGATCCAATATGTATATTGCTGCGACGTGCAGCCCGATCAAATATGTATACTGCTGCGGCATGCAGGCCGATCCAATATGTATATATGTATGTATATAATACCTCCTAACGGGTCCTCGACCCTGTCTCAATTAGTATAGGATTGGCCTTTCAGGCTCACTCAGTTAAATCAGGGGCTTCCACCCTAAGTAATATATCTCTCACATTACACATCTAGTACTGGCTCTTAATAGGCTATTCAACTAGTTTTACCGCTTAGTGTAAGTTCTAACATGATATAAGTGTCACCAAGCTCTACAGATCCCCTAGTGATCTACAGATCGGCACAAGGCCCCACACATGGCTATTAGCCCAATTACGCAGTTATAATCTCATTAACATTCATAAAACACAGTCTACTATAATCCGGGAAGGACCAAGTCCAAGTCCCTAATTACAATGTCACCACGCCCATCACAAGACGCGTATCTCATCTCATCATACCATTGTGAAGTGCTAGTACGGGGTTTCAAACCCGCAGTTCATTATTTACTACTACCACTCACCTCGAACCGGTAGAAGCCTCAGTCCGCCTTGCCCTTGCCTCGCAAATCAATCTCCTCGGATGCCAAATCTGCTTAAAATCATAGAGAACACACATCAATACATGCAATGACACACAATCCATACGAAGTAACTCCCAATTGCACCAAAATCCACTAAGTTGTCAAAACCCGACTTTCGGCACGCTTCTCAAAAAATTATAAAAGTTACATATTCTGAACCCTCATCTCATACGAGTCTATGCATATAAAGTTTTCCAAAATTGGACTCCGATTGACCACTCAAATCAACAATTTACCAAAACCGTGGATTAGGCTAAATTTCCTCACAATTGATCCGATTCCCGTGAAATAAAGGAGGATTTCAAGATAAAAACGCGTATAAGAATCATAAAACTCACCTCCAATGATAACTCGATGATCTCCCGGAATTTCCTCGTCCAAATCACCCAATTCCCCTCTCTAAACTGAGACCAAATATTTTTGACAACTTCTGAAATTAACCCTTCTGTTATTTTTAACACAGGCGCGATTTCCGCTTCTGCGGACAAAAATCTGCCTCTACGATGCCGCCTGTGTGACCAAATGGTCGCTTCTGTGAGACCACACCAAAACACCCAGTTCCGCTTCTACGGTCCTGGGCTCGCTTCTGCGAGCCCGCCCCTGCGCATTCCTGGGACGCTTCTACGGAACTACCCAAGCCGGCGCAAACTCGCTTCTGCGAGAGCAATTCCGCCCCTACTCTTCCGCTTCTGTGGTCCCCCACCCGCAGAAGCGAAAATAGCAGAAGCCTAAAAATTCAGACCTGCAAATCCTTAGAAATTCCTCCGTTTAACCTCCCGAAACCACCCCCGGTCCCACGAGACCCCAACGAAAGCCACAACCATACTCCATAACACCATACAAACTTGCTCCAATGATAAAATCACATACTTTAACACGGAATAACCTCGAATTCAAGCAATTTAAGCCTAAGTTTCCATCCAAAGTTCCGCAACCAACATTCGACCAAAAACCCGACTAAACGACCTCCGAATGACCTGAAATTTTGCAGGCACATCCAAAATTACCTAACGGAGCTACTGCAACTGTCATAATTCCATTACGACTCCCGGATGAAATTCTCGCCTATCGATCGGATATCGCCAAAATTCAATTTTAGCCAATTCAAGCCTAAATCTACTCCGGACCTCCAAATTCTCTTCTGATCGCTCTCCTAGCTGACAAATGACCTCACGGAACTGACCGAATCATCAGAATTCGATTCCGAGCTCCCTAACTCACTGGTCAACATCCAGCAGACTTTTCTCAACTATTCCTTCTTCTGAGAGACTATTTGTCTCATTTCCAACTAAACTCAATCCGAATTGACTCAAACTTCCCCAACATGCATATTACGACAGTAACAAGCAGATAACGGGGGTAACGGGGTAATTACTCACATGATGACGGGCCGGGTCATCACAGCGCCTCATGCATGAAAAATGAAAATACAGAAAATATTCCCTTGTTATCCAGGTGGGCACCTGATGCATGAAAAATGAAATGCAGAAAATATTTCCTTGCTATCCAGGTGGGCGCCTTTTCAGAAAATATTCCCTTGTTATCCAGGTGGGCGCCTGATGCATGAAAAATGAAATGGAGAAAATTTTCCCTTGTTATCCAGGTGGGCGCCTGATGCATGAAAATGAAATACAGAAAAATATTCCCTTGTGATCCAGGTGGGCGCCTGATGCATGAAAATGAAATGTAGAAAAATATTCCCTCTGTTTGATAACTGGGGTATGTGTTTTGAAAACACAATACCTTCTTGCTGTTTTTGGGTAATTTTCTTGCTTGACTGAGTGAGTCTTCCTCTACGGATTCCTCCTTTTATTGTTGTACTTCTTTTTTTTTTGTGTTTTTCTTCTTCCACATTGGTCACATTCACTTTAAAGTGATTAGTGAAAATTTGAATCTTTCTGTTCCTGTCTAAATCAGAGAACAATCTTATTAGATAGAAAATGCTGGCAACTGGCGTTTTGCTGACTTTGCTTCCGTTGCCTGCCTCCTCTTGTTTTATCCTTCTATGCAGCCTTTTGCCATATTTCCTCTGTAATCTCCTTTTGTCTTTCCTCAGTTTCTTTTCATTTCCTTTGGCTTTGATTGCCATCCTTCTTTATTTGTTTTTCTCTCTCTTTCTCTTTTTTTTTTCGACCCAACGTTTATTACACCTCTTAACATGAGAAGCTGGTAGTTAGCCTTCAATGGGCAGATTGGGTTTTTAATCAATGAAATGCAGAAAAAATATGAAAAAGGGTAAGGGTAATTTGGAGTAAAGACAGAACTTATCTGGGTATGACGGATGATTCCTCTGATCATGCCATGTATTTAAACTGCGACCCAGTCTGTCCAATCGAATTGTCATTATCTCAACTCCAACCCAAGCCAATCTTATTTTTTGCTGTTTTCTTTTTCCACAAAAATAGTCCTCACATTCGCCTTACGGTGCCGGTTAAGGTTTTCACCAATAAGACTCTCATTTATTCTCTCAATCTCACATTCGCCTTACGGTGCCGGTTAAGATTTTCACCAATAAGACTCTCTCATTTATTCTCTCGATATCATCGCCGCCTTACAGTGCCGGTTAAGGTTTTCAGTGATAAGACTCTCTCATTTTTATTTTCTCAGTCTTGCAATTGCCTCACGGTGCCGGTTAAGGTTTTCACCGATAAGACTCTCTCATTTTTATTTTTCTTTTTATTCTTTTTGTTTTCTGAACCACCGGTACTATCCATGCCTTATTTTCCTTATTTCATTGTATTGTTATTTTCTTGAAATTGATTAGAAGGTCTTTCTTTGGACCGTAATGTGTCTATTGGATGGGTTCAGAAAGAAGGGTATAAAAGGTTCAAACTTTTACGAGGGTTCAAAAATATTTACAACTCTCGGAATCATAAATATAACTTCTGCCCCAGTTTTATTCTTTGGGGATTCTCGGATTTTCCTTTATTGTGACTGAACCTCAGTGAGGCTGCCTATGTACCCTTTCGGGATCAAGTTAAACGTAGTTCAAACTACGTCTGTATTCATTGTTGCATTTTAACTTTTTCCGACTTTCTTTTGTCTTTTGTATGCATTTCCTTTTATTTGCATTTTCCTTTCCCCCCCCCCTTTTTTTTCATCATTTTTCCATTTTTTCATTTTTCCATTTTTCTCTTGCATCATGAAAATTTCCGAGAGAGGGATATGACAGAATAGAACAAATAAGGCTCAACGGGGATGTCAACGGATAAATTATTTGGATAGAGAATAAAATGCCTTCATCATTTCAATTCCAAAATCATGACAAATTCAGTTATATAAATGAAAAAGGAATCATACATAATATCTCTTGACTGCATCTGAATTGATAGCAGTCTCTACGTATTTTCCTTTAACATCTGTCAGATATAGGGCTCCATTGGAAAATACCCGTGATACCATGAATGGCCCTTGCCAGTTTGGTGCAAATTTGCCTTTTGCGTCAGCCTAGTGCGGTAGAATACGCTTCAATACCAATTGTCCCACTTCAAATTTTCGAGGACGTACTTTTTAATTTTTGCCCTAGCCATTCTCCGCTGATATAATTGCCCATGGCAAACCGCTGCTAACCTCTTTTCGTCAATCAAATTCAATTGTTCCAACCGGGCCTTTACCCATTCAACATCATCGATTTCAGCTTCTGCTATGATTCGAAGAGATGGTATCTCGATTTCTGCGGGTATAATTGCCTTTGTTCCATAAACCAATGAATAGGGTGTTGTAACGACCCGGCCCGTCGTTACTGGAATTACCACCCTGTTATGTTGTAAATGCATGTTTTATGATTTTATATCAGTGTTAGAGTCTATCGGGTGAGTTAAGGGTGAATTGGATTGAAAATGAGGCATATAGCCTTTTTGAAGGACACTTGAATAAGGAAAATCAACCCGGAGTTGACTATTTGGTTAGAGGGCTCGGAATCGGATTCTGATGATTCGATTAGTTCCGGGAGGTGATTTGTGACTTAGGGGAGCGATCGGAATTGAATTTGGAGGCCCGGTGTAGAAATAGGCTTGAATTGGCTAAGGTTGAATTTTGGCGAAATCCGAACGGTAGGTGAGATTTTGATCCGGGGTCGGAATGGAATTCCGAACAGTTGCAATAGCTTCGTTAGGTGATTTTGGATATGCCTGCAAATTTTCAGGTCATTCGGACATCGTTTGATCGGGTTTTGGATTGAATGTTAGTTTTGAAAGTTTTGAATAAACATAAGCTTGAATCCGTGTGTAATTGATGATTTTGATGTTTAGGATGGTGTTTTTATGATTGGAACAAGTCCGTATCGTGTTTTGGAGTATGTTGGTGGTTTTCGTTGGGGTCCCGGGGCCTCGGGGTGAATCCGGACCATCATCCGGCATTTTTGGAACTTAAAAATCTGCAGAAAAATTGCAGATCACTGGGCAAAAATCCAAGCCTTCGCGTTCGCGTGGCCCAGGTCGCGTTCGCGAAGGCAGAGCTGGCTAAGGCATCGCGTTCGCGGTCAGGCTGCCGCGTTCGCGTAGGCAAGGTTGGACGAAGCTTTGCGTTCGCGTCCCAGGTGGTCGCGTTCGCGTAGGAGAAAGATGGAGACCCTCGCGATCGCGTGAAGGGTAGACGCGTTCGCGTAGAAGAAATCCGGGTGGCTGGGAGTTTGAACATCGCGAACGCGTGGGATGCGTCGCGTCCGCGAAGAGTATCAGGAATTGGGCATCGCGAACGCGTGGCTAGCGTCGCGTTCGCGTAGAGTAAGGCGGGGCTGCTCATCGCGAACGCGTAGAGGGTCACGCGAACGCGATGAACAATTGTGTCTGGCAGAGAAAACAAATCCAGAATCAGAGAGTAACGGGTTTCATTCATGAACCCTCCATTTTTGAGTTCCAAGAGAAGAAATTGACGGGAGATTGCTGGGAAATCATCGGGGTTTCGTCGGAGGTAAGTTTATGGCTTAATTACATCATTTTTACATGAAATCCTTGGTTAATTCCCTATAAATGGAAGATTAATTGTGGGTTTGAGCCCTAAGCCTAAATTCAAGAAAAACACCGATTTGAGTGGGCAAACGGAGTCCGATTTTGGTAAATTTTATATGTATGGACTCGTGGCGAGACGAGGGTTCCAGAATTGTGAATTTCGTAAATTTTCGGAATGTGGGCCCGGGGCTCGGGTTTTGGCAACTTTGGGAATTTTGATGTAAATTGAGTTATTTCGAATGGGTTGTGTTTAATTAGCCTATATTGATGTATTCTCATTGATTTTGAGCAGATTCGGCATTCAAGGTGATTGAATTGCGAGGCGAGCGCAAGGCGGATTAAGGCTTCTATCGGATCGAGGTGAGTGGTGGTAGTAAATAATGTACTGAGGGTTTGAAACCCCGTACTAGCACTTCACAGTGCTATGTTGAGATGAAACACACGTCTTGAGATGAGTGTGGTGACATTGTGATTGGGGACTTGGACTTGGTCCTTCCCGGCTAATGGAATACTGTGTTGTATGACTGCTAATGAGATTATAACTGTACAATAGGGCTAAAAGCCATGTTTGGGGCCTTGTGCCGATCTGTAGAGCATTAGGGAACCTATAGAGCTAGGTGACCCTTATATCGTGTTGGAAATATACACTCAGCCGTAGCTCTAGCTGTATAGCATAATATGAGCCCGTACTAGATGTGTACATTGAGAGAGATTATCTAAGGTGGAATTCCTTGTTCTAGTTGAGTGGGCCTGAAAGGCCAAGTCTATACCGATTGAGATGAGATAGGGTCAAGGACCCACTATGAGATGTTATATTGGGCATGAAAGGCCAAGTCTATATTGAGTGAGACAGGGTCAAGGACCCACTGTGATATATTATATTGGGCCTGAGAGGCCAAGTATATACTGACTGGAATAGGGTCGAGGACCCATTACGAGGTATTATATATATATATACCTATATTGGATCGGGCTGCGCGCCACAGCAGTACATATATTGGATCGGGCTGCGCGCCGCAGCAGTACATATATTGGATCGGACTGCACGCCGCAGTAATGTACATGTGATATACATGTAATATACATGTGGGACGGACTGCACGCCGCAGTATTATTGCGCTTGGGCTGTAGGAGCCCCTTCGGAGTCTGAGTCTGCACACATTCCAGTGAGCGCTGGTATATTATGGGATCGGGCTGCACGCCGCAGCAGTATATATGTTGGATCGGACCGCACGCCGCAGTGATATATGGTGGACCTGGCTGCACGCCATAGCACCATAGCGCTTGGGCCTAAGGAGCCCCTCCGAAGTCTGTATAAACCCCCAGTGAGCGCCGTCGACGTTAAATGGAGCGGGCTGCACGCCGCAGCGGTATATGTATTGGAGCGGGCTGCACGCCGCAGCATTATACTTATTAATATCCTTATAAATACGTAAATACTTATGTGTTATAGACAAATGTATATGTCTCTATATATTGAGATGGTTGTACACTGTAGTGGTACGAGTGAGGATGTGGTCAGTGTGGGACCCAGTTGAGATGGATATGGACTGGAGATCAGAGAACTCATTGTAGTGATGACTTACCTGTGGGGTTTGCCTTAGAACTGTTTAGTGACAGTACATGAGTTCTTACTTCCAGTTATTATTTATTATTGCTGCTCACTGAGTTGAAATATACTCACCCCACTCCCCTGCATTTTTTTTTGCAGATATACAGGTTCAGAAGGGCAGTTGAGCTGTCGCAACTGCTTTATTATCCCCGTTCTGTGGAGACTTCGAGGTAGTTGCCGACGTCCGCAGGACCCGATATCCCTTCCTACTGTCTTTGATTATGTATTGTTATTTCTTTCCGCTCCGAGCTTTGGTTGTAAACCGTATTACACTTATGTTCTGTAGAGGCTCAGGACTCTTGACCCTTCGGTCTATGGGAGTTGGTATGCGTTGGGACTTGGTTTCCCCGTTTTTGATATATCCATTACTGTTAATTTACAATTGTTATGTTTGAATGGGATAAGGCGAGCTCATAGCCCTATGATTGTTGTTGATTGGTCGGGCTGGCCTAGCAGTGTGCTGGGCGCCATCACGACCGGATTTGGGGTCGTGACAAGTTGGTATCAGAGCCTAGGTTTACTAGGCCTCGTGAGTCTTGAGCCGGTTAGTAGAGTCTTGTGGATCGGTACGGGGACGCCTGTACTTATCCTCGGGAGGCTGCGAACCTTTAGGAAACACTTCACACTTCTTGAAATTCTTATCGTGCGTACTTGATTCAGCTTGAGATATAATTTTTGAAATTCCCTCCACACGTCTGTGTACGCATCGAGCGCTCAGTAATATAATTGCCTTATGGCTTGTGATTTCTCCGAACTAGGGGCGAGATATAATCCCCGTGAATTCATGTTGGGCCAGTCGGGAGGACTTGAGGCCAGATCTTTGTCTATGGCTTGAGCACCAAGGTACTAATTTCGCGAGCCGGTATTATGAAGTGCATACGATCGGTATTGGTCTTTATTGTGATTTGATATATAGCCCTAGCTATGGGCGTGAGAAATATTTTCATCGCCTCTTAATTGGAAGGTAAAGTGCCTTATGTGTAGCGGAACGAGTTCAAACTCGGGAAGACTAAAGTGATTATGCTATGTGTATCCTGGTGGATGGTATTGTACTGAGATGCTAAATTGAGGCGAGGGTAAGTGGATTGACTCTCATGTGTAATTGAAAGGTATTTGATATATGTTATGATTCGAGCAGGTGCAGTACATGCTCAGGTATAATTGTGATAATATGATTCATATAGTATTGAGATTTAATGTTGTTGAAATACATTGTGATGTTTTGTTGAGTTGTGGATGTATTGTTAGAATGGTTTAGTGATTCTCTGGCAGGTGGATAGGCCAATTAACAAAGGAAACTCTGCCGAAATTTTTGGAAAATCCGGGACTTAGAAAAGATTTTGCCACCTAAAGAGGGGGCGTAACTGTTGTGTGTGAATGAATGCAAGAATTGCAAAAGGGTTAATATTTCTGATGATTTGAATCTCCGCCGAAGCTTGTAAATGACTGAGTTTAATCTAACTAGAACTTTGTGGCATCATTTGAGTAATAATGATATGAGTGGTTGAAAGTGCTTTGATGAATGACTTCGAGCTAAGTTGGGGAGGTTGTTATTGATTATCCGATTGCACTGTCGTGTGCTTGTGTTGGCTCTGTCTCTAGGTATGTTGGGAAATTTTGATAAAGGCTTATGGTGCTTTGTAGATTTGAAGAAATACTAGGATGTTTTGAACTACTGTTGGTAGAGAATGTTCGGTGTATAGAAAGGAAAGATAGCGAATTGTACCTGTAAGTAATCATGTTCTGCGATGTCAGAGTTCTAACAAAAAACGAGTGGTTCTACTCAATAGGACAGTTGAATTACAGCTGAATAAGGGTGAATGATGCCCGAGAATGGTTTTGCAGTGTTCAGATTTTGCTTGTAACAATCAGGTGCCTTAAGATTGTGCATGTGGCTAAAGATGATGGTTTCGTTAGAAGAGATCGGTACTTGTGTTATATTATGTGAATGATGGGATTCTATGTAATCCGTATTGGAAGGTAATGATAACGAATTCAAATCGCAAGAGGTTCTTCAAAATAAAGTATTGTAGGATGTGATCCTTCCGGGAAATATTGAGAGAGTATTCAGTGGCCTATATGTCTTAGACCGTGTGGTCTTATGTACGAGTCTCGTGTGGAATGAGTTGATGTGTTATGGTGCTACAATAATGGCTAATATTAAATTAAAGATGAATTAGAAAGGAAACTGGATAAATGGAACAACTTGTTAATAAACCAGAATGGTATGAAAAGGAATACGACTAATTCATGGTATGTGTTTGAAGTGATGAGTCTTGCAGATATTGTGCAGCAAAGCTTTTGAGTGCTGGCAGTTGTGTAACTTGATATGGGTATAAGGACTGAATCCTGGCGGTTTAATTTATGCAATGTAATTGGGAGAAAGAGTTTGCGATGTGTTATACCGTAGTTTGAAAATGAGTGTATTTTTCTTGTTGGTATGCAAGGCTGGGAATGTGTAATGAGTTTTCTCTATATGGGATCATGAAAGCCCTTGACGAGTTGAGTGCGCCGATGTTTGCAGCGGAGGAAAGGGATATGAATTTCCATGTTGTCTTAGTGTGATATGGTATACGCGATGTGTTATGGAAAGTTGATAATGGCATATTCAAGGTTTTGAGATCAGTTCATAATATATGGGAAGTCAACAAAATTATTGAGCAGCGCGGACGGCTGCAGGTGATTCAAGAATTGATCTTTCTGATGATTTAAGAAAATGGTACTGCTATTCTAGTAATTTGGCAGGGTATATGGTGCAAATGGACAAGGTAATGTAAATTGATAATATGTAGTAGTATGGTGGTATTTTCTCGTTCGATCGACTGTAATAATTGAGTCGTTGATGACATAGTGAAATTTATGAATGGCTTTCGTGGTATGAATGGACGCTTGAGGTGCGTTATGTAATCGTACGGTGAAGTACGGAATCAGGCATAGTGATTCCTGTGTTATGTATGTGTTGGAGACTAGAAGTTCTCGTAACCCGCCTACGCAGCGGTGGTATATCGTGTGTATCGGCACGGTGTAGCGGTTATCGGAAATTGGAAGCCCTAGTGGCTATCTCGTCACTTGATATGATGCATTTGAATAATGATATACGATTGCTGACTGGTTGTCATAAGCCAGGTTGTCCAGACTAATGTGATATGGACTATGTCGGAAACATGTCGCAAACTGCATGGCAGAGCGCATCAGATCATGCTCCAGCAGGGTGGATGTACGCTAGAGCCAGCGGACGGTTGGTAGGTATTGCTTTGCCAGTTGGGACTTCGTGGCGGATGTCGGTGTAGAGGTATGTACCATTGATTCAGTTCCGGTATTGAGGAACTTTGTCGGATGAGTTTCATGTGACCGAGCTCGAGGCTATATAATACATGTTTGTTGCAATGAGCAACTTGAGTCGATGTGCATTCCCTTTTGCTAGATTTATACGTGGATCGGGTGGCACGCCGCCACATGTATAGTATCTGGATCGGGTGGCACGCCGCCACAGGTATGCTATTGGAATGGGTTGCGCGCCGCAACGGTGTGATGTGGGAAATATAGCTTCCTATATGTACCTTGTATACAATACTTCCTCTCTTCTGAGGAATAGTCCGTATTGGGTATCGCTCGGGGAATAGCACATCGGTTGTGTCCATTCAGGATTCGATAGCATATACTAAATGTATCACCGCGTGTGATTGATTGCTTGAGTCAGACCTAAATATGTGTGTGGCTGACCGTTTTGAGCATTTCGAATTGAGATGCTCCATGGGTAATAGTGTTTGGATAGAATCATGAGTTGTGGCAAGGCCACGTGATGTTATGACCTTTCGAGGAGGATTCAGGCACTCTAATCCTATGATGTGAGACAAGAATCTCAGTTATGTGTTGTGATGGTATGGAAGAATTTGAATTATGGCTTTTTGTGCGAGTCAGTTGTCAGGATTCGAGTGTGTTCAGATCGTTCTTATTGGAGCTTGTGTTATGCTCGTTGTGGCCTAGGCCGATGCTGAGGTGTCATGTTACCAGTGTGGTGTGTTATAACCGAAATGATCATTCAAGTCATTAATGAGAGCGAGCATATATGATTTCAGCTCGTTAGAAAGGTAATATCGAGGTTTGGCTCCGAAACTTATTGTGGTATCAATTTTAAAAGAGAAATAGATTCACGAATGGTTGACCCGAGAGATGGGTTCGATATATCGCGTGTTCGGTTACCGTGGGCATGATATGAAGGTGTTGGAACAAAACTCTATCTAATGAAAAGGGTTTTTCAGTTGGTATTTGGTTATCGTGAGAAATTATTGTGATTAGAGACTATTGTCTCGAGCGATTGGGTTGTTTGATACATCATATGATCTCACCCGGAGTGGTGAGTGTGGGTTATTGCAGTGGATTCTAGTGTATCGTGAATATAGACATGGGATTAGCAATTGGTATATGATTTCGGAAAGTGCAATGTGATTTATGGTTCAGATGGTCAGTGAAATTTTGACTATATGGTGTTTTTGGACTTATGTGAGATAGGATGACGTATGATCGCCGAATATATGCTGGGTAAGGTCATTCAGTTATTGAGTTGCTTCTAGTACCACTCTGGTACGCTCGTGGACGAGCGTTTGTTTAAGTTGGGGAGAATGTAACGACCCGGCCCGTCGTTACGGGAATTACCACCCCGTTATGTTGTAAATGCATGTTTTATGATTTTATATCAGTGTTAGAGTCTATCGGGTGAGTTAATGGTGAATTGGATTGAAAATGAGGCATATAGCCTTTTTGAAGGACACTTGAATAAGGAAAATCAACCCGGAGTTGACTATTTGGTTAGAGGGCTCGGAATCGGATTCGATGATTCGATTAGTTCCGGGAGGTGATTTGTGACTTAGGGGAGCGATCGGAATTGAATTTGGAGGCCCGGTGTAGAAATAGGCTTGAATTGGCTAAGGTTGAATTTTGGCGAAATCCGAAGGGTAGGTGAGATTTTGATCCGGGGGTCGGAATGGAATTCCGACAGTTGCAATAGCTTCGTTAGGTGATTTTGGATATGCCTGCAAATTTTCAGGTCATTCGGACATCGTTTGATCGGGTTTTGGATTGAATGTTAGTTTTGAAAGTTTTGAATAAACATAAGCTTGAATCCGTGTGTAATTGATGATTTTGATGTTTAGGATGGTGTTTTTATGATTGGAACAAGTCCGTATCGTGTTTTGGAGTATGTTGGTGGTTTTCGTTGGGGTCCCGGGGTCCTCGGGGTGAATCCGGACCATCATCCGGCACTTTGGAACAAGGAATGGTCTGCTGTAAATTTGCAGACCACTGGGCACCACTTAAGCCTTCGCGTTCGCGTGGCCCAGGTCGCGTTCGCGAAGGCAGAGCTGGCTAAGGCATCGCGTTCGCGGTCAGGCTGCCGCGTTCGCGTAGGCAAGGTTGGACGAAGCTTCGCGTTCGCGTCCCAGGTGGTCGCGTTCGCGTAGGAGAAAGATGGAGACCCTCGCGATCGCGTGAAGGGTAGACGCGTTCGCGTAGAAGAAATCCGGGTGGCTGGGAGTTTGAACATCGCGAATGCGTGGGATGCGTCGCGTCCGTGAAGAGTATCAGGAATTGGGCATCGCGAACGCGTGGCTAGCGTCGCGTTCGCGTAGAGTAAGGCGGGGCTGCTCATCGCGAACGCGTAGAGGGTCACGCGAACGCGATGGACAATTATGTCTGGCAGAGAATAAAAATCCAGAATCAGAGAGTTACGGGTTTCATTCATGAACCCTCCATTTTTGAGTTCCAAGAGAAGAAATTGACGGGAGATTGCTGGGGAATCATCGGGGTTTCGTCGGAGGTAAGTTTATGGCTTAATTACATCATTTTTACATGAAATCCTTGGTTAATTCCCTGTAAATGGAAGATTAATTGTGGGTTTGAGCCCTAAGCCTAAATTGAAGAAAAACACCGATTTGAGTGGGCAAACGGAGTCCGATTTTGGTAAATTTTATATGTATGGACTCGTGGCGAGACGAGGGTTCCAAAATTGTGAATTTCGTAAATTTTCGGAATGTGTGCCCGGGGCTCGGGTTTTGGCAACTTTGGGAATTTTGATGTAAATTGAGTTATTTCGAATGGGTTGTGTTTAATTAGCCTATATTGATGTATTCTCATTGATTTTGAGCAGATTCGACATTCAAGGTGATTGAATTGCAAGGCGAGCGCAAGGCGGATTAAGGCTTCTATCGGATCGAGGTGAGTGGTGGTAGTAAATAATGTACTGAGGGTTTGAAATCCCGTACTAGCACTTCACAGTGCTATGTTCAGATAAAACACACGTCTTGAGACGAGTGTGGTGACATTGTGATTGGGGACTTGGACTTGGTCCTTCCCGGCAACTGGAATACTGTGTTGTATGACTGTTAATGAGATTATAACTGTACAATAGGGCTAAAAGCCATGTTTGGGGACTTGTGCCGATCTATAGAGCATTAGGGAACCTATAGAGCTAGGTGACCCTTATATCGTGTTGGAAATATACACTCAGCCGTAGCTTTAGCTGTAGAGCATAACATGAGCCAGTACTAGATGTGTACATTGAGAGAGATTATCTAAGGTGGAATTCCTTGTTCTAGCTGAGTGGGCCTGAAAGGCCAAGTCTATACCGATTGAGATGAGATAGGGTCAAGGACCCACTATGAGATGTTATATTGGGCCTGAAAGGCCAAGTCTATATTGACTGAGACAGGGTCAAAGACCCACTGTGATATATTATATTGGGCCTGAGAGGCCAAGTATATACTGACTGGAATAGGGTCGAGGACCCATTACGAGGTATTATATATATATATATACCTATATTGGATCGGGTTGCGCGCCGCAGTACATATATTGGATCGGGCTGCGCACCGCAGCAGTACATATATTGGATCGGACTGCACGCCGCAGTAATGTACATGTGATATACATGTAATATACATGTGGGACGGACTTCACGCCGCAGTATTATTGCGCTTGGGCTGTAGGAGCCCCTTCGGAGTCTGAGTCTGCACACATTCCAGTGAGCGCTGGTATATTATGGGATCGGTCTGCACGCCGCAGCAGTATAAATATATATGTATATATATGTATATATATTGGGTCGGACTGCATGCCGCAGTGATATATGGTGGACCTGGCTGCACGCCATAGCACCATAGCGCTTGGGCCTAAGGAGCCCCTCCGAAGTCTGTATACACCCCCAGTGAGCGCCGTCGACGTTAAATGGAGCGGGCTGCACGCCGCAGCGGTATATGTATTGGAGCGGGCTGCACGCCGCAGCATTATACTTATTAATATCCTTATAAATACGTAAATACTTATGTGTTATAGACAAATGTATATGTCTCTATATATTGAGATGGATGTACACTGTAGTGGTACGAGTGAGGATGTGGTCAGTGTGGGACCCAGTTGAGATGGATATGGACTGGAGATCAGAGAACTCATTGTAGTGATGAATATATATAGGGAACAGAAACTAAACTGAAACACAGCTTTTTCACTGTATATTGGCTCATCAAATTAAGGAAAGGACAACTTGAACAGCATAAATCCTAGCACTTCTCTTCAGCTGCATTTTTTGTGTGCGGATTCTCCATCTGTATGGCTGACTTAGCCTTCCTTGGCTTGTACCAAATTGCGCAGACTTCGAGGTAGCTGCCGACGTCCGCAGGACCCGATATCCCTTCCTACTGTCTTTGATTATGTATTGTTATTTCTTTCCGCTCCGAGCTTTGGTTGTAAACCGTATTACACTTATGTTCTGTAGAGGCTCAGGACTCTTGACCCTTCGGTCTGTGGGAGTTGGTATGCGTTGGGACTTGGTTTCCCCGTTTTTGATATATCCATTACTATTAATTTACAATTGTTATGTTTGAATGGGATAAGGCGAGCTCATAGCTCTATGATTGTTGTTGATTGGTCGGGCTGGCCTAGCAGTGTGTTGGGCGCCATCACGACCGGATTTGGGGTCGTGACAGGTGTGGCACCGATTGAGGTACGTACGTTTGTATGATAACCCATAAGAGAGAAAGGTAACTTCTCATGCCATTGCCTTGACTCTTCCACCATTTTTCTAAGAATCTACTTTATGTTCGTATTCGCAGCTTTTACTGCTCCATTTGCTTTAGGCCTGTAAGGTGTAGAGTAACGATGCAGGATTTTGAATCTTTGACATGCTTCTGCCATGAGGTGACTATTCAGATTTGCACCATTGTCTGCGATAATTACTTTAGGAATTCCAAAGCGGCATATGATATTTTCATGCAAGAAATCCATCATTGCCTTCTTTGTCACTGCCTTAAATGTCTTCGTATCCACCCATTTGGTAAAATAATTAATCGCGACCAAGATAAATATGTGTCCATTAGATGCTGCAGGCTCTATTGGTCCGATGAAATCTATGCCCCAAGCAACGAATGTCCAAGGTGCAGACATTGTATGCAACTCATAGGGTGGAGAGTGAATCAAATCTCCGTGTATTTGACATTGATAGCATTTCCTCACATATCTAATACAATCACGCTCCATGGTGAGCCAATAATATCCTGATCTCAATAATTTCTTCGCTAAAATGTATCCGCTCACATGAGGTCCGCAAGCTCCCGCATGTACCTCAGTCATAATTGTACCAGCTTGCTACGCATCTATGCATCTCAATAACCCCAAATCATGTGTTCTTTTATATACAATCCCTCCACTGAGGAAAAATCCATTTGCCAACCGTCTTATAGCCCTCTTTTGATCTCTAGTGGCTTGTTCTGGGTACTTCCCTGTCTTCAAGTATTCTTTCATATCATGATACCACGACTCTCCATCAAATTCTTCTTCCACAGCAAAACAATAAGCATTTTGATCACGCACCTGTATCTGTAATGGATCTACATAATCTTTATCTGGATGATGCAACATGGAGGATAATGTGGCTAAAGCATCTACTACTTCATTGTTCATTCTTGGGATATGTTTGAACTCTATAGACTGAAATCTCTAGGATAGTTCATGTAGACATTGCCGATAAGGTATCAACTTTAAATCTCTTGTCTCCCATTCTCCCTGAATCTGATGTATCAAGAGATCTGAGTCACCCATGAACAATATCTCTTGAACACCCATATATATTTCCATCCTCAATCCCAATATACATGCTTCATATTCAGCCATATTTTTGTTGCAGAAAAATCAAAGCTGAGCGGTAACGGGATAATGCTGACCCGTTTTTGAGATAAGTACTGCTCCAATTCCAACTCCCTTACTGTTGACAGCTCCGTCGAAGTACATTCTAAAACCTAGATTATCCTCTTGCTCTACTTCTTCAACATTCATTGCCTCCTCATCCAAAAAATATGTTTTTAGTGGCTCATATTCATCATCCACTGTGTTCTCTGCTAGATGATCTGCAACTGCTTGCGCCTTCATTACCGTATGTGTTACATAGATAATGTCAAATTCTGTGAGCAGAATGTGCCATTTAGCAAGTCTTCCTATAGGCATAGGCTTCTGAAATATATAGTTTAACGGATCCAATCGTGATATCAAATATGTGGTATAAGCTGACAGGTAGTGTTTCAGTTTCTGAGCAACCCAGGTTAGGGCACAACATGTTCTTTCTAACTGAGTGTATTTACCCTCATAAGATGTGAACTTTTTACTGAGCTAATATATCACCTGCTCTTTCTTTCCCGTCTCGTCATGCTGGCCCAGTACACAACCAAAAGAATTGTCTAGCACAGTCAAATACAAGATCATAGGTCTTCCCGGTTTCGGAGGAACTAATATTGGAGGATTGGCCAAATATTCTTTAATCTTGTCAAAGGCCTCTTGGCATTCATCAGTCCAATTTACCACAACATCTTTCTTCAACAGCTTGAAAATAGGCTCACATGTTGACCTCAGTTGAGCAATGAACCTGCTGATATAATTTAACCTGCCTAATAAACTCATCACTTCTTTCTTATTCATCTGCGGAGGCAAATTCTGGATTGCTTTTATCTTTGACAGATCCAATTCGATACCACGATGGCTTACTATAAACCCCAGTAACTTTCCTGAAGGCACCACGAAAGCACATTTTGCTGGATTAAGCTTGAGATTATATCTTCGGAGCCTCTGGAAAAACTTTCTCAGATCTTTGACATGGTCACATTGCTTTTTGGACTTAATGATGACATCGTCCACATATACTTCTATTTCCCGGTGCATCATGTCATGAAACACAGTGGTCATCGTCCTCATATATGTAGCCCCGACATTCTTCAACCCAAACGGCATCACCCTGTAACAATATGTTCCCCAAGGCGTGATAAAGGTTGTCTTTTCTGCATCTTCTTCGTCCATCAGGATCTGATGATAACCCGCATAGCAGTCCACAAAAGAGCCAATTTCATGCTTGGCGTAATTGTCAATCAGTATATGGATATTTGGCAATGGAAAATCATCCTTTGGACTGGCATTATTAAGGTCTCTGTAGTCAACACACACCCTGGTTTTTCCATCCTTTTTCGGAACTTGCACAACATTAGCTAACCAGGTGGGATATTTAGTGACCCGTATGACCTTCACCTCGAATTGCTTGTTAACTTCTTCTTTTATTTTCACACTGATGTCCGTTTTAAACTTTCTTAGCTTCTGTTTTACCGGCCGGCATTCCAGATAAATAGGCAATTTGTGTACCACCAGATCAGTGCTGAGTCCGGGCATGTCATCATAGCACCAAGAAAATATGTCCTTGTACTCATGTAACAACTTGATTAAATCTTCTCTGAGGGAAGCCTCTAAATGTACACTGATCTTTGTTTCCCGGACATTCTCATCACTCCCCATATTAATAGATTCTGTCTTGTTTAAGTTCGGTTTGGGTTTTTCCTTATATTGATTCAAATCTTTACTGATTTCCTCCAGTATTTCTTCATCCTCATACTCTACTTCATGTTCATTTTCAATTTCCTGTATAACTATTTGATTATCAAGACTGGCCGGGAATCCTTCATGCATGACATATTATTGGAATCAGCAAATATTGAACTGTACAAAAGAAGAAAAATAAAATAAGGCAAAAATGGAAGAAAGAAAGAAATTACATTTCATTGATTTTTCAAAAAGATAGCAGACATTGGATACATTTGTTTTTGATGGGGTGTGGGATTACAAAACAAGACAACTTTTTGGGGAAATGAAATATTTAAAGCTAACTACCACAACTCCCTCCTAATCGGAAGAGGAGTAGCTTCCCAGTTATTAAGCTCAATGCTGGGCCCCACGAACTGAACATCCATTTTACTCGTTCCCTCAGCCATCTCCAACATATTGACATCTTCAAATAGCATCTCGAACCTTGCTAGAAGCTCCGCATCCGGTTTTATTTCAGCATGACTTGGCATAACAGTCGCCAAATGTCTTTGTGTACCAGGCCTAGTAAATGAATCAGATAGTTTTGGAATAGGTTTTGGGAGGGACCAACTTTTCTTCTTCATTTTCTTGGCTCTTTGGATCAGCAACAATAGACTTAAAACCCAGGCCAAAAGTGTCATTACTTCCCGGCCAATGGATTGGTTGTGTTATACCTTGTAGAGTTACCCCCAAGCCTTTCCCCGGTGCAAACCCATTTCTTATCATTTCCTTGGCTACCATCACTGCTGTAGGAGCCACTGTGGGAATCGGCATGTTCTCCCCTTCGGATATTTTATTAACCACCATAGCATCCATGACTTGATATACCCACGTGCCCTTATCCCCTTCAGTTTCTTTGAACGGTGTTATAGTATTGCAGACATCATCATCTCCATGCACTATGATCTCCTGTTATTCCCATTCAAATTTCACCATCTGATGCAGAGAGGATGGTACAGCTTTCATCGCGTGGATCCATGGACGTCCCAATTATAGATTGTAAGAAACAACAACATCTAGCACTTGGAACTCCATAGTGAAGTCCACCGGTCCGATGGTAATCTCCAATACAATGTCCCCTACAGTATTCTTGCCTCCTCCATCAAAGCCCCATACACACACACACTGTTCCGATGAATTCTATCAGATTGACCTTCAGCTTTCCCAAGGTTGAGAGTGGGCAAATATTGGTGCTTGACCCGTTGTCCACCAGAACACAGGTAACTACAGATTCTTCACACTTGACTGTGAGATATAGTGCTTTGTTATGCTCCATTCCTTCAAGCGGCAACTCATTATCTGAAAATGTTATCTTATTTGTCTCAAATATCTTATTCGTGATTTTCTCCAAATGGCATACTGAAATCTTCTCGGGCACATGTGCTTCATTTAAAATTTTCATCAACGCCTTCCTGTGCTCTTCAGAATGAATTAGCAATGATAACAATAAAATCTGCGCAGGCGTTTTTGTCAATTGCTCCACTATTAAATAGTCCTGAGCCTTCATCTTTTTCAAGAACTCTTATGCTTCTTCCTCAGTAACTGCATTCTTCACATGATTTGGGTTCTCCTTTACCACTTTTGTCTTTCTTAACTCTTCCAGGGAAAAGCATCACCTGGAGCGAGTTAGGACATGTGTTTCATTGACTTCTCCTTTAACCTCCTTCCCCATGTACATCACTATAACTTTATTATAGTTCCATGGTATGGCCTTGGTGTTCACGACAGGCATCTGCACTACCGGTTTTATAACCACAGGTTCCACATAAGCTCTCTTCACGATCAACAAAGGCTTGGCTCCCGGCACTACTACTTTCACGGGCTCGACCACTAGTGGCTTCTTTATTGGCAACTCAGCTGATGCTTTCTCCTTTTCAACCTCTCCTTCCACTTTGTTATTAGATTTAATCATCATCACTGATTGATAAGGTTTCTTACCGCTCTCTCCCTACTCCAACTCTATCATGTGCGTCTCATGATGGGCTGGCAATGGATTCTGTATGATATTGGGAGTTTTCGGAGCCTGCACCTCGATCCTCCTGGTATCAATAAGCTCCTGTATGGCGGACTTTAAGTGCCAACACTTTTTTGTATCATGTCCCGGCTCCCCGGAACAATATTCACATCGGACTGATTGGTCAAGGTTTCTGGGTGGTGGGTTTGCAATTTTTGGCTCAATAGGGCTTAGCATCCCTAGCTCCCTCAGGCGGTGAAAAATCCTGGTATATGAATCCCCTAACAGAGTGAATGTTTTCTTTCCTTGGGCTCTGTTTCCTCTTACTTCTGGATCTGGACGGAAGCTGGGTCTATTTGGATTTTTGTATGTTTTGGAAAGCGGGTAGGTGTTTTGTGCGTTGTAGACGTTTTGTGGGGTTGGGGTTCGCCATACATGTGGAGGCGGTGATTAATGTTGAGCATGTGGGACGGAAAAATGTAGAGTGGTGGGATGATAATATGATGAAGGTGGGTTTTAGGGTGCTGGTGGATATGGTTAGTATGAACAAGGTGGATGATAATGTGTATTTGGGCCCCGAGACCACGATCTACCTTCGATTACTGCAACTTCCTCCTTCTTCTTTTTGCCAATTGATCCCCTAGTTCTGGTGTGTATTGCCTGGTTCGTGGCCTTAATAGCCGAATAACTCATGGTCTTATTTGTTTTTAATCCCTCTTCTACGAAGCTTCCCATTTTCACCACCTCATTGAAAGTTTTTCCAATTGCCGATACCAGGTGACCATAGTAAGTCGGCTATAGAGTTTGTAGAAAGCACTCCACCATTTCTGTTTCCTTTATGGAAGGGTCTACTCGTGCAGCCTGCTCCCTCCATCTGAACCTGTACTCCCGGAAACTTTCCCCGGGTTTCTTCTCTATTTTTGTTAGTGAGAGCCTGTCTGGAATTATCTCTAGATTGTACTGGAAGTGGTTGGCGAATGATTAAGCTAGGTCATCATAGATGAACCATCTGGTGTGATCCTGTCGGGTATACCACTCCAGTGCTGAACCGCTCAAGCTCTGACTAAAATAAGCCATTAATAACTCGTCTCTTCCCCCTGCTCCACGCATCTTGCTACAGTAACCCCTCAGATGGGCTACTGAATCCCCGTGTCCGTCATACATATCAAACTTAGGTAGCTTAAATCCGGCCGGGAGACGAGCACATGATTTTTGCCCTAAGCAATAAAATTCCAAAATTAAAAATAAATAATATTTTATTTGAAATTATGTGTTTTGATTGAAATAAAGTGAATTTCTGTGTGTAAACAATTAAAAATGAAAATTAGAAAATTTAAAAAATAGGTTAAGTATAAATGTCACAATTAATGGAATTAAAAGAAAATTAGCAAAAATACAAGTATATTCCGGAAAATAAAGAAAAATAGCAAAAATGTCAAAAAATATCAGAAAAATTACATAAAATAGGAAATGAAAATAATTTGAATAATTGAAAAAAATATAAAAAGAGAAAATAAAATACAACAAGAAAATATACAAAAATAATTAAAATCATGAAAATACACAAAAAATACATAACTGGGCCAAATGTGCTAGCCCAAATACATTAGCCCAGGTAATTTGAATACACCGGTCCAATTGTTATGTAACAAACAATCTGAGCCGTCCATCTACCTAATCTAACGGTTGAATTTTGATCTTTGATTTAAAATAAAACGACACGGCTTCGTTAATTAGATATGAGCCGTCCATCTATGAGATCTAATGGAGACGGATTAGTCTACACTAAAAACTTAAACGACACCATTTGAAGACATGAGATCCTGGCCGTTGATAAAAAATAATCTAAAGGCCAGGATCAATCGTTGAGCTCAGGGTATTTAAGGCTTGGTCTCTTCAGAGACCAGCCATTCTCTTCTTTAACGAAACCGTAGCCGCCCCTGATAGGTCTTCTTCTCCGTTCCTCTTCTCACCGATCATGGAGACTGGCCGCCTCTCATAGCCATCTCCGGCCATTTCCAACTCCCAAATCTCCCTTTTCTTACTTCTCTACACAAGACCTCCATGAAAACCCAGAAAAACCCCAAAAGCCCCAATCTTCTTGAAATTTCGTCCACCAAAGTTCTTTTCCGGTGACCATAACCTTTGAGACAGGCCTTCAAACTAACACCCTTGAACCGTCTTGCCATGATCTTTAACCTCATATACTCACCTTCCCTCGAATAACACTCAAATGTCTCGAATCTTCGAGAACATATCACCGGAACCCTAACTCTGGGACATCTTATAACCCCACCCTAAAAAACACACCCCTAGTGTCTCTAATACCTTCTTTCTTCACCAAACACCCAATAAAAGACTTCAAATCTGATGTCTGAAGTCTGAAAAGAAAAGAAAAGAAAACTGGAAAAAGAAAAGAAGAAAGAAAAAGAAAAGAACAAGAAAAAGAAAAAGAAAATAGGGGAAGCTCAAGAGACCAATATTGCAAGCTAAGTCCCCTATCCATCTCTTTAATTCTGTTTTGTTGATTAAGCATGCTTCTCTTTGTATTTAGTTCTGTTTTCTTTGATTTAGTTGATTAATCAGTTGCATGTTTAGATTAGATTCTTCTTTGAAATGATTTCTTGTTATAAATCTATTTCTCTTTTTGATAACATGCTTCATTGGTCTCTTTGACAAATCCTGTCTATTACACTTGATTAAATATGCTCGAGCCTTTTAGGGGTTTTGTGAGTTTTAACATGAAAATATTCTGAATATATCTTTTTATGTCAAATCTGTTATGATATGCCTTAATCCGAGTTGTGAGTTGTTTCATTGAAATTCAACCATATTCAAATTTCTCTCTCAGTTTTGGTTAGATGATAAATGATTCTGATTTGTGGCTGTGTGTGCAAATTGATATAAAAGGCTATGTTTGTGATCAGTTCATGTTGTTAAACTACAATTAATCTTATTATGCTTTAGGGGATATTGGTTATAGCTGTAATAGATAAGTAGTTAGATAATTGGCTAATTCTGAAAGTATGTTAAGTAGTTTAATTGGCTAAAATTGAAAATGACATAAAAATGGTTATAATTGAAATAACAATAAGGTGGTCAGTACTGAAATTGACCAATTTTGTAATTCTTTAGGCTTAAATCTAAATGGTTAGTTCTGAAACTGGTTAACTTTGTAATAATGAGCTAAAATCTAAAACTGGCTAAGTTCTGCAAGTCTTAAACTAATTCTAAGTAGCCAGTGTAATAACAATGATTAATTTTGCAAAGCCAAGTCCAAAACATTGGACTGGCTAAATCTGAAAAGGTTAATCCCTAACAAATAAGCAGGCTAGTCCTGCAAAACTAATTAAAACAGACAATAATGAAAAGAATACCTCTTATAAGAGGTTAAAATTGAAAGGAAATTAAGGTTCAAATCTGGCCAAGTCTTAAATGACTTATGAAATACTGGCCAATAGTTAAATAATGGCACAAAAGCAGTGCACCAGAACTTAGATAGGTCGGGTAAATAGTAACTAATAATGGGGGCATAAAAAGAATGAAAAATGGTATAATTGTAGATTTAATAGAGCCTATAAGGATAAATCAGTTGAATCTGAAATAGGTATCAAAGTGTAATAAACAAAAGAATTAAGGGGAGGGAATCAGGAATAACTTTTTCGAATTTCCCCCCTCAAAATTTCACCATTCATATCTATAAATAGGCTGAATAAAGCCTGAATAAGGGCTGGATTTTTATGAATTCAGAGAATACATTCTGAAAACTAGAAAAATATCATATACTAAGAGTAATTTCTGGGTTTACTCAAGCACCATTCTGAAATCTGTAGGAATCCTCTATTGTCTCTTGTGTTTTGCTGGGTTTTCTACTGGTCTTTCTCAACTGTGCTATTGGATTGCTCTTTGCTGAACCTGGAACTCTTGTTCGACTATTGATTTCAACTGTGTTGCTGTGTTAATTCATCTCTACTGCTGTTGCTTTGCTGCTGTGATCAACTTGCTTATTCTCTCATTTTTGCTCCCTTAGACTCATAAGAGTTTTTGCTGAATCAGGTACACAACTGTTACTCCAGCATGTAATTGCTGTCCAATTGAAGAGTATACATCAATTGAATTGATTTTCGAAGAAATACTTCTGTTTTTTACTTCTGTTTTAGCATACAAGTAGTTGAATATGTAATTCAATAGGAAACGGATTGTGTAATTGACACATGAACATCATGAGCTGATACTAGCAAATAATGTAATAGAGTAGTATGTAGATTAGAATAGTAATGATAGTCGTAATCACCTAGAATCTAAAATAAGTTAATAATTAGATTAACTCAGTTAATTTCTAAAACAAACTCGTAACAAATATATTCACAACAATACCAGCATGTGATAATTATTTTAATTCGATATTTGTTAACTCACCTTAAATAGTTCAATAGTAGCTAAAATAACATAGAGTAAAACAGTAGCCAAACATGAAGTTAATAATCATATGGTTAATCGAATTAATTATACAATTAGCTTAATGTTTAGCACAATTAGTCTCTGATAATTATAAATTTATGAGTTATAGTTAGTAACTTGTTAATAACAAATGTGCTTCATATAGTTAAGTAAAATTCTATCATCATTAGTCAATAATTAATCTGTTTTCTGTAGTTTTAAAATTAAGTTGATAAAAACACAATAAAAACAAAGGTAGTCTGTTAGTTAAATTCAGTTTGTATTAGATTAGCTGTGGTTCGAAACTGATACTGTAATTTTGTATTATTTCTCTTCATAAATAAATATAACTTGAATTTGCTTTCTTCTGATTCTGAAATATATGTATATATGATGAATTCCAATTTTTGTTTCTCCTTTTCAATTTCACTTGGTTTGGGCCTAATGGGTGGCGTAGGCCCAGATCTGATACGACTCAAGATTGGGCTTCTGAGTATAAGCTCCAGCAATATCTGGGTTTCTGAAACCCAGATGCAAAAGCTGGACTGTTAACAGAGCCCAAAATGTCCAGGCCTAGTGACATAGAGTTATAATGGCCTGGACTTATATTCTGAAATTATAATTATCAGCAATTGATTAAGGAAAAACCAAATGATAGAAAATATAATTGTATATTAAGATTGGACTACAAAAATTGAGTGGGACGAGCCTCGCGTGAAAACAAAATAGCGGGCCCCCCATATAAACGAATAACAATATAATAGACTCGGGAAGGTTGATAGCTAATTCCACGACCTTTCCAAAAGATTAACAAGCTGTTAGACGATATCGGTACGATTCTAAAATATACTTTTCCTAATACGAGTGCACATCTAATGTGACTCAAATCATAAATCTCGGCAAAGCCAAAATGTTTTAAAAGTCACAGGCGTACTAGTTGCGGTGTGACTCGAAATACGTTTTCGCAACATTGCAATTCGTAAAATATTAAAAGTGAAACATTATACATTTTTTAAAAGCATATAGTGAAATCAATTAAAATCAAGAATGACAGTTGAGCGACCGTGCTAAAACCACAGAATCCGAGAGGCCTAACACCTTCTCCCGGGTTAATAAATTCCTTATCCGGATTTCTTGTTGCGCGGACTGTCAAACATAGTCAACTTTCTCGGATTCGGGATTAACCGGTGACTTGGAACACCATTATTTTCCCAAGTGTCAACTCTAAAATATTTAATAAAATCCCGAACTGATTGTCTTTTATTTGGAAAAACTCCTTCCTCGTTGTCATTATATTCTTTCTCGGGGTATTTATAATATCGAGGTATACCTTATTCTCCTATTCGGGGAAAATCAAAAAGGTAGTAAAAAGGGAGGTGTGACAGCTCTGGCGACTCTGCTGGGGATAAGCAACCCAGAACTTCGGTTCAGGGTTTAATAATTCGAGCTCGATTGAATTGTCGTTCTTGATGTTATTTGACTTCATTATATGCTTTGATAAACGTGATACGTGTTTTTATTGCTTTGATATTACGTGGACTGTATATATAGAATTGTGCCGAAAGCCCTTCTCTTCTTTACCTCTGGGGATATGCTTACTGGTTGAGACTCCCCTTTCTGTTAAGTTATACCCAAAATAAGAAATAGAGGCCGGATAAGTTACAAAGCCGAACGACCCCGCGGGTCCTCGGTACGTAGCCCCCTCCTCGATCCGAGTTGTCCACTCGGGTACACGGTCTAGCACCATATGAAACCATAAGATATTGAACATAGGTCTAGGACGATTATTTGCATCATAACTGACTTAGGGAACTCAACACAGGGGTTGGGTCCGTCTAGGACAGGTGACCTGGTAATTAAAGACCGAGCATATTATATGTTGCATTTTAATTGTCTTGGATCATTATGCGGACCGGAAAAAATCTCGAAAAGCAAAAGAAAGAGAAAATTCTGGAAAAAGAGCATTGAGATATTAGCGAAATGTTGTTGGAAAATTTGAAAAGAAAATCTAAAAATAGGAGGAACAATGTTGTGGAAATAATTGGTCACGAAATCTTACCAAACTACGCAGGTTTGATTCTCGCCATTAGGTGGGATACGTAGGCAACCCTTGACGGGTCCAACCACCCTTTTAGAAAATGACCAAAAAATATTGAATTTTAGTTTCAAATAATCGAGGTGATTGTTGTTTTTGGAAATATCCGAATGTTCTGAAAGGACACCGGAAGGCTGTTTTGGCAAAAATGGACACTTCGAAATCATGTCTTTTCTTTCAAAATAAATAAGCCTGAAAAGGCTAATTCTTTCAACAAAATGAAAATTGTCTTTAAAAAATATTTTTCCTTTTCTGAAAAAAATCGCCTTTAATAAATGTGCGGGATGAGCACAGTACAAAATGAACCCTTCACTTTAATGAATAAAATCTCTTTAGAGTTGAGACTATGGTGGAATGATATGGGTTAAGAAGGAAAAGATTGGGCCAAACGCTATCTAAAGGACCTTACGATATTGATGGACATAATTCCCGTGGTGATATTATTCGGGCACTTGTCACTTGTCGGGATCCTGCACATAATGTTCTACACTTCTCAGACTTCGAGCTCACTCCTACCTTAGAGGAAATTTCTTATTATATCGGGAAAGATGAGGTTCCCCTGAAAGAGAAATACCTGGTGGCTCTGAGGGCAATAATAATGCACAGATTCCTCGATTCTTTGAAAATTGCCAGGAACGTCGAGGCTAGATTGTTGGGGACAGAGTTAGTTCAGGATGCCTTAGACAAGGTGAAGGTGATTCAGGAGAGACTTCGCACAGCTCAGTCGCGCCAGAAGAGTTATGCGGACCGGAAGGTCCGAGATGTGTCTTATTCAGTAGGTGAGAAGGTGTTGCTCAAGGTTTCGCCTATGAAGGGCGTTATGAGGTTTGTAAAGAGAGAAAAATTGAGCCTAAGGTTCATAGGACCTTTTGAGGTGCTTAGGAAAGTTGGGGAGGTGGCCTATATGCTTGCTTTTCTACCCAGCTTGTCGGGAGTTCACCCGGTGTTCCATGTATCTATGCTCCGGAAGTATGTTGGAGACCCGTCACATGTGTTAGACTTCAGCACGATACAGTTGGATGAGGACTTGACCTATGATGTGGAGCCGGTAGCCATTTTGGGTCGACAGGTTCGTAAGCTGAGATCCAAGGACATAGATTTAGTGAAAGTGCAGTGGGGAGGTCGTCCCGGGGAGGAAGCAACTTGGGAGACCGAACAGGAGATGCGGAACAGATATCCACACTTATTTGAGACTCCAGGTATGCTTCTTAACCCGCTCGCGGACAAGCGTTTTTTTAAGTTGGGGAGAATGTAACGACCCAACTCGTCGTTACTGGAGTTATCGCCCCGTTTTCTTCATTTAACACTTCAATATACTAAGTTATATGTGTTCGGAAAGTTAGAAGCAAATCGGAAGGAATTTAGATAGAAATGAGGCCATAAACCTCTTTTTGAAAATGATAGTTTGGAAAAGTTAACCGAATATTGACCGATGAGTTAGACAGTTCGGAATTGATGAATTTTTCCTTTATTGTGACTGAACCTTAGTGAGGCTGCCTACGTACCCTCTCAGGATCAAGTCAAACGTAGTTCATTGCTACGCCATCAATTAATGAATTTCTTTTTGACTTTTTCCCGATTTCTTTGTCCTTTTCTTTTCTTTTCCTTTTTTTTCATTTTTTTTCATTCATTTCCTCTTTTTTTTCATTTTTCATTTTCATTTTTTTTTTCATTGTTTCTTTTGTATCATAAGCAATTCCGAGAGAAGGGTATGAAAGAATATATCGAACATGGCTCAAAGGGGATGTCAATGGATAAAGTGTTTGGATAGAGAATAAAATGCCTTCATCATTTCAATTCCAAAATCACAACAAAATACAATCATACAATTGAAAAGGAATCATACATAGTATCTTTTGATCGCATCTGAATTGATAGCAGTCTTTACGCACTTCCCTTCAACGTCCGTCAAATATAATGCCCCATTGGACAATACCCGTGATGCCATAAATGGTCCCTGCCAGTTCGGTGCAAATTTTCCCTTTGCTTCGGCCCAATGCGGTAGGATACGCCTCAATACGAGTTGTACGACTTGAAACTTCCGAGGGCGCACCTTCTTGTTATATGCTCTGGCCATTCTCTTTTGATACAATTGCCCATGGCAAACTGCGGCCAACCTCTTCTCGTCGATCAGACTTAGTTGTTCCAGTCGGGCTTTTACCCATTCTTCGTCATCTATTCTAGCTTCAGCTATGATTCGCAATGATGGTATCTCTATTTTTGCGGGTATGAAAACCTCTGTCCCATACACCAATAAATAAGGTGTGGCGCCGATAGAAGTGCGCACTGTTGTGCGATAACCCATAAGTGCAAAAGGCAACTTCTCATGCCATTGTCTGGATTCCTCCACCATTTTCCTGAGGATCTTCTTTATGTTCTTGTTTGCCGCTTCTACTGCCCCATTTGCTTTTGGCCTATAGGGTGTGGTATTGCGATGGGTGATCTTAAATCTCTAGCAAACTTCCGCCATGAGGTGACTGTTCAGATTGGCCCCGTTATCTGTGATGATTACCTTGGGAATCCCGAACCGACATATGATATTTTCATGCACAAAATCCACCACAACTTTCTTTGTCACCACCTTGAATGTCTTTGCCTCAACCCACTTGGTGAAGTAATCAATTGCGACCAAAATGAATCTGTGCCCATTGGAAGCTGCCGGCTCTATTGGTCCGATAACATCCATGCCCCAAGCAACAAACGGCCAGGGTGCAGACATCGTATGCAATTCATAAGGCGGGGAGTGGATTAGATCTCCGTGAACTTGGCATTGTTGGCATTTCCTCACATACCTGATACAGTCTCGCTCCATGGTGAGCCAATAATATCCGGCTCTTAGAATCTTCTTTGCTAAGATATACCCACTCATATGGGATCCACATGCTCCAGCATGCACCTCAATCATAATCTTATCAGCTTGTTGCGCATCCACACACCTCAACAATCCTAGGTCTGGTGTTCTTTTTTATATGATTCCTCCACTGAGGAAAACGCCATTAGCCAAACGTCTTACAGCTCTCTTCTGATCTCTGGATACTTGCTCTAGGTATTTGCCTGCCTTCAAGTATTCCCTGATGTGGTGATACCACGGTTCTCCATCCAATTCTCCGTCCACATCAAAGCAGCAAGCATTCTGATCACGTACCTGGATCTGGAGTGGGTCTATATATGCTTTGTCCGGATGATGTAACATAGAGGATAGTGTGGCCAGAGCATCTGCAACTTCGTTGTGCATTCTTGGGATATGTTTGAATTCTATGGACTAGAATCTTTGGGACAACTCATGCAAACAATGCCGGTAAGGTATCAATTTTAGATCCCTTATTTCCCATTCTCCCTGGATTTTATGTATCAAAAGATCCGAGTCACCCATGACCAAGATCTCTTGAACACCTATATCTATTGCCAACCTCAATCCCAAGATACACGCCTCATATTCGGCCATATTGTTGGTGCAGAAACATCGAAGCTGAGCGGTGACGGGATAGTGTTGACCCGTTTCTGAAATTAGTACTGCTCCGATACCAACTCCCTTGCTGTTGACGGCTCCGTCGAAATACATCTTCCATCCTGGCTTTTCGCCCTGTTCTATTTCTTCGACATTCATTGCCTCCTCATCCAGAAAATATATCTTTAATGGCTCATATTCATCATCCACGGGATTCTCTGCCAAGTGATCCGTAACTGCCTGCGCCTTCACCGCCGTACGAGTTACATAAATGATGTCAAATTCTATGAGCAGAATCTTCCATTTAGTAAGTCTTCCTATAGACATGGGCTTCTGGAATATGTACTTCAGAGGATCCAACCGTGATATCAGGTACGTGGTATATGCTGACAAATAATGTTTCAGCTTCTGAGCCACCCAGGTCAATGCACAACAAGTTCTTTCCAACTGAGTATACTTTACCTCGTAAGATGTGAATTTCTTACTAAGGTATTATATAGCCTACTCTTTCTTGCCTATCTCATCGTGCTGCCCTAGCATACAACCAAAAGAATTGTCTAGCACTGTCAGATATAAGATCAAATGTCTTCCCGACTTTGGAGGAACTAGCACTGGAGGATTTGCTAAATATTCCTTGATTTTATCGAAGGCTTCCTGACATTCATCAGTCCATTTCAGTGCCGCATCTTTCTTTAACAATTTGAAGATCGGCTCACATGTTGATGTCAACTAAATGATGAATCGGCTAATATAATTCAGCCTTCCCAATAAGCTCATTACTTCCTTCTTGTTCTTCGGCGGAGGTAGCCTCTGGATGGCTTTGATCTTTGATGGATCTAGTTCAATACCCCGCCGACTCACTATGAACCCCAACAGCTTTCCTGAAGGCACTCCAAAAGCACATTTTGCAGGATTGAGTTTAAGATTGTACCTCCGGAGTCTCTGGAAAAACTTCCTCAAATCCCTCACATGATCATGTGCTTCTTGGACTTTATGATGACATCGTCCACATACACTTCAATTTCTTGATGCATCATGTCATGGAACATTGTGGTCATTGCCCTCATATAAGTAGCTCCGGCATTCTTTAACCCAAACGGCATCACTCTATAGCAATATGTCCCCCAAGGTGTAATGAAAGTAGTTTTCTCCGCATCTTCTTCGTCCATCAAGATCTGGTGATAACCCGCATAACAATCTACAAATGAACCAATCTCATGTTTGGCGCAATTGTCGATTAATATGTGGATGTTCGGTAATGGGAAATCATCCTTTGGACTGTCTTTGTTGAGGTCTCTGTAATCCACACATACCCTGGTTTTTCCATCTTTCTTCGAAACGGGCACAACATTTGCTAACCAGGTGTAGTACATAGTAACTCGTATGACCTTCGCCTTAAACTGCTTATTCACCTCTTCTTTTATCTTCACGCTGATGTCCATTTTGAACTTTCTCAATGTTTGCTTCACTGGACGGCATTTAGGATAGATAGGCAACTTGTGCACCACCAAATCAGTACTAAGTCCGGGCATGTCATCATAGGACCAAGCAAAGATGTCCTTGAATTCATGCAACAACTTTATTAGCTCTTCCCTGATGGGGGTTTCTAAATGAACACTAATTTTCGTTTCCCGGACATTATCTTCGCTCCCCAAATTGATGGATTCTGTCCGCTCAAGTTCGGTTTGGGGTTTTTCTCATATTGGTTCAGGTCCTTACTTATTTCCTCCAGGTTTTCCTCATCCTCATATTCTATCTCACTATCATTCTCAATTTCTTGTATAATAATTCGATTTTCAGAACTAGGCCGGGAATTCTTCATGCATGACAGGTCATCAGAATCAGCATACATGGAACTGTACAAAAGGAAAAATAAAAATAAAAAATAAGGCAAAAAATGAAGAAAGAAGAAAAACTGCATTTCATTGATATTTCAAAGATGAACAAAGTTTTTGGGTACATTTGATTTTCATGGGGATGGGGGACTACAGAAAGTAAAATTGCTTTTTGGGGAAATGATGGTGAATTTCAAAAGCTAACTACCAAGACTCCTTCCTGATTGGGAAAGGAGTGGCTTCCCAGTTATTAAGCATAACACGAGATCCCACGAACTGAATATCTATCTTGCTAGTACCCTCTCCCGTTTCTACCATGTTCACATCCCCAAATAACATTTTGAACCTCATCAAGAGCTCTTCATCAGGTTTGGTCTCAGTATACCTAGATATAGCAGATGTCAGATGTCGTTTTGTACCAGGCTTGGCAAAAGTGTCGAACAGTTTTGGGATGGGTTTAGGAAGGGTCCAGTTTTTCTTTTTGGTTCTCTGGGCTTTTTGGATGTCGGCATGGGTGGGTTTGAATCCCAAACTGAAGGTGTCTTTGTTCACTGGCAGCTGGACGGGTTGAGTGATTCCTTGCAAAGCTTTCCCTAGTCATTTCCCTGGTGTAAACCCATTTTTAATCATCTCCCGGGCTACCATCACAATGGCAGGTGCCACTGTAGGGATTGGCAATTTCTCACCTTCAGCAATCTTGTTCACTGTTACAGTATCTGTCACCTGGTACACCCAGGGACCTTTGTCTCCTTCCACATCCTCGAATGGCATTATGGCGTTGCAGGTGTCTCCCTCTCCGTGCACTGTGATTTCTTGTTGCTCCCATTCAAACTTGACCATTTGGTGCAAGGACGATGGCACGGATTTGGCTGCGTGGATCCATGGTCGACCCAGCAATAGATTGTAAGACAGAGCAATGTCCAACACTTGAAACTCCATCGTAAAGTCCACAGGCCCAATGGTGACTTCCAAGATGATATCCCCCAAAGTGTTCTTACTTCCTCCATCAAATCCCCTCACATTCACACTATTCCTTCTAATTCTGTCAGGATTGATATTCAGCTTTCCAAGAGTCGAAAGCGGACAAATGTTTGCACTTGAGCCATTATCTATCAACACTCGCGTGACCACCGACTCCTCGCTTTTCACAGTAAGGTAGAGTGCTTTATTATGTTCAGTCCCCTCAATGGGCAATTTACTGTCTGAGAATGTAATCTTGTTGGACTCAAAGATCTTGTTGGTAATCTTTTCGAGATGACAGACCGAGATCTTTTCAGGGACATGCGCATCATTCAATATCTTCATCAATGCTTTTCTGTGTTCTTCCGAATGGATCAACAATGAGAGCAATGAGATTTGTGCAGGTGTCTTCCTCAATTGTTCCACTATGGAGTAGTCTTGAGATTTTATCTTTTTGAGGAATTCTTCTGATTCTTCTTCGGACACAGGCTTCTTCATATGACTCTCTTTCACCACCTTCATTCTCCTTAACTCTTCCGGGGCAAAACACCTCCCGGACCGAGTTAGACCGTGCGTCTCGCTGATCTCTCCAGTCACTTCTTTCCCTTTGTACACTACTGCCACCTTGTTGTAGTTCCAAGGTACAGTCTTGGTATCTACGACCAGAATTTGTACCACTGACCTTATAATTACCGGTTCCATGCTTGCACCTTTCACCGTCAACACTGGTTTCACACCTGGCACTACAACTTTCAAAGTCTCCACCGCTGGTTGCTTTTTCACTGGTTCTTCAGCTATCATCTTTCCTTTCTCATTTTCCTTTTCTGCTTTGCTGCTGGCCTTTATCATCATGACCGACTGGGATGGCTTCCGACTGTTCTTCTCTTGTGCCAACTCTATCATATGTGCTTCATAATGAGCCGTCAGTGGATTCTGAGTAATGTTCGGAGCCTCTAGAGCATGTACCTCAATCCTCCGGCTATCAATGAGCTCTTGAATATCATTTTTCAAATGCCAACATTTCTCAGTGTCGTGTCCTGGTGCCCCAAAGCAATACTCGCACTTGACCGACTGATCGATATTCTTTGGAGGTGGGTTCAGAAGCTTTGACTCGATTGGGCTCAACATCGCCAATTCCTTTAATCGGTGATAAAGGCTAGTATAGGATTACCCCAGCGGGGTGAATGTTTTCTTTGTTTGGTTTCTGTTCCCCATCTCCAGGTCGGGCCTGAAGTTCGGTTTGTTCGGGTTTCTGTAAGTTCTAGAAGTGGGGTAGGTATTTTGTGTGTGATAAACATTCTGCGGGGCCTGGGCTCGCCATACCTGCGGTGGTGGTGGATAATTTTGGGGTTGTGGATTATGGTAGTGTGGGGTGGTAGGTGGGTAGTATGGTGGAGGTGGGTTGTATGATGTTGGTGGATTGTATGGGGTTGATTGATACGACTGATATGGTCGTGGTGGGTGATGGTTTTGGCTACGGTTCCAGGGTTTGTGCTCCACAACCGACACTTCTTCTTTCTTCTTCTTCCTAATGGTTCCTCCACTCCCTGTCTGGATGGCCTGATTAGTGGCCTTGATCGCTGAAAAACTCATAATCTTGTTAGTTTTCAATCCTTCTTCCATGAAACTTCCCATTTTTAAGACTTCATTAAAATTCTTTCCAATGGTTGACACTAGATGTCCATAGTAGGTAGGCTCCAAAGCCTGCAAGAAACAGTCTACCATTTCACTTTCTTTCATCGGCGGATCCACCCTCACCGCCTGCTCTCTCCATCTAAAGTCGTATTCTCTAAAGCTTTCACCAAGTTTCTTTTCCATTTTAGTGAGTGACAACGTATCCGGTATGATTTCCAAATTGTATTGGAAATGGTTAGCAAACTCTTGTGCGAGATCATCCCAAATAAATCATCTGGTGTGATCTTGGCGCGTGTACCATTCCAGTGCAGAACCACTCAAACTTTGGCTGAAGTATGCCATTAGAAGCTCATCTCTTCCCCCTGTGCCCCGCATCTTACTGCAGTATCCTCTAAGATGGGCCACCGGATCTCAGTGACCACTGTACATGTCAAACTTTGGTAACTTGAATCCGACAGGAAGTTGCACTTCCGGAAACAGACATAGGTCTTTGTACGCCACACTTACTTGTCCCCCTAGCCCTTGTATGTTACGAAAGGACTGCTCCAGAATCCTCATCTTTCTGGCCATCTCCTCATGTTCTATGTTCCTGACTAGTTTTTCTTCGATTGCCTCCATCAATGGGGTGTGAGACTCATGCTGCCGAAAGGTTGGTTCAAGTGGGTAATAGTGGGTGTCTTGTACATGAAACAATGGTTCACTGGATGACTTATGCAAGGCGGCAGGTGGAGGTGCTACATATACCGGGGCAACCTGGGGTGGCTGGGGTGGCACTTGTTTTGACAGTGGTGGTGGTACTTGAGAGGTGGAGGCATAGTAGTGGTGATAGTCTGGATATGTAGAGGAAGAGTTCATAGTGGGTGGCTCAGGGTTGGGATTGGCTGGAGGGATGTATGCTGGGTTAGCGGGATAAGTAGGTAAGGGTTGACCCCTCGACAAAGACTGGTACATCTCAACAATTTGTTGTTTTAGCTTGTACACTTCTTCTTTCATCCCCGTCACGTCCACAACTTCCTCTTCTTGGATGGGGTCCATGACTGTTGGTTCAATTTCTTGTGACACGGCCTTTGTCATTGTCTTAGATCTTGTGTTGTAGGGATGAGTAGCCAGAATGCCAGTTACCAGCTAGAATCTGAATCTCATAAACAGCAACACCCGTTAGTGGTTAGTACATGAAGAGATAAGATGCAACGATTTGGAATAATCACATTTTTCCTTAGATCGTCATGCATCATCCCGGCCTTCGTTTTATTTTGAACCAATCTCATCATTCTCTTTTTTTCTTTTCTCTTCTTCTTCTTTTCTTTCTTTTTCTTTTATTCTTTTCTTTTTCTTTTCTCTCTCTCTTTTTTCTTTTCTTTTTCTTTTTATTTTTCCTTTCTCTTTTATTTTCCTTATTGATTCGCGTTCCTATTTATTTGCCTATCGTAAATAAAGAATTCACATAAAGCAAAAGGATTGAAAACAACTCTTGATTGTCATTGATAGTTCAAAACATCGGGTTACAAGATGGTGTTGTACTACTAATGCAAAGAAATATAAATACAAAATGCATGCCCTAGGAATACATTAATGCTCCTAGTTCCCGCGAGACATCGTTCGGTCTTGCCGCAGGCCTATATGCTAATCCCTTTTGGAGCCTATCCAGGTCGGACATGACTTGCTGCACAAAGAATTTCACTGCTGACACAAATGTTGCCCGGGACATGTCTTCACACAACTGGCTCTTCCGGGTGATGTACTGAGCAATATGAACAATTCTCTCTCGAATAACCCCTTTTTCTTGAAGCAATCGGCTGATCTGTTCGGTGCGAGCATCTAAAGTGCGCTGGTTCTCCTTTTGTGTTTGTTGTAGCTCAAACTCTAACCGAGCCATAGTCGCGTAACAATGTTCCCTTTCTTCTTCGAGATCTTTGATGACCTTGTTACTTTTGACAGTGGCTGTAACAATCTTCTTTCTCAGTCGAGCTACCTCAAATTCATGCTTATCCTATAGCTGCTGAACCAACTTGGCTCTTTCCTCGGCGTCTTTGGCCATTTGCTTCCGAGCCCTGACTAACTCTTTTTCTGCTTTGTCTAAGTCGAAGCTGTAGTCATTCACCTTGCGCCGAAGAGTTTCAATCAATTTCTTGTCTCGGGCTAAGCGAACAGGGGTCTCGGATGCAATTTTCATTTTAGTAACCTGAGCCTTCAGCATTTCATTCTCTTTTCTCAGCTGCTTTTTCTCTCCTTCGTCGTATGCTGCTTGCAAACCGCTCTCAAATTGGAGATCTCTCAACTGTTTTTCCAACAAGCTGATCTTGGCCTTATATTCACTTTCTTTGGCCACCCAATTCCTGTTTTCTTTAGATTGCTCCACCAGATCTTGCAAGTGAGGTCTTTTTGAAGGCCTGTTGTGCTCAATACCCCGTCGATACCTTCATCTCGAGCTTTGTTCTGCACACAAGTATCTACCTTCAAATTCTGACATTCATTCCAAATCTGTTGGACCTTTGCTTCCGGGAATTGCCCATCCGGACTAATCTCTATCACTTGTGAACTGAGGTCCCCGTCCTATGGTATAACTTGACATCTACCAAGCTGTCGCAGTGCCTTGTACGGGGCATAAGGCTGGATACTTTTTAAACCCATGATCGAGAAGTGTGACTCTTCTGTCGGCATATTAATCACCTCGTCGAGAGGCAACCAATCATATGTCCAATCAATATGGCCGTCGGTCAATGATCGTAGAAGAGAAATCAAATCCTTTACTCCCTTTGGCAACTTAACTTCTTTTGTTCTCGTGTAAAATTCTTCAAGGCACGATCTTCCAGTCGGCCCATAGCTTGAGAACAAAGGATAATGGCACAGATGTTCGATTAACCATATTTGCAAAATCAAGTTGCATCCCTCAAAGAAGTTGGCCCTTGCTTTGCATGCAGTCAAAGAAAGGTATATGTCCGCTAAAATCATTGGAGCTAGAGTACAATTGTCTTATACTACCAAAGTGCTTGCTACTCCGGCAACCTTTATACTGATGTGCCCATATTTTCTCGGAAATATGATAACCCCGAGAAATGCCACTAAGAAAGCAAACCGTCGATGCTCCTCCCATTTTGCTCGGTTGGACTTGCTACAAAGCTTGTTCGTGGAGTCATTGAAACCCCAGACATGTCCATATTTGCTATAAATGAAATTCAGGGAGCAAAATTCGTTGGCTAAATCCTCGTTGTGGACATTCCTAGCAATTTTCAAAGAATCCAAGAAACGGTGCACCGTTATTGCTCTTGGGGCCACCGGGTATTTTCCTTTCAAGGGGACCTCGTTCTTCCCTATGTAGAAAGTAATCTCCTCCAGAGTGGGAGTGAGTTCAAAGTCCAAAAGATGTAGTACATTGTGTGCAGGATCCCAATACGTGACCAATGCTCTGATTATGTCGCCTTGGGGAATAATGTCCAATAACCTCGTGAGATCCTTTAAGTAGCCTTTGATCCAGTTTTGACCCTCTATTCCCATGTCATTCCACCATAGTCTCAGCTCCAAAGGGATTTTATTCATTAAGGCGAAAGGTTCATTCTGTATTGTACTCATCCTGCACATTTATTAAGGCGATTTTATTTAGAAAAGAGAAAAATATTTTTCAATGCAAATTTTCATTTTTTGAAAGAAACCTGACTCTCGAAGAGGCCATTTTTGCCAAAACAGCCTTCCGGTGTCCTTTCAAAACATTCGGCCGTTTCAAAAAATAGCGGTCACTTCTATTATTTGAAAAGAAAATATTTTTGGTCTTTTTCTAAAAGGTGTGTGTGGTTGGACCCGTTCAAGGGTTGCCTACGTATCCCGCCTAATGGCGAGAATCAAACCTGCGCAGTTCAGTCAGATTAGTTGACCAATTATTTCAAAGCCATTTTTCTTCAAATTTTCAGATTTTCCGGATACACTCTCTTTTTCATTAGTTCCAATTTATCTCTTTTTTTTGAACACTTTTCTATCCTCGGGAATTTTGCCGGTCCGCATAACTATCAAGGACAATAAAATGCAACACATAATATGCTCGGTCTTTTAAATACCGGGTCACCTGTCCTAGACAGACCCAACCCCTGTGTTGAGTCCCCTAAGTCAGATATGATGCAAATAATCGTCCTAGACCTATGTTCAACATCTTAAAGTTTCATAGAGTGCTAGACCGTGTACCCGAGCGGACAACTCGAATCGAGGAGGGGGCTACGTACGGTGACTCACCGAGTCAATCGGCTTTGTAACTTATCCGGCCTCTGTTTCTTAGTTTTAGTGTAACTTAACAGAAAGGGGAGTCTCAACCAGTAAGCACATCCCCGGGAGTGAAGAAGAGAAGTGTTTTCGGCACAGTTTTATATACAATCCACGTAGTATCAAAGCGGTGAAACACATAGCATGTTGTTCAAATCATATAACAAAGTCAAATAATATCAAGAATGGCAATTCTAAGGAGCTCGAGTTCTTAAACCCTGAAACCTAAGTTCTGGGTTGGGTTTCCCTAGCAGAGTCGCCAGAGCTGTCACACCTCCCTTTTTACTACCCCACATACGGGCTTGGTACTGATCCATTTGGAAAGATACGTAGGGCATACCTCAATGTTCAAATACCCTAAGACGGATATAATAACAAAGAGGAAGAAGTTTTTCCACTTAAAGGACAGTCGGAACGGGATCAATTTGTTTAATTATTTCAGAGTCGCCACTTGGGAAAATAATGGTGTCCCAAGTCACCGGCTTAATCCCGAACCGAGGAAATTTATGACTCTGTTATTACAGTCCGAGAAACAAAGACCTGGATAAGGAACTCTGTTATCCCGGGAGAAGGTGTTAGGCATTCCCGGATTCCGTGGTTTTAGCACGGTCGCTCAATCATCGTGCTCGAATCTTGGTTGACTTGTTATAGATTTTAACAGTACGTATGTGCTTTTACTTTAACGTTTTACAGAATTGCGACATCACAAAGACGCACCTCGAGTCACACCGCAACCAGTACGCCTGTGACTTTTGGTACATTTTGGCTTTACCGGGATTTAGGATTTGAGTTTCACCAAGTGCACACTCATTCATAAGGAAGGTATATTACATCGCGCCTAATAGAGTCTATCGGCTTTTAATTCTTTTGGGAGAAGCTATAGAATTTGCTAGTAGCCTTCCCCGATTCTATTGATAAATTATCTCATTACTAAAAGGGGGCCCCGCTATTTAGTGTTGTGCGAGGCTCGTCCCAATTATATTTTAAGAGGTTCAATCCTATCATTTAACTATACTTTTCTATATATGTTTTTTCCTTAGCCAAATTGTTATTTCATTTCAAACTTGGGCCCAGGCCATTGCCATAAATTTTATTGGACCTGGGCCTCGGCGTTCATACTTAGACAGGCACCGAACCTGCCCAGGCCTCAAAGGCCCAAGCCGTCTTTAGGCTTCTGCTCAACAGCCCAGTTAATTCTCACATACAATCCAGGCCCGCGCAGTACTTCAGACCCAGACCAGATTGGAACGATAATAATAATATGAGTAAATAACTGGAAATAAAAATACACATCTGGAATTAATAATGGAATCAAATTGCACTTTTATTTATCAAGAAAGGTAACCCAGTACACAAATTATCAGTATAACTATGAATCAACTATCTACTATACATGAGAGTTTAAAAGATTGTTTCTACTTTCTATTCCTAACAACGAGTTTACACTAGCAATTGAATTACTTGAGATTAATAGATTGCTTAACTATATGTAAAAGACTTAATGAATATCTGAGGGTAAGGCGAGTTATTTACAGTTACACTATTATACTATTAGTTTCATTACGAGTTAAGCCTTTTTGACATCACAGATCTGGTTCTAATTGAGTTGTTATATTATCTAGTTGTTTCCCCTTTTAAACTTATTCAAATCTGGATTTTGATCCTTTAAACCTAACTGACTACACGAGCATATTTTCACAGTCTAATCACTTAGTTGTACAATTTCGAGTACCTACATTCATGTGACTTAAAGACACAGGCATACCTATACTACTGATTTCATCGCGACTTATCTCATTACCAAATTATTAACCCAATTACGAATGAATTACTGTTTGATCTAACGTTTTCTATTTTCGAAGCTCATCTACTTTTAGATGCAGATCTACGTCATATGATAGGCTATATGATTATGGTTTACGAATCTATTTGTGAAAAATAGTTAATGGTTTGAAACTTATGATTAGCTAACTTATGTTTTAAAGTTTTACCTATTTAAACTAGGCGATGTACTATCTATACTACTCTACCACTATTAAACTACCTATTGCATCAATTGTTTTTGTTTTTGTGCTATTGCATACTATACTACAATTAAAACTATGGATCTACACTAATACTAAAAAGCTAATGACAATATCAAACTACAAAATACATAATAACGCAACAATTTGAACTGGAACTTCATTTTTATTTCAGCAAATCATCACTACAGCTTCATTTTGAATAGAAGTGTACCTGGATCAATAAGTAGAAAAGCCAATTAGTTCTAAGGGATTTATGCAAGTAAGCACAGTAACAGACTCGAATAGCAAATGCAACAGTGGGAGATTGAGTATCAGCAGACAAAAGACCACAGCAACAGCAAATAGAAGTCCAAGCGAAAACTCGAGCAAAAAGACCACAAGAACAGATGAATACCCAAAGGCTCTCACTCGAAAAAATGCAGGAAAACTTGTTTGCTATTAACTATTTTTACTCTGAACTTTTCTTATCAAAAGTCCCCCGCCTTATTTCACTCTTTTTGGGGGTATATATAGGTGTGAGGGTGGCAGATTTCTTGGGGAGAAAGAATGAGATTAAATCCTACTTCTCCCCCTTTTAAAATTGCTAAACTTACACTTAGACCCCATTTTCAGTTATCAAATCCCTTCCAGCATGTGCTGGAAGGTTCTATTAGATTCCATTTTAAGGCCTTTACCAAAGTATCCCTAAGGGTTGAAGATTTTTACAGATTTTCCTTTTTAGGAAGACCATTATACCCTTTAATCTCTGCAAAATTACAGAAATTAGGGGTACAAATGACTCTCATAACCCTATATGTTCTATGTAATTCTACTTTACCAATTTGGCTTCCTTTTATACCCTTAGTGCCATTGTTGATTTACCCGACCTACCTAGGTCAGGTTTTCAGCATTCTTGGGTTTATTTAACTATTGGCCAGTCCTTGCATTGGTATTTAAGGACTGGCCAATTCTACTTTAAGGCACTATTTCAATTTTAGCCTCTTTTGTTTCATTTTCAGTTAATTAAGACCTTTTATTTCATTTTTAAACTAATTGCAGGACTAGCCTGCCTTATTGTTGCACTTAGCCTATTTATGATTTATCCAGTCTCAAGTTGAGACTTGGCTTGGGTAATTGAAACCATTTGCTGAACACAGGCTGGGCCCAAAGCCTTTGCAGGCTTAGCCACCTATGGTTCAGGGCTCAAATGAGCCTTGGTAAGTCTGAACTTGCAGACTTAACCTATTATTTACATAAAAAGCCTATTTAACTGAACACGGGCTGGGCTAAGGTCTTTGCAGACCTAGCCACTTGTGATTCAGGGCTCAAATGAGCCTTGGTGAGTCTGTACTTGCAGGCTTGCACCATTTGTTGCACAACTAGCCTTTTTAAGGTGGGCTAGTGTGCTGGACCTTGTAGAGTTGGTCAATTTGCAAAATTGACCACTCTTTGATCACTTATTATCTCATAACCTGTGGTTTTTTAATTTTCAGTTTATACCTATTTCAAAACTAACCATTTTATGTAACTTTAACACTAACAGCTATAACCAATCCCCTAAAGTCAATGAGTATTAATCATATGCTCACACTAACAAGAACTAATGTAAACTCAGTCATTTCAACATGTAATTGTACACATAGCCACATGAGATCAAATATTATGCATCAATCAAGTAAAATTCAGAAGGGGAAATTTGATAGTGTTGAATCTTTAATCAATCAATTCACATTACCCAATTTCATATGACAAAGCGTCAGTCAATATCAATTAGACTTAATTACAACTAGTTATGTCACATGATACATTGAAAAACCTCAAAACCTTTAAGGTTCATGGCATAGACATACACAGAAGCTAGACTCTCACAAACAATCAGTAAGAAAAATTAAACATGGCTCATTTTTTAGACACAAGGACCACAGAATAACATAGACATGGTATCCAGGATCTATTTCCAAGTACTAACCCTAACTTTGATGCATATAAGATGAAAGTAAAGGATAAAAGAGTCATGGGAAAACAGTGAAGAAGAGTCCTAACATCTATCATGCCAAGTAATAGAAGAAGAAGCAAAATTAGATAATCTGGTTTTAATCAGGAGACAAAGATAAAGTAAAGCAAACTTAACAGGAGACCAAAGCTAGTCCTAGCCCTAAAATTAAGCATGAGAAGAAACAGAAGAGAAGAATCACTCAAGCTAACGAGAGTTAACAAAGATAGACTAATACAGGATGAGAGTCAAAGCTTAAACATGCAAAGGAGATGTCGAAGACCAACAAGATGGAGAGGCCTAATACTAACAGAAGTCAAAGACAAAGGCCAAAGAAAGATATCCAAGTCAAGTCTTCAAATCAGAACAAAAATCTAAACAAGCGAGATAGATATAGTATAAGAGATGAATAGCAAGGACTAAACAACTAAACATGTGAAGAATCATAGTCATGCTGTTAAAACTTAACAAATCAGAAACCACAAACCAAGAAGATGAAGAAGAAAAGATAGATCCTTTAAAGCTAAACATAATCGAAACACACAAAACAGAAAAAGATATAAAAAATGAGCAAGTTAAGAAACCCTAATACTAACAGACGAAGCACAGGATTTCAAGATCTTAAAAATAGAAAAAAAAAACAGAAAGAAACATCAAGATGAAAGCTATGAGACAAGAGAACATGAACAGACAAACAGGGAAAGCAAATAAAACACAAAAAGGGCAAGGGTACTTAGCTTGCAGGGCCCGTCCCCTGAGCTTCCCCTTTTACTCCTCTCTTTTTTTTTTCTGAGTCTCTCACAGACCATTTCTTTGTTTCTTTTTCTTATTTCTTTCTGGTTTTCTTTTTTAGACTTCAAGACGAAGTCTTTAAGGTTTTTGGTTGGAGTGGGGTATTTGGGAGAGGGTAAAGGTTGGATCTTGGAGAAGGTTTGAGTTTTGAGTCACCAGAGTTAGGGTTCCGGCGACTTTATTTTGGATATTCGACGGGTTCAGGGTATATTCGAAGGATTTCAAGGCTATGGGGGAGTAGATCGGACCAAGGTGGTCCTTTTGGCATTGGTTTGGAGAAGGTTCTCGTAACGTGTGGTCACCGGAGGTAGATTCCGGTGACCGGCAAGTCAAGAACAGGGGGTTTTCTTTAGGGTTTTGGGTGTTTGAGGTGAAGAAGATGAAGAAGAGAAGAGGTAAGGTGAAATGGTGGCCGGAGACCACCGTGGGAGGTGGTGGCCTCCATGGCCGGCTAGCTTGTTGGAGAAGATGAAGAACAGGGAGAAGAAGAAGAAGGGCGGCTAGGGTTTTGGAGAGTTGAAAATGGTCGGTCTTCTCAGACCGAAGCCTTTTATAGGCGAGCGGGATAAGGTGATCTGGGCCGTTGGTTTGATGAAGATCAATGGCCCCCAACAGCATTACTAAAACGACGCCGTTCGATTACAAACGAGACTTAAGCCTTCAACCATCAGATCATTTCACACGAACGGCTGAGATCAATCCTTATTATTTTAATTAACTAATTAATTCTGCTATTTGTCTCAGCCATTGGATTTATCAAGATTAACGGCTGAGATCTCCTGCTTCTTAAAGAATTGGACAGGAATCTTGGGCCAATGTACTTGGGCCGTTCAACTTAAACTCTTTGGCCCAAAGCAATTATACCCAAGTGTATTTTTGTATTTTTCTGGTGTTTTAATTATTATTTATGTATTTTCTTTTTGTATTTTATTTTCTTTTCTCTTGTATTATTTAAATTATTCAAATTCCTACTTGCACTAATTTTCTGATACTTTTTGGCAATTTTCTACTAGTTTTTCCTAATTTCCGCTATTAATGCTCTTTTTGTTGATTTTCTTTTAACTACTTAATTCAAAATGCATGTATTTAACCTATTTTTTTGATTTTCTAATTTTAATTATTTAAACACATAAAATGCATTTAACTTCAAACAAGACATACAATTACACTCAAAAATATTATTTTATTTTAATTTTGGAATCTTGTTTACCTAGTGCAAAAATCATGTGCTCACAATGTCTGAGGTACATATGGGAGCTTGCGGACCTCATATGAGAGGATACATTTTAGCAAAGAAAATACTGAGAGCAGGATATTATTGGCTCACCATGGAACGGGATTGTATTAGATATGTGAGGAAATGCCATCAATGTCAAGCACATGCAGATTTGATTCACTCACCACCCTATGAATTGCATACAATGTCTGCACCTTGGCCATTTGTTGCTTGGGGCATGGATATCATCGGACCAATAGAGCCTGCAACCTCTAATGGACACAGATTTATCTTGGTCACGATTGACTATTTTACCAAATGGGTGGAGGCGAAGACATTTAAGGCAGTGACGAAGAAGGCTGTGGTGGATTTTGTGCATGAAAATATCATATGCCGCTTTGGAGTTCCTAAAGTCGTTATCACAGACAATGGGGAAAATCTGAACAGTCATCTCATGGCAGAAGCATGTCAAAGATTTAAAATCCTGCATCGTAACTCTACACCTTACAGACCAAAGGCAAATGGAGCAGTAGAAGCTGCAAATAAGAATATAAAGAAGATTCTCAGAAAAATGGTGGAAGAGTCAAGGCAATGGCGTGAGAAGTTACCTCGATTTATGTGCATAATCTGGACATGTAGCCGGAAAGATTTTGTACTAGGATATGTGAATTCTATGAAAACTTTGAAGAAATTTGATATTAATATTGGTATAGTTGACTTCGGTCAACATTTTTGGTAAACGGACCCGGACCCGAGATCGGACAGTCCGTAGAAAAAAATGGAACTCGGGCATATGTCCGGAGTTGAATTCTGAGGCCTAGAGCCCAAGATATGAATTTTTCTGTTAAATTGTTTTTGCTGAAATTAATAAATGAAAATGGATTAAACGACCATGGTATCGGGCTCGTATTTTAGTTCTGACGCTCGGTACAAGTCTTAAATATTATATAAGTGCTTTCTGCAAAGTTTGACGACATTTGGATGTCGATTGATGTGTTTTGAACCTTGAGTTCTGATAATAGGTGAATTTGACTATAATTATGCCCTAAATAATCACACTTTATTATGAGAATAATGTTGTTAAAAGGACAAAATGCTTTGATTAGTGTTTGATTGTGTTTTACAGGTACATGTGATGCATTGGATGCCTTAAAAAGCCATTTTGAAGCCATAAGTTGATGCAAAGGCCAAAAGAAGAGCTAAAGTGAAGAGGGCTGGACGAAGCAGTAAAGAAACAGAAGCACTGTTCATCCGCGGTCCACTCGCGGTCGCGGATGAACCGCGAAAAACAAAGCCCTCTGAAGTTTGACTGTTCGCGGTCCGTTCGCGGCCGCGAACGAACCGCGGAGGTCCCAGCGGCAGTTATCCTAATTGGACTCTAATTTGTTTTCTTAGCCCTAAAACCTCTATATAAACTCCTAGTTTGCCCCATAGAGGCATGTACTTTATTTCTTCAATACTTTTGCAAGGTTTTAGTAGGAGAGATTCCTCTCAAACTCTTTCTTTATTATTTTATATCAAGCAATTCTTTATGATTTCAATTATTATTCTTTTTGTTTCTTCAAGCATGAGTAGCTAAATTCTTTTCTAAGGTTTTGATGGAACCTATTGATTGATGAATTTATCGTCTATGTGATTACAAATTGTGACATAGATTTCTATTTGTTCAACTTCATTCTTATTGTAGTTAATTGGTAGACGTCCCAATTAGCGGTGCCTATTTAGTGTGCATAACTTGGAAAAGAGTGCATATTTAGGTTTATTGTTGAACAACACCACACCTAGGTTATTAGAGGAATCTATAATTTTAGGCGTAAAGACGGGGTTAGGAATAACGAAGTCTTGGGTGCAATCTAAAGTGAACTATTCAAATTAAAGCTAGCTAGGGTAGCTCGGGAGAGTGCACTAGTAAATTATTGTAATTGCTCGGGAGAGGGTTACGATACACATAGCGTTCATGATTGATAGAATATATTAACAATTTGTAAGAGCATAACGATAAGGGATTCCATCAATAGGGGAAATCAATACCTTAGTCTTTCTCTATATTATTTCATTCAACATTCAATTCTTTCGTTTAAAGCATTCGTTAATTCTTGCAAAGTAGTTGTTCGAAAACACACAAATATATATTCAAAGTTTGGGAACTTGATTCGGAAGTACTTTTGGGGTTGTGAAAGTTGCAATTGGTAGGTTAATTCTCTGTGGGATCGATCTTGGACTTATTAAACCAAGTTATATTGACTACGACCGTTGCTTGGACGTGAATCAAGTTCCAAATTTGAAAGTTATGAAGTTAAAAGAAAGATAATGATGAACTTGAGGCTTGATTTGATGAAGACGATGTTATATTGGCGATTTGATCGCACGAGCAAGTTTGTAATACGTTTTTGAAGTTGTGTGCATGTTTGGCTTGAAGCCCGAGGGCTCGGGTAAAGATTTGATAGGCCGTTGGAGCAAATTCTGAAAAAATAACATAGCTGGTATTTTTCCCCCAGCTGATATCTTCGCAATTGCGAAGAAATTATCGCAATTGCGAAAAGGATCAGATTTAGCCTTGGTTCGCAAATGCGAACCAAGCTTCGCAAATGCGAACCAAGCTTCGCAAATGCGAAGATGGCAGAACAAGGCAGGGTTCGCAAATGCGAACTACTCTTCGCAAATGCGAAGGTGGCAGGAATCGCCTATGCTCGCAAATACGAGGACCGCAGTACTTCAGCCTTCTTCGCAAATGCAAACTTATTATCGCAAATGCGATGCTGACAGGCTTGGGCCAGAGTTTGAAAATGTGTACATTTTCTCGAAAAAGCGAGAGTAACAGTCCAAAACCTGCTATGTTCGCAATCGCGAACAAACGTTCGCAATTGCGATAACCGTAGCTCCGCAATCTGATACTTAAACAAATTTTACACCTCTTTTCTTCATTCTTTCAAAACCCAACACACCACACACGATTCTCCAAGAGCAAAATCACTCCAAAACACTTGTAAGTCACTTTTTACTTAATTATTTCTATTCCTAACATCATTAAACATGTTTTCAAGAGAAATCAAAGGTTTTCATGGTAGAAATTCTTGTTTTTGGGTAGAACCTAGGTTTTTCATGAATTGGGGAATTGGACCTCCATTTGAGGTCCGATTTTGAAACAAATCATATATTTGAACTTGTGAGGGAATGGGTAACCGAATTTTCGTCAGAACCCTGAGTTCCGACCACGTGGGACCAGGGGCATTTTGGGAAATTTTGGGATAAACTTTGAGAACACCGTTTTTAAGCATCCAAACTAAGTTATATAGTATTTATTAATGTAATTGAATCAATTGTGATTAGATTCGAGCAAGTTGAAAGCTAAAATTCGAGATAAAGCTATAGTTGTAGGATAAATCGAATTTCAAGGCTAGAGGTAAGTGTTTGATCTATTCTAGCTTGAGAGAATATAATTTATGTGCTAATTGCTATGTGATCGAGTGCGGTGTATGGGCTGTGGTGACGAGCATCCATACACTGGCGTCTAGTATGACTGTGAGTCGTTTGTCAATATCTATTGTGGGATGTTTTTAAGATGAAATCTTGAACCCTTGCCGGGTTGTGAAATTGATCACTGTTTTCCCTTGAAGGGACTTTATTGTAAAGTGGATTACTATTTTCCCTTGCCGGGACCTTGTTATAATGATAAATGTGTCCCTTTCCAGGATGGATCATGATTATTATTTTCAAATTTTTGCCCTTAACTCTGATTGTTATGTGAGTGAGGAAGAGTGATAATGCACGAAGGGTGATGTCGTGGCTTGTTTTATTTATTATGCACAAAGAATCATGCCGTGCCTTATTGTTATTGATTATGCACGAAGGATAATGACGTGCCTTATATTATTGATTATGCACGAAGGGTAATGTCGTGCCTTGTTATTGATTATGCACGAAGGATCATGTCGTGCCTTGTGATATTGATTATGCACGAAGGAACATTCCGTGCCATTGTTATTTGAACCATGCACGAAGGATCATGCCGTGACATGGATGTGAGGATAAGAGTAAAAGCACGAAGGGTGATGCCGTGCAACTATTTGATATTCCTTGTTTTGATATTAACTGTTTCCATTATACTCTGATTTTCATTATTGATTTAATAGATGTTGCTGATTGTTGTGTTTTCCCCTATTATGATACTTCTTGTTTAACTTGTTACTTGGTATTCCTGTTATCTTGTGGTGTACATATATAGAACTGCACATGGTTTTGTGAGTGTCTGGTCCTAGGCTTGTCACTACTTCGCCGGGATAGGCGTGGCACTTACCAGCACTTGGGGTCGGATTGTGCTGATACTGCACTTCTGTGCATTTTTGCACAGGTCCAGGTGTCGAGCAGGAGAAGTATCAGTAGTATAGTATTCGTGGGAGTTGAGCATTTTGAGACTGAGGTAGCTTGCAGGCGTCCACAGGCCCGACATCTCTTCTATTTACTTATGCTATTAGCTGTGGTCTCATTGTTCCGAGACAAACATATATTTATTATTTCCTTTCAGACCACTATGTGTAGTATTCTTTAGTAGTTCGTGAGTTGGTGACTCCACATATTGGGTATAGAATTTTATCAGTAACTTACGCTATTATTATTCATCTTTATTTAGAAAGACTTCCGCATTCCTTAACTGAGTAATTATTTCTCTTGTTATTAAGTATGAGTATAAAAATGATGATATGAACATGATAATGTTGAATGAATTGGCTTTCCTAGCTACCACGAGTAGGCGCCATCACGATCCCGATGACGCGGGAAAATCCGGGTCATGACAAGTTAGTATCAAAGCTCTAGGTTACATAGGTCTCACCACTCACGAACAAGCTTAGTAGAGTTTGAGGGGTAGGTACGGAGACATCTGTACTTGTCCTCTAGAATCTATTGAGTTAGGAAAGAGTCTCTCATTTGTTCCTTATTGTCGTGCGACTTGTTCCTCAAATAATGATTGAATTTATACTCTGTTCTTTCGCATATGGTGAGGACACGCGCTTCTTCATCCGCTGATCAGTAGTCTGAGCCCCAGGTAGCTCCCGTGAGGGGCAGGGGCCGACGCCATATTGGAGGCCATGGTAAGGGTAGAGCTCAGCCCCAGGCACCTATTCCAGAGGTGGAGCCCCATGTTGAGGTTGGTGAGGAGGTTCCAGTCCCAGCAGCTCCAGTGGGCCCATCTCAGGTACTAGGGGAGGCCATATTTACCCCGGATCTTTGGGAGGCTCTGGTCAGAATAGCGGGTTTTATGGACAGTGTTGCCAGAGCAGGCTTATTACCAGCTGCACCAGCCGCTTCTCAGGCTGGAGGAGGGGTCCAGACTCCTGTTGCGCGTACTCCAGAGCTAGTAGCTCCCCAGCCTCAGGCACCAGTGGTTCAGCCAGCTGTGGCCACTCAGTCAGGTACCACAGCTCAGGCCGGAGATAGAGCGGCCATGACTTCTGATTCTCTATGGAGACTTGATCGGTTCTCCAAGCTGTTTACCACTACTTTCAATGGTGCCACATCAGAGGATCCTCGGGACTTGTTATTTAGTTGCTGTGTGATTCTCAAGACAATGGGAATAGTGGAATCCAATAGAGTTGACTTCTGCACATTCAGGCTTTCAGGATCCGCCAAGACTTGGTTGAGAGATTACTGTTTGACTCGACCAGTAGGGTCCCCGGCTTTATCATGGAACCAGTTTGCAGAGCTATTTCTGGAGAAGTTTCTCCCTGTTACTCTGCGTGAGGCACTTCGGAGGCAGTTTGAGTGCCTCCAGCAGGGTACTATGACTGTCACTCTGTATGAGATGAGGTTTGTTGATTTGGCGTGTCATGCGGTTGTGATACTCCCCACAGATCGGGAGAGGGTTTTCAGGTTTATAGATGGGCGAAATTAGCCGTTTAGACTTTAGATGGCTATGGGAGTTGGGAGTGATATATCTTTCCAGGAGGCAGCTAATGCAGCTCATAGAGTTGAGATGGCTCTTGCTCGGGGAGGTGGTTATCCTTCAAATGGCCTCGTCATTCCGGCAGATTTAGTGGTTCTTCTTCTGGAGGCAGGGAATATTTTGATAAGGGCTAGTCTTCTAGACCTTTTCAGTCAGCTCTCCAGGCTTCGCAGGGTGGACCAAGTGATCGGGAGTTTCGTGAGCATTATTCAGATCAACCTCCCATTAGTGCTCAGCCTCTTCAGAGTGTTCATGGGGGCCATTCAGGTCGTCAGGGCCAGCAGCCCCATCAGCATAAATGTTGTTACGGTTGTGGTGACCCAGGTCATTTTGTTAGGTTTTGCCTTCGAGCGACGGGCAACATTCAACAGCGGGGTCATCGTCCCATGATTCAGGCCCAAGCTGACCCACAGCATGCTTAGCTAGCCAGAGGCGGGGTAGAGATCGTAGAGGTGGAGGTCAAGACCGTAGAGGTGGAGACCGTCCAACTAGAGGTAGAGGTCAGCCAGTGGATGACCGTCCCAGAGATGTAGCTCAAAGGGGAGGTGTTGATCCCCGATTTTACGCTTTACCAGCTAGGCCAGAGGCAGAGGCATCAGATGCTGTGATTATAAGTACCATTCTTGTTTGTGACAGAGGTGCTTCAGTATTATTTGACCCTGGGTCTACATATTCATATGTGTCTTCCTACTTTGCACCGTATCTGGCCGTGCCTAGCTATGCCCTGGACATTCCAGTTTATGTGTCTACACTAGTAGGTGACTCTATAGTAGTCGACCGGGTGCATCGTTCGGGCGTAGTTATATTCGAGGGTCTTGAGACCCGTGTTGATCTGTTGCTATTAGACATGGTGGATTTCGATGTCATATTGGGGATGGACTGGCTGTCCCCGTATCATGCTATCTTAGATTGTCATGCCAAGACAGTGAACTCGGCCTTGCCAGAATCACCCCGACTAGAGTGGAGAGGGACCTCAGGCCACTCCGTTCGCACTGTTATTTCCTATGTTAAGGCTCGACGCATGGTCGAGAAGGGGTCCCTAGCTTATTTGGCATATGTTCGTGATTCCAGCGTGGAAATTCCTTCTATTGATTTAGTTCCTATTGTATGGGTGTTTCCTGAGGTTTTCCCTTCAGACCTGTCGAGCATGCCACCCGATAGGGATATTGATTTCTATTGATCTGGCACCAGGCACTCAGCCCATCTTTATTCCACCTATCGTATGGCCCCGCCAGAGTTAAAGGAGTTAAAAGATCAGTTGTAAGACCTTCTAGAATATGGCTTTATCAGGCCCAGTGTTTCTCCTAAGGGAGAACCTGTGTTATTTGTGAAGAAGAAGGATGGCTCGATGCGGATGTGTATTGATTATCGACAATTAAACAAAGTGACGATAAAAAACAAGCATCCACTGCCGAGGATTGATGATCTATTTGACCAGCTCCAAGGAGCGAGGGTGTTCTCAAAATAGACTTGAGGTCGGGCTACCATCAGCTGAAGATCAGGGCGGCTGACATTCCTAAGACAACCTTTCGCACTAGATATAGGCACTATGAATTCTTGGTCATGTCTTTCGGGTTAACCAATGCTCCAACAGCATTTATGGAGTTGATGAATCGGGTGTTCAGGCCTTATTTAGATCTGTTCGTGATAGTCTTTATAGATGACATCCTGGTATACTCCCGCAGCCAGGAAGAGCACGAGCAGCACCTCAGAGTGGTTCTTCGGACTCTAAAGGATAATCAGCTATATGCCAAATTTTTGAAATGTGAGTTCTGGTTGAGTTCGGTAGCCTTTCTGGGTCATATTGTATCAATGGAAGGTATTCAGGTGGACCCAAAGAATATTGAGGCAGTCCAGAATTGGCCTCGACCAGCTTCAGTGACCAAGATCCAGAGTTTCTTGGGGTGATCAGGTTACTACCGTTGATTTGTAGAGGGGTTCTCTTCTATTGCATCCCCGATGACCAGGTTGACCTAGAAGGGTGCTCCTATTAGGTGGTCGGATGAGTGTGAGGCGAGCTTTCGAAAGCTCAAGATTGCCTTGACCACAGCAGTAGTATTAGTTTTGCCATTAGCTTCAGGCTCGTATACAGTATATTGTGATGCTTTTCAGGTCGGTATTGGGTGTATTTTGATGCATGAGGGTACAGTGATTGCTTATGCTTCGAGACAGTTGAAAATACATGAGAAGAATTATCCGGTTCATGATCTTGAGCTGACAACAGTGTTTCATGCATTAAAAATCTGGACGAATTATCTATATGGTGTGGCGTATGAGGTGTACACGGATCACAAAATCCTACAGTACTTATGCAAGCAAAATGAGTTGAATTTGCGACAGAGGAGATGGTTATAGTTGCTGAAGGACTATGATGTTACTATCCTATATCACCTAGGTAAGGCCAATGTGGTGGTCGATGCATTGAGTAGAAAGTCTGCCAGCACGGGTAGTCTCGCGGACATTCCAGTCAGTCAGAGACCACTTGCTCTAGATGTACAGGAATTAACCAACCAGTTCGTGAGACTTGACATTTCTAAGCCTAGCAGGGTGTTAGCCTGCTCGGTTGCTCGTTCATCTCTATTAAAGCGTATCCGTGAGATGCAATTTGATAATCCTCATTTGCGTGACTTGAGAGATACTGTACAGCGGGGAGGTGCCACGAAGGTAACTCTAGATGATGATAGAGTATTGAGACTGCAGGGACGAGTTTGTGTGCCCAATGTCGAGGGGATTCGAGAGTTGATCCTAGCGGAGGCCCACAGTTCGCGGTATTCTATTCACCCGAGTGCCGCGAAGATGTATCAAGATTTACGGCAGAAATATTGATGGCGCATGATAAAGAAGGACATCGTTGCGTATGTCGCTCGGTGTCTAAATTGTCAGCAGGTGAAATACGGCGATCCCACACATGTGTTAGATTTCAGTATTGTCCAATTGGACAATGATTTATCTTATGAGGAGTCGGTGGCCATTCTAGACCGGCAGGTTCAACAGTTGAGGTCGATGAGTTTTCCTTCTGTGCGTATTCAGTGGAGGCATCGACCTGGGAGTCCGAGTCTGATATGCGGAGCAGCTACCCACATTTTTTTCCCGGCTCAGGTACTTCCTTCTCTTGTCCGTTCGAGGACGAACGGTTGTTTTAGAGGTGGAGGATGTGACGACCAAAAGTGTCATCACCTGTTTTCCTCAGTTGTTCAGCGCTTCCGAGGCCTTGAAAACCTCATTTTATGTTGCCTCGATTTACATGCATAATTCGGACATGTAACCGGAAAGATTTTGTGCTAGGATATGTGAATTCTATGAAAAATTTGAAGAAAATTGATATTAATATTGGTATAGTTGACTTCGGTTAATATTTTTGGTAAACGGACCCGGATCCGAGATCGGACGGTCACGGAAGGTCCGTAGGAAAAAATGGGACTCGGGCATGTGTCCGGAGTCGAATTCTGAGGCCTAGAGCCCAAGATATGAATTTTTCTATTAAATTGTTTTTTCTGAAATTATTAAATGAAAATGGATTAAACGACCATGGTATCGGGCTCGTATTTTGGTTTCGACGCCCAGTACAAGTCTTAAACATTATATAAGTGCTTTCTGCAAAGTTTGACGACATTTGGATGTCGTTTGATGTGTTTTGAACCTTGAGTTCCAAATTTGAAAGTTATGAAGTTAAAAGAAAGATAATCATGAACTTGAGGCTTGATTTGATGAAAACGATGTTATATTGGCGATTTGATCGCACGAGCAAGTTTGTAATTTGTTTTTGAAGTTGTGTGCATGTTTGGCTTGGAGCCCGATGGCTCGGGTAAAGATTTGATAGGTCGTTGGAGCAAATTCTGAAAAAATAACACAGCTGGTATTTTTCTCTCATCTGATATCTTCGCAATTGCGAAGAAATGATCGCAATTGCGAAAGGGATCAGATTTAGCCTTGGTTCGCAAATGCGAACCAAGCTTCGCAAATGCGAAGATGGCAGAACAAGGCAAGGTTCGCAAATGCGAACTACTCTTCGCAAATGCGAAGGTGGCAGGAATCGCCTATGCTCGCAAATGCGAGTAAAGCCTCGCAAATACGAGGACCACAATATTTCAGCCTTGTTCGCAAATGTGAACTTATTATCGCAAATGCGATGCTGAAAGGCCTGGGCCAGAGTTCGTAAATGTGAACATTTTCTCGCAAATGGGAGAGTAACAGTCCAAAACCTGCTATGTTCGTAATTGCGAACAAATGTTCGCAATTGCGATAACCGCACTTGTGCAATCTGATACTTAAACGAATTTTACACCTCTTTTCTTCATTATTTCATAACCCAACACACCACACACGATTCTCCAAGAGCAAAATCGCTCCAAAACACTTGTAAGTCACTTTTTACTTAATTCTTTCAATTCCTAACATCATTAAACATGTTTTTCAAGAGAAATCAAAGGATTTCATGGTAGAAATTCTTGTTTTTGGGTAGAACCTAGGTTTTTCATGAATTGGGGAATTGGACCTCGATTTGAGGTCCGATTTTGAAATAAATCATATATTTGAACTCGTGAGGGAATGGATAACCGGATTTTGGTCCGAACCCCGAGTTTCGACCACGTGGGACTAGGGGTGTTTTGGGAAATTTTGGGATAAACTTTGAGAACACCGTTTTTAAGCATCCAAACCAAGTTATATAGTATTTATTAATGTAATTGAATCAATTGTGATGAGATTTGAGCAAGTTGAAAGCTGAAATTCAAGGTAAAGCTATAGTTGAAAGATAAATCGGACTTCAAGGCTAGAGGTAAGTGTTTGATCTATCCTAGCTTGAATGAATAGGATTTATGTGCTAATTGCTATGTGATCGAGTGCGGTGTATGGGCTGTGGCGGCGAGCATCCATACACTGGCATCTAGCATGATCGTGAGTCGTTTGTCAATATTTATTATGGGGTGTTTTTAAGATGAAATTGTCACGCCCCAAATCGAGGGACATGACCGGCGCCTGACCGGGTTGCCCCAGTCAAGCGGACCTGGGTGCCTTTCATTCCCACGCGTTACCCCTGTGTTGATTGTTACTCATTAACCAAAATATCTTACCAACAATGACTGATTTCACAATGCATAAACATAACCATGTGATTTATTTACTAACAAGTTCATAATTTATATTTACAACGCCCCATACATATACATAGGCCACAATCCCACAGTTTACATGTCTACGGAGCCTCTAGGATACAAAAAGGAAATACAATACTTGCCGGTAACAAGGCCCGGGCTATACCTTACAAAATCCAAAAGAAAGTCTGAAATAAAAGTGGCATGAGCCACACTGTGCCCCGAGGAAGAAAGGGGCTCACCAAAACGGGCAGTGGAAGGAGAAGGATACTACTGCCGATGAGCTGAAGTGCCTGCTACTGATCCACCTACAATCATGACACGAATGTAGCGTTCCCGGCAAAAGGGACGTCAGTACACTTGAATTGTACTGGTATGTATGGACAAACTTTGTCCCAAGTAAACTCAAGCCATTAAACAAGAATCACCGTGTTAAGACGGCCAATAGATTACATCAAGAAGTCAATTTAAGCTAACTAACCATGTTTCCAACCTTTTACTCATTTCAGATAAGCCTCAAAACAAGCACGTTTAAAGTCCACAAATAGAACAACAACCAATCAACCACATAAATTGCAAGTAGTCAAACATAGGGGCAATCAGTGCCCCCCAGGTTGCAAACTCTCCCGCTGTCTCCTTTCACAATTTCACATTATTGATTTTGTATCAATTTTCAATAGCGATTTCGATCGCTTTCCATCCTTATTGCCCCCGACCACCCTTATTACCTCGGCCACCCTTATCACCCCAACCCACACCTTATTTCACCACGTTGCGGCGCGCAACACGACCCCGCCTTACAGTTGAAAACACAACAATTTCAAACAGCCAGATAAGGTACTACACACAATTTCAACAAGGTCAAATAAGCAACTTGCACATTGTTTCATGTTCTCAATTACTTCTCAAGCCAATATCACAACCAAGTTACAATGTTTCCACATTCAAGAATATTCACACATGTATATTCAACAATTTTCCATAATTCAAGTGTTTCATCTCTTTCCACAATAAACCAATTCTCAAGTGTTTCGTTTTCTTTTCCACAAGGTGCCATATAGGCCATCATAATCATTATTCATAAATTCTTTACCCAATTCAACTCTCATTTACCTTTCGGTTCATATTTCATACCACAACACTCATAGTTCAACAACAACTTTGAATATCCAACAACAACATCAAATAATCACATACAATTTCTCAAATCAACACATGCCCAAACAATTTTACACATAAGGGCGATTTCACAAGAATCAAAATTAGCCATACATACCGGTGATGAGTTTTCTTCCGTTAACTTTCTACTTTATGCTTACCCAAGATATCCTATTCTTGCCAACCTTGTTCTTGAAGACTCTTACTTCTACTTACTTCTTTTGTTTTACTAAAAATCAAGATCAATAATCATGCATGAGTATAAAAATTCTATTTTTAAAAGCTATTATATGAAAACCTCTCTTTACCCAATTAAAACTGAAAATCAAAGAAAATAGTTAGGGTTTTTACCTTGAAAAGATTGGGGAAGTTGAATCCTTGCCCTAGGATCCCTTGGAATTAAGTGGTTGGAACAATCTTTGAAGATGAAGAACTTCTCTCTCTAAAAACCCTCTCTTCTCTCTCTAACTTTGGTGAAATGATATGATAAAATGAAGAAGAAATGTGTTATATTAAAGAAGAGATCGGGTCAAAATGTTACAAAATCTGGGCCGGGGTCAATTATGCGGTGCACTATGCGAACGCAGAATCAACATGCGGTCCGCATAGTGACCGCAGAATGGCTCAAAAAATTACGCAGGTTCTGTTAAGGAATGCGGTCACTATGCGGACCGCATGTTGATTCTGCGGTCGCAAAGTGCACTGCAGATTTGACATGCGATCGCATATCGACCGCACTTTTGACACAATTTTTGGAAACTCTCTGGAACGATTTGCGGCAAGAATGCGGTCCGCATGTTAGGTTTGCGGTCGCATTCTTGACAGTATATTTGACATTTTTCTGGAAAATTTTATTCTCAACATTTTTGACACTTAAATCACTACCAAGGGTCTGAACCGCGGCGAGCAAGCTCGCCGCGAAGAATTCTACGCATTCCTAACACATTATTCGGACCAAGACACCACAGCTACTAGGTTTTATGCACAAAAATTTTACGGGGCCTTACATCCTCCCCCCTTAAGATCATTCGTCCTCGAATGAGGATTTTGAAATAAATGAGTTGGTTTTGAAAGACATGATATGCAACCATCAAAATTTTGACTAACTCTTATATTTTAGAAAAATTTCGCCGGAGTTTCCTTTGTATTATGGACATATCCACCTGACAGAGGGCCCCCGAAACACATTACCAAACAACAATATACAACTACAACACTTCTCACAACTTGTATATACTTTCTTGCCTCAACAAATGCACACATTTTATCACATTGTTACTATTGCACATAAACTAGTCACTTCAATGAGTCCTTTCCTTATTCAACCATTTTAACACAACATGTACACACAAACAAACCACTACCAATCTACACTTACTATTAGTCGCTTACTTAACACATAACTCTTTACAAAATGGAGGAGGCTTTTACTAACACTAAGAGGGAAACAACTTGGACAAGATGACAGTTACTAGAAGTAGAAGGATCGCCTAATTTCTTCTAAGCTTGATCAAACAAATGGGGGTACTTTTCCTTCATCTCTTTCTCTGCTTCTCATGTGGCCTCCTCAACTTGTTGACTTCGCCAGAATACTTTAACAGAGGCAACTTCCTTATTTCTTAACTTACGGACTTGCCTATCAAGAATGGCAACTGGAACTTCTTCATATGACAAATCTTCATTAACCTCAATAGCCTCGACTGACATGATTGCGGATGGATTTCCAATCACTTTCTTCAACATGGACACATGGAATACCGAGTGCACCGATGATATCTCAAGAGGCAATTCTAGCCTATAAGCAACTTGACCAATCCTTTGAATGATCCGATATGGACCAACATACCTAGGACTCAATTTCCCTTTCTTTCCGAATCGCATGACTCCCTTCATAGGAGATACCCTCAAGAACACCCAATCATCGACTTGAAACTCCAAATCCCTTCGACGAACGTCCGCATAGGACTTTTGACGACTCTGTGCTGTTTTCATTCTCTCCTGAATAACCTTGACCTTTTCCATAGCTTCGTACACCATATCTGGCCCTAGCAATTCCGCTTCACCTACCTCAAACCACCCAATTGGCGATCTACATCTTCTCTCGTACAATGCCTCAAATGGGGCCATCTGAATGCTAGCTTGATAGCTATTATTGTAAGCAAATTCTATCGGTGGCAAGTGTTCATCCCAATTACCTTTAAAATCTAAGACACAAGCCCGCAACGTATCTTCAAGCGTCTGAATGGTCCGCTCGGCCAGACCGTCGGTCTGTGGATGGAAAGTTGTGCTGAGATTCACCTAGATTCCCAAACCTTGCTGATACTTCTTCCAAAAGTTAGCTGTGAACTGAGCCCCACGATCCGAGATAATAGAAAGTGGAGTGCCATGAAGTTTTACTATCTCCTTGATGTACAATCTTGCATATTGCTCCGCAGTATCAGTGGACTTGACAGGCAGGAAGTGAGCCGATTTGGTGAGTCGATCTACTATCACCCATATTGAATCAAACTAACGCTGAGTGCGAGGTAACCCTACCACGAAATCCATATTGATCATCTCCCATTTCCACCTTGGTATTTCTATAAATCTGAGTTAATCCACCGGGCCGTTGATGCTCGGCCTTCACTTGTTGACAGTTCGGACATTTAGCTACAAAGCTTTCTATATCCCTTTTCATACCGTTCCACCAATAAATCTCCTTAAGGTCATGATACATTTTCGTGGAACCTAATTGTACAAAATATCTGGAAATATGTGCCTCTGCCATTACCCTTTCCCGAAGTTCGTTCACATCCGGAACACATAGTCTGTCTTGACACCGCATTACACCATCTTCACTGCTGAGTACAAATGCTGAGGTCTTGTCATTCATAACTACTTCCTTTACCCAAACTAATGCTGGATCCATGGACTGTTTTTCCTTGATTTCCGCGACCAATGATGATTCTGCTCCATTATGCACCAAGATATCCCCCTCGTCTGACGCCGAGATACGAACCCCCAAACTGACTAATTGGTAAACCTCTCGAGCCAGGGGTCTCTGATCCACACCCAAATGAGCCAACTACCCATGGATTTTCGACTAAGAGCGTCGGCTACCACATTTGCCTTCCCTGGATGGTACAATATGTTCATATCATAGTCCTTGAGCAATTCTAACCACCGCCGCTGTCTTAGATTTAGCTCCTTCTGCTTGAACAAATATTGGAGGCTCTTGGGGTCTGAAAACACATCTACATGAACTCCATAAAGATAGTGCCGCCATATTTCAAAGCAAACACAACTGCCGCGAGCTCCAAATCATGTGTCGGATAATTCTTCTCGTGATTTTTTTTTGAGTTATCTCGAAGCATACGCTATAACCTTTCTGTGTTGCATCAACACACACCCCAAACCAACCCTGGAGGCATAACTATCACCTTAACACTTTACATCATTAGCGGAACATCTTTATTATATCCCTCTTACATAAGACCTTCCACGAATTTAGTTCTACTATAATTTCCTTGATATAGTTACGACCCCATCTGAACCATTTCTACTAACTCTTATGATTCTTAACAAAAGGCATTTCTGAGTGAGTTTTCTCATATGACCTCCTATCTCAAATGAATAGCACTGGCTAATTTGCACATATACCCCGAATAACACTAACTTGCACGGCATTGTATCGAATGTAAAGTAGCATTGTGCTCTAACTTTTCTTAACCAACCTCTTCTCCCCATATGTGCATTATAGACTTTAAGAAACTGCACTACTTCCCCTGTGAAATTTCCTACCATTCCTCATTACGGTTAAACACCTCTCAAAACGTATATCAACAACCTTTATATGCATATGACTTAGGAAGGGTCACTAGCCCGAGAAGGGTATTCTCTGAAACTTTAAATCCTCCTCAATACTTCAACAACAACTTTTGGTTTTACTCTTAAGTGTAAGGCTTAGTCCACTTGATTCTATCTCGGATGAGTAACTCGCCTTATTCCCCATGTTATAGTTACCTATAAAGTTCCCTGATATTGCCGCTTAAGAGTTATCATGCCAAACACGTCTAGTCTGTCACGAGTGTTCATCCTCTTTCAATCTATTCTGAAACTTTCATTCCCATCTTGATTTGCGGATAGTGCATAATTAATAGCTTTCTTGTTCCACACATTTGTCTGCCTCCTGTGAACTTGAAAAATCATTATGTCTTGTTTAATCATTTTACAGTACCACAACCTCACCAATGATAACCTCGCTTCCCATTGTGTGTAGACATGAACTATCTCTAGACCCCATTTAGTCGATATTCAGTGTCACCCATGTCGGTTGAATTGCGGTTAATCCCTTATAACTTTTATTAACACTTGTGCCCTAAGTGAGTCCACCATTCTGATGCAAACAAATTGTTTTAAATAACCATGACCATCTCAATTTAAAGGTTTTCTCCCCATTTCTTCTCACCTCATTCTTCCTAGTTAGTGAATAGCCACGCACTCTTCCATATATTACGTGGTCTCTTACCTTAGATATTCCATCCGGCTCACCTCTTAACTCTTATTGGGACATATGTAGCAAGGAGTGTTCGTCTGAACATCATTTAACACTTATCTATTTGTAAGGCTCTTTAGAGGCTCTCTATCAAGCCCCAATTACCATCTTGGGTTGTTGTGGCAACACATTCATTTCTCTCACTCGTTCTGGCTTTCTTAGTATCCCGAAACTTTGTTTAAATCACAAATCTATGATTAGCCCATTCTAGGAACTCACAATCGTTCACATTTGACATATGGTACCTCCTTGGGTCCCATTTCTCCCGACCTTATGACAAGTAAAAGTCTCTTTACAAACATACTATTATTTTCTAGAATCGTTGACCCTATCAGTCACATTGCCATGCGTGAAGAATTTACATTCCTTAATCTCTTTTCTAGACCACACATGTCTTCACCAAAATATTCAAATATCATAACTACATGGTCTCGCTCTTGTTTCATTGTATTTAAGTAGCCTCATGATGGTCCTCCCTCTCCCACATGGGGATAATATCCTGGATCTTGACACAAGTCTTGAGTTTAGAAACTTTAGGGACATATGCCTCATATATCTATCCCTCTTATATGCATACTCGACTATTAGGAAAATTTAAGTCACCATAGTATTGATCTCATAAGTTCCCTTCTCCTATTCAGCCACATAGGTATGGGATTCCAAGTCCCCACGCATATCCTTTATGAGTGTAACGCAACTTCGTACATTTCTGGGTCCTTATAACGTTCGTAAGACAAGGGTCTTCTCTCCTAGGGTCCAATTGAGTCTCATTTCATAACTTTTTACCTCATATGAGAGACTTACACTCTCCCCATTAATCTCTTAGTCATTATCTCATATATCACGTGCTTATATAACCAATATTCTTTCACACCTTACGATCAATTATATACTTCTTGCACTAACCATGCTTGCTATTTAAGCTTACATATCAATCATCAAATCAATGCCTCTTCGTGCGGGTAATCACTTCTAATCCTTTCCCCAAATAAAGTATACTTGTAGTACTATGTACTTATACTATATATATTCATACAGTTTATTCAACAAGATACATGTGCAATCTCCATAACACCCATGTCTTTTCCCATTGGTCATGACATATGACAACACTACATAAAATAGACGAAAGAGCATTTAAACTTACCTTGAATCTCAACGCACGGGTTACAAAACAATCTTATAGTCAAGCTTTATCGCACGATTTGGAGTGATGAAGAAGGGTAATATTCCTAAATGTCCGTGCAGCCCCCTACTTATATGATGTGGTCGACAACACACCTATAAGAAGGGCACTACTAGACACGGCTCCGAGACATCCTAGGACACTTTAAAAACCATATGCTCTGATACCAAGTTTGTCACGCCCCAAATCGAGGGACATGACCGGCGCCTGACCGGGTTGCCCCAGTCAAGCGGACCTGGGTGCCTTTCATTCCCACGCGTTACCCCTGTGTTGACTGTTACTCATTAACCAAAATATCTTACCAACAATGACTGATTTCACAATGCATAAACATAACCATGTGATTTATTTACTAACAAGTTCATAATTTATATTTACAACGCCCCATATATATACATAGGCCACAATCCCACAGTTTACATGTCTACGGAGCCTCTAGGATACAAAAAGGAAATACAATACTTGCCGGTAAAAAGGCCCCGGCTATACCTTACAAAATCCAAAAGAAAGTCTGAAATAAAAGTGGCATGAGCCAGACAAGGCCCCGAGGAAGAAAGGGGCTCACCAAAACGGGCAGTGGAAGGAGAAGGATACTACTGCCGATGAGCTGAAGTGCTTGCTACTGATCCACCTACAATCATAACACGAATGTAGCGTCCCCGGCAAAAGGGACGTCAGTACACTTGAATTGTACTGGTATGTATGGACAAACTTTGTCCCAAGTAAACTCAAGCCATTAAACAAGAATCACCGTGTTAAGACAGCCAATAGATTACATCAAGAAGTCAATTTAAGCTAACTAACCATGTTTCCAACCTTTTACTCATTTCAGATAAGCCTCAACACAAGCACGTTTAAAGTCCACAAATAGAACAACAACCAATCAACCACATAAATTGCAAGTAGTCAAACATAGGGGCAATCAGTGCCCCCCAGGTTGCAAACTCTCCTGCTGTCTCCTTTCACAATTTCACATTATTGATTTTGTATCAATTTTCAATAGCGATTTCGATCGCTTTCCATCCTTATTGCCCTTGACCACCCTTATTACCTCGGCCACCCTTATCACCCCAACCCACACCTTATTTCACCACGTTGCGGCGCGCAACACGACCCCGCCTTACAGGTTAAAACACAACAATTTCAAACAGCAGATAAGGTACTACACACAATTTCAACAAGTTCAAATAAGCAACTTGCACATTGTTTCATGTTCTCAATTACTTCTCAAGCCAATATCACAACCAAGTTACAATGTTTCCACATTCAAGAATATTCACACATGTATATTCAACAATTTTCCATAATTCAAGTTTTTCATCTCTTTCCACAATAAACCAATTCTCAAGTGTTTCGTTTTCTTTTCCACAAGGTGCCATATAGGCCATCATAATCATTATTCACAAATTCTTTACCCAATTCAACTCTCATTTACCTTTCGGTTCATATTTCATACCACAACACTCATAGTTCAACAACAACTTTGAATATCCAACAACAACATCAAATAATCACATACAATTTCTCAAATCAACACATGCCCAAACAATTTTACACATAAGGGCGATTTCACAAGAATCAAAATTAGCCATACATACCTGGTGATGAGTTTTCTTCCGTTAACTTTCTACTTTATGCTTACCCAAGATATCCTATTCTTGCCAACCTTGTTCTTGAAGACTCTTACTTCTACTTACTTCTTTTGTTTTACTAAAAATCAAGATCAATAATCATGCATGAGTATAAAAATTCTATTTTTAAAAGCTATTATATGAAAACCTCTCTTTACCCAATTAAAACTGAAAATCAAAGAAAATAGTTAGGGTTTTTACCTTGAAAAGATTGGGGAAGTTGAATCCTTGCCCTAGGATCCCTTGGAATTAAGTGGTTGGAACAATCTTTGAAGATGAAGAACTTCTCTCTCTAAAAACCCTCTCTTCTCTCTCTAATTTTGGTGAGATGATATGATAAAATGAAGAAGAAATGTGTTATATTAAATAAGAGATCGGGTCAAAATGTTACAAAATCTGGGCCGGGGTCAATTATGCGGTGCACTATGCGACCGCAGAATCAACATGCGGTCCGCATAGTGACCGCAGAATGGCTCAAAAAATTACGCAGGTTCTGTTAAGGAATGCGGTCACTATGCGGACCGCATGTTGATTCTGCGGTCGCAAAGTGCACCGCAGATTTGACATGCGATCGCATATCGACCGCACTTTTGACACAATTTTTGGAAACTCTCTGGAACGATTTGCGGCAAGAATGCGGTCCGCATGTCAGGTTTGCGGTCGCATTCTTGACCGCATATTTGATATTTTTCTGGAAAATTTTATTCTCAACATTTTTGACACTTAAATCACTACCAAGGGTCCGAACCGCGGCGAGCAAGCTCGCCGCGAAGAATTCTACGCATTCCTAACACATTATTCGGACCAAGACACCACAGCTACTAGGTTTTATGCACAAAAATTTTACGAGGCCTTACAGAAATCTTGAAACCTTGCCGGGTTGTGAAATTGATCAATGTTTCCCTAGCTGGGACTTTGTTGTAAAGTGGATTACTGTTTTCCCTTGTCGGGACCTTGTTGAGATGATTAATGTGTCCCTTGCCGGGATGGTTCATGATTATTGTTTTCATTCTTTTGCCTTAACTGTGATTGTTATGTGGGTGAGGAAGAGTGATAATGCACGAAGGGTAATGTCGTTCCTTGTTTTATTTATTATGCACGAAGGATCATGCCGTGCCTTATTGTTATTTATTATGCACGAAGGGTAATGTCATGCCTTATATTATTGATTATGCACGAAGGGTAATGTCGTGCCTTGTTATTGATTATGCACGAAGGATCAAGCCGTGCCTTGTGATACTGATTATGCACGAAGGAACATTCTGTGCCGTTGTTATTTGAACCATACACGAAGGATCATGCCGTGCCATGGATGTGAGGATGAGATTAAAAGCACGAAGGGTGATGCCGTGCAACTATTGATATTCCTTGTTTTGATATTAACTGTTTCCATTATACTTTGATTTTCATTACTGATGTAATAGATGTGGCTGATTGTTGTGTTTTCCCCTATTATGATACTTCTTGTTTAACTTGTTACTTGGTATTCCTGTTATCTTGTGGTGTACATATATAGAACTGCACATGGTTATGTGAGTGTCTGGTCCTAGGCTTGTCACTACTTCGCCGGGATAGGCCAGGCACTTACCAGCACATGGGGTCGGATTGTGCTGATACTACATTTCTGTGCATTGTTGCACAGGTCCAGGTGTCGAGCAAGAGCAGCAGCAGCAGCAGTAGAGTATTCGTAGGAGTTGAGCATTTCGAGACTGAGGTATCTTGCAGGCGTCCGCAGGCCCGGCATCTCTTCTATTTATTTATGCTATTAGTTGTAGTCTCATTGTTCCGAGACAGACAGATATTTATTATTTCCTTTCAGACCATTATGTGTAGTATTCTTTAGTAGTTCGTGAGTTGGTGACTCCACGTCTTGGGTAGAGGATTTAATTAGTAACTTACTCTATTATTATTCATCTTTATTTAGAAAGACTTCCGCATTCCTTAACTGAGTAATTATTTCTCTGGTTATTAAGTATGAGTATAAAAATGATGATATGAACATGATAATGTTGAATGAATTGGCTTGCCTAGCTACCACGAGTAGGCGCCATCACGATCCCGATGACGGGAGAAAATTAGGGTCGTGACAGGAACATAGGTTGTTATACCCGTGGAAATCGAGATACCATCCCTTCGAATCATAGTTGACGCTGAGATCGATGATGATGAATGGGTAAAAGTACGGTTGGAACAATTGAATCTGATTGACGAAAAGAGGTTAGCAGCGGTTTGCCATGGGCAATTATATCAGCGGAGAATGGCTAGAGCATACAATAAGAAGGTACGTCCTCAAAAATTTGAAGTGGGACAATTGGTATTGAGGTGTATTCTGCCGCATTGGGCTGAAGCGAAAGGCAAATTTGCACTGAACTGGCAAGGAACATTCATGGTATCACGAGTGTTGTCCAGTGGAGCCCTATATCTGACAGATGTTGAAGGAAAATGTGTAGAGATTGCTATCAATTCAGATGTAGTTAAGAGATATTATGTATGATTCCTCTTCATTTGTATAATTGTATTTATTGTGATTTTGGAATTTAAATGATGAAGGCATTTTATTCTCTATCCAATTACTTTATCCATTGACATCCCCGTTGAGCCACATTTGATCTATTCTTTCATACCCTCTCTCGGAATTTTTCATGATACAAGAGAAAAAGTAGAAAAATGAAAAAATAGAAAATGATGAAAGAAAAAATGAAAAAAAAGAGAAAAAGCAAATGTAAACAAAAGCAAAATGCAAACAAAAGAAAAATGCATACAAAAAGACAAAACAAAATCGGGAAAAAAGTCAAACACAACAATGAATTATTGACGTAGTTTGAACTACATCTGACTTGATCCCAAAAGGGTACGTAGGCAGCCTCACTGAGGTTCAGTCACAATAAAGGAAAAATCCAAAAATCCCCCACATATTGAAACTGGGGTAGAAGTTATGTTTTATAATTCCGAGAGTTGTAAATATTTTGAACCCTCGTAAATTTTGAGCCTTTATATCCTTCTTTCTGAACCCATCCAAAAGCCACATTATGGTCCAAAGAAAGACCTTCTAATCAATTTTAAAAACACAACAATACTATGAAAATAAAGGAAAACAGGGCATGGACAGTACTGGTGGTTCAGAAAATAAAAAAATAAACAGAAAAAATGAGAGAGTCTCATCGGTGAAAACCATAACCGGCACCGTGAGGCGATTGTGAGGCTGAGAGAATAAAAAATGAGTCTTATCAGTGAAAACCTTAACCGGCATTGTAAGGTGATGGTGAATTTTGAGAGGAATAAGTGAGAGAGTCTTATCGGTGAAAACCTTAAACGGCACCTTAAGGCCACTGTGATGACTATTTTGAGAAAAACAAAAACAACAAATAAATAAGATTGGTTTGGGTTGAAAGAAAGTTGGAGTTGAGATAATGGCAATTAGATTGGACAGACTAGGTCGGAGTTTAAATACATGGCATGGTCAGAGGAATCAGCCAACATACCCGGTTAAGTTCTGTCACTACTCCAAATCACCCTTACCCTTTTTAAATTTATTTATTTCTGCATTTCATTGATTGAAAAACCAATTTTCCCATTGAAGGCTAGCTACCAACTCCTCATAATAGGAGTTGAAATGACGATGGGTCAAAAAAAAGAGAAAAGAAAGAAAAGAGACAAAGAAAGGAAATAAAGAAGGACGAAAATCAAATCCAAAGAAAAGAAATAAAAAAAAGAGAAGAAACAAGGGAAATACAAAAGGAGTTTACAAAGGAAATTTGACGAAAGGCTGCATAGCGGAGGAAAAAGCAAAAAGAGGAAGGGAATAGAAGCAAAAGCAGCAAAATGCCAGTTGCCAGCAGTTCACAACTAATAAGATTGTTCTTTGATTTAGACAGGAAATACAAGATTCAAATTTTCACTAATAAGGTGAATGTGACCAATGTGGAAAAAGAAAAATACAAAAAAAGAAGTACATCAATAAAAGGAGGAATCCGTAGGGGAGGACTCACTCAATCAAGCAGGAAAATTACCAAAAATAGCAAGAAGGTATCATCTTTCCAAAAAACACACACCTCAGTTATCAAGCTGAGGGAATACTTTTCTGCATTGTATTTCATGCATCAGGCGCCCACCTGGATAATAAGGGAATATTTTTCTACATTGCATTTCATGCATCAGGCGCCCACCTGGATAACAAGGGAATACTTTTCTGCATTGCATTTCATGCATCAGGCACCCACCTGGATAACAAGGGAAAATTTTCCTGCAATTTTTAATTTCTGTTCAGGCACCCACCTGTATAACAAGGGATTACATTTTTGCAATTTTTAATTTCTGTAAATTTTAATTTATTTTAGCTAACATGAGTAACATCACAACATGAGAAAAGCCCACACTAGGCAGAGGAAAAATTTTGTTGTTTTGTTTTTGTTTTAAGCAGGTATCAATATGAAAGCAGGGAGTACAATTGGAAGTCACACTGAAAAGAAAGAAGCAATATATCAGATGAAAGAGAAAGAAAATCAAAATCAACAAAAAAGAAGGATGGTAACATGGAAAATCAAGAAAAAACAAGGAAGAATAAGAAGACAAGAAGTAGATAGGAATCATTGTAATTCGTAGGATCATAGCTTAGAATAGCTTCTTTATTTTTACATTTTTACCCTGGTGTAATAAGGAGTAAGTCAGTGGTCATAGCAATAGCAATGCAGCAGCAAAGTCTTGGTAGTTTCAAACTACCAGACCTTCCCGAACTACACTGACCTGATTCCTGTTTAGCCTAGGATATGTAGGCAACCTCTGAGGCAGGGTGCGGTCAAAAGGCATTCAAAATGCTTCTCACGGAATATGCTAATGGATAAAAATCTCTCATTACTACTCACTTGTCTTTGCATTGAAACTCTGCGTGTTTCAGAGCAAAGAGGGGCAGCTATGAGCACATGATTTTTGCCATAAGCAATAAAATTCCTGTCACGACCCTAGTTCACCAATTGTGAGCATGTCGTGATGGCACCCAGTCCCCACAACTAGGTAAGCCTAACACGTTGCAGAATATACAAGTTATAAATACTTAAATAAGAAATAGCGGAAAAATAGCATAAAAGATATGTAATCCGTGACGCTTGGCACATACATACATCACACAATGAATAAAACACTACCAAGATCCGGAATCCCACGGTAACACAGACTAAAAGAGAAAATACAACTGTGGCTCTATGTGTAAAGAGTATCCAACAACGAAATGAAGAAAAATGTCAACTAGTACTACTAAAATAGAAGGAAAGCCTCCGGATCTGCGGACGTAGCAGATCATACCTCGAGGTCTCCAGAAAAGCTGCGAAAATCACCTAGCACGAGCCTGCTCTGATGTACCTGGATCTGCACAACAAAAGTGTGCAGAAGAGTAGCATGAGTACACCACGGCGGTACTCAGTAAGTGCCAAGCCTAACCTCGATGGAGTAGTGACGAGGTAGGTCAGGGCCCTACTGAGAAAACAATAATATAATGATGATAACAAAATAAATAGTTTAAATGATAATAATTTCCGAAATAATAACATTATGATGATTACTGCAACTGTCTACAATTAAGCTAACAACAATTAACCAACTCAAATAAACAAATCCAGGATCCGTGGGAATTGAACCCACAATCCCATTCTCCGTACCTCTGGGTCTCCAGGAATCGAACCCACAGTCCCATTCTCAGTACCTCTGGGTCTCCGGGAATCGAACCGCAGCCCATGTCTCAATAATATCTCAATAACTCGGGATCTCCGGTAATCGAACCCGCAGTCCCTACCAATAAGTCAGGATCTCGGGAATCGAACCCGTAGTCCACATTTCAATAATCTCAGGATCTCGGGAATCAAACCCGTAGTCCACATTTCAATAATCTCAGGGATCTCGGGAATCGAACCCGTAGTCCACATTTCAATAATCTCAGGATCTCGGGAATCGAACCCGTAGTCCACATTTCAATAATCTCAGGATCTCGGGAATCGAACCCGTAGTCCACATTTCAATAATCTCAGGATCTCGGGAATCGAACCCGTAGTCCATAACCACAGCAAGTAAAGGAATACACAGAGAGAAGTATAATATGCTTAATGATAACTTCGCCGATGAACAGCGCCAGCGATTACCAAGAAAACTCAAGTAAATCAATTAAGCAACTGGACAGTTAGATTCTATCTAATCATGCTCTCTAACTACTACCGGTAGGAATATCGAATTTAACAACTAAGAACAGGAATATCACTAATTGAACATTTTGAGTAAAGTATGTGTTCAACAACCAGCGCATGTACACGCTCGTCACCTCGCGTACAAGGCATTTAAAGTATCACAATAATATCCTAGGGGTGAAAGTCCCCCACACGAGGTTAGACAAGCCACTTACCTCAATTCCGGTACAAAACCGCTAAGAAATAACCCTCTTGCCGCGAATGTCGGCCTCCACAAGTGTAGAATCCGATAAAAATCAATAGAATCACATCAAAATAGGCCAATTGGGCATTACCCAATCAAATTAACTCAAAATTCACCAAAACCCACAAGTTGCCAAAACCCGACTTTCGGTACGCTTATCGAAAAATCACGACAATTATATATTCGGTTTCCTTATCTCAATACGAGTCCGTGCATATAAAATTTATCGAAATCGGACTCCGTTTGCCCATTCAAATCAAAGGTTTTCTAAAGGTTTTGGTCTAGGGTGAAAACCCCCATTAATTACCCCAAATTCCTCCATTTTCATGAAAACTTGCATAATATTATCAACAACAATCATAATTGGAGTCCATAATTGATTACCTGAAGAAACCCCTTGAATCCCCCTTCAAAATCGCCCAAATTGCCCCTTAAGCCGAGCCCTCAAAGTTTGGAAATGTTTCTGAAATTTCTAACTTCTGATATAATTAACTCTCTGCGATTTCCGCTTCTGCGGACGAAATTCCGCTTCTGCGTATCCACTTCCGCGACATTTTGTCGCTTCTGCGAAGCCCAGGCCTGGCTGGCCCATTCCGCTTCTGCGAGCCTGAAGCCGCTTCCGCGAGGCCGCTCCTGCGGACAAAGGTCCGCTCCTGCGGAACTCTCCGCTCCTACGAACAAAAGTCCGCTTCTGCGGACTCGCCTAAGCGGAGGCTTGTCCTCTTCTGCGAAATTCCCCAACTCGTGTCCTGGCCGCTTCTGCGGTCCCCATCCTCGCACCTATGATGCCGCTCATGCGGACAAGGACCGCCCCTGCGCTCCAGTCCGCTTCCGCGCTCCAATTTCCGCTTCAGCGGACTCGCCTCTGCGGTTCCATTTCCGCAGGGGCGAAAACAACAGAGGCAGAATTCCCTAGCCTGCAATTTCCATGATTTTCTCCCGTTTAACCATCCGAAACCACCCCGAGGCCCCCGGGATCTTATCCAAACACACCAACACATCCTAATACCTTATTCGAACTTGTTCCAATCCTCAAAACACGTCTAACAACATCAAAACCCATAATTCACATCGAATTCAAGCCTAAATTTCTTAAAACTCTCTGAATTACACATTCGATCTAAAACCCGACCAAACGACTTCCGAATGACCTGAAAATTTGCGGACATATCCAAAATCGTATAACGAAGCTACAGAAATTGTCGGAAATCCATTCCGACCCTCGGATCAAAATCTCACCTATCGTTCGGATTCGCCAAAATTTCAACCTTCGGCATTTCAAGCCTAATTGAGCTACGGACCTCCAAAATACATTCCGAACGCGCTCTCAACCCCGAAATCACCTAACGGAGCTAATGGAACCATCGGATTTCCATTCCGAGATCGTCTTAACACTGTTCTGGATACGGGCCGTTTTCTAGCTTTAAAGCTCTCATTTAGGGACTAAGTGTCCCAAAATGCTCCAAATTTCATAACCGACTCTCTCGGCAAACCACAATAGCAGAAATGAACATAGGGGAACAGTTAAATTGGAGATTGGGGCGTAATTTTCTAAAACGACCGGTCGGGTCGTTACATCTTCCCACACTTAAAGATTCGTTCGTCCTCGAACGAGCATAGGAAACATACCAGGAGTAGTGAAAAGATGAGGGTACTGGCTGCGCATATCCTGCTCGGTCTCCCAAGTCGCCTCCTCGACCGGCTGGCCCCGCCACTGAACCTTTACCGAAGCGATATTCTTTGACCTTAGCTTTCTGACCTGTCTGTCTAGAATGGCTACTGGCTCCTTAACATAAGACAGATCCTTGTCTAGTTGAACGGATGTGAAATCCAACACATGCGACGGGTCACCATGGTATCTCCGGAGCATGGAGACATGAAATACGGGGTGAACTCCGGCTAGGCTGGGAGGTAAGGCCAACTCATAAACAACCTCCCCAACACGCCTCAAAATCTCAAAAGGGCCAATAAACCTAGGACTCAGCTTTCCTTTCTTCCCAAACCTCATAACGCCCTTCATAGGCGAGACTCGAAGTAGAACCCGCTCGCCAACCATAAAAGTCACATCACGAACCTTCTTGTCCGCATAACTCTTCTGTCTAGACTGGGCTGCACGAAGTCTGTCCTGAATCACCTTGACCTTGTCCATAGCATCCTGAACCATATCAGTACCTAGCAACCTGGCCTCGCCCGGCTCAAACCAACCCACGGGAGACCTGCACCTCCTACCATATAGGGCCTCGTACGGTGCCATCCGAATACTAGACTGGTAGCTGTTGTTATAAGCAAACTCCGCCAGTGGCAAGAAGTGATCCCATGAACCTCCAAACTCAATCACGCACGCACGGAGCATATCCTCCAAAATCTGAATAGTGCGCTCGGACTGCCCATCAGTCTGGGGGTGAAATGCTGTGCTCAGCTCCACCCGAGTACCTAACTCCTGCTGTACAGCTCTCCAGAACCGTGAAGTGAACTGAGTGCCTCTATCTGAAATGATGGAAACTGGAATACCATGCAGCCGAACTATCTCCTTGATATAGATCTCCGCCGGTCGCTCCGATGAATAAGTAGTGCTCACCGGTATAAAATGGGCGGACTTGGTCAGCCGATCCACAATAACCCAAATGGAATCAAACTTCCTAACGATCCGTGGAAGTCCAGATACAAAGTCCATGGTGATGCGCTCCCATTTCCACTCTGGAATCTCAATCTGCTGCATCAATCAACCCGGACGCTGATGTTCATACTTCACGTGCTGGCAGTTGAGGCATCTGGAAACATAAACAACTATATCCCTCTTCATCCGCCTCCACCAGTAATGTTGTCTCAAGTCTTGATACATCTTCGCGGCACCCGGATGGATGGAATACCGCGAGCTATGGGCCTCTGCTAGAATCAGCTCTCGAAGATCATCTACATTGGGCACACAGATACGCCCCTGCATCCTCATAACTCCATCATCCCCGATGGTAACATCTCGAGCATCACCACGCCGAACTCTATCTTGAAGGACAAGCAAATGAGGGTCGTCGAACTGACGCTCCCTGATGCGGTCAAATAGAGAAGACCGAGAAACCACACAAGCTAGAACCCGGCTGGGCTCCGAAAGATCCAGTCTAACAAACTGCCTGGCCAAAGACTGAACATCCATCGCCATAGGCCTCTCCGAAGCTGGTAGATATGCTAAACTCCCCAAACTCTCTGCCCGACGACTCAAGGCATCAGCAACCACATTAGCCTTGCCCGGATGATAGAGAATAGTAATATCATAGTCCTTCGGTAGTTCCAACCATCTCCTCTGACGCATATTCAGGTCCTTCTGCTTAAGCAAGTGCTGCAAGCTCCGGTGATCAGTGTAGATCTCGGAAGGAACCCCATATAAATAATGACGCCAAATTTTCAAGGCGTGAACAATGGCAGCTAGCTCCAAATCATGAACAGGGTAATTCTTCTCATGCACCTTCAGCTGTCTCGACGCGTAGGCAATCACCCTACCGTCCTGCATCAATACCGCACCGAGTCCAACTCGTGAGGCATCACAATATACGGTATAGGACCCCGAACCTGTAGGCAACATCAATATAGGGGCCGAAGTCAAAGCTGTCTTGAGCTTCTGAAAGCTCGCCTCACACTCGTCTGTCCACTGAAAAGGGCACCCTTTTGGGTCAATCTAGTCATAGGTGCTGCAATCGAAGAGAACCCATCTACGAAACGACGGTAATAGCCCGCCAAACCGAGGAAACTGCGAATCTCAGTAGCGGAGGAGGGTCTGGGCCAACTCTGCACGGCCTCCACCTTCCTCGGATCTACTTGAATACCATCACTCGACACCACGTGACCCAAAAATGCCACAGAACTCAACCAGAATTCACATTTAGAGAACTTGGCATAAAGCTGCTTCTCCCTTAGAATCTGAAGCACTATCCTCAAATGCTGCTCGTGCTCTTCCCGGCTCCGGAATATACTAGAATATCATCAATGAAAACAATCACGAACGAGTCCAGATAAGGCCTGAACACACTGTGCATCAAATGCATAAAGGCTGCTGGGGCATTAGTCAGCCCAAAAGACATCACGAGGAACTCATAGTGACCATACCGGGTCCTGAAGGCAGTCTTCGGGATATCTGGCTCCCGAATCTTCAGCTGGTGATACCCAGAGTGCAAATCAATCTTAGAAAACACCTGTGCGCCCTGTAACTGGTCAAATAAATCATCAATACGGGGCAAAGGATACCGGTTCTTCACTGTAACCTTATTCAGCTGACGATAGTCAATACACATACGCATAGAACCGTCCTTTTTCTTCACAAACAATACAGGAGCACCCCAAGGCGAAACACTGGGTCGAATAAAACCCTTGCCCAATAACTCCTGTAACTGATCCTTCAACTCCTTCAACTCAGGAGGAGCCATACGGTACGGTGGAATAGAAATGGGCTGAGTGCCCGGCAACAAGTCAATAGCAAAATCAATATCTCTGTCGGGCGGCATGCCCGGAAGATCGGCTGGAAATACATCAGCAAAGTCACGTACCACAGAAACAGAATCAATAGAGGGAGTGTCAATACCGACGTCCCGCACATAGGCTAGATAAGCAGCACACCCCTTCTCAACCATACGCCGAGCTCTGAGAAAAGAAATAACACGGCTGGGGGTGTGATCTAGGGTACCACTCCACTCAATACGTGGAATGCCTGGCATAGCCAGCGTCACGGTCTTGGCGTGACAATCAAGAATAGCATAATGGGGCGACAACCAATCCATGCCCAGAATAATATCAAAATCGACCATCTTGAGCAGCAATAGATCCGTTCTGGTCTCAAAATCACAAATGGTAACCAAACACGACCGATATACGCGGTCCACAGCCACAGAATCACCCACCGGAGTGGAAACATAAATGGGGGCACTCAAAGAATCCCGAGGCACACCCAGATGAGAAGCAAAGTAAGAAGACGCATATGAAAAAGTGGAACCAGGGTCGAATAGAACCGATGCCTCCCTGTGACTAACCATAATAATACCTGTGATAACAGAGTCAGATGCAACAGCCGCAGCGCGATCAGGAATAGCATAGAATCTGGCCTGTCCCCCCTCTCGAGGGCGGCCTCTGGAACCCTGACCCCCGCCCCTGGATGGCTGGGCAGGTGGAGTGGCAGCTGGGGCTGGAATGATAGCCTGCTGGCCCTGAGAACCACGCGGATGCTGTGATGACTGATGAGGGGCTCCTCTCCTGCGACTGGGGCACTCCCTAACCAGGTGGCGAGTATCCCCGCACTCAAAACAAGCTCTGGGAGGACGCGGTGGCTGTGACTGACCGGCCTCACCCCCACTAGTCTGACCCCTGGAAGGACCCCGCGCAGGAGGTGCACTGGAAACTGGGGGAGCATAATAAGGCTCCTGAGGTGCTGGAAGACCTGGAGTACTACCGGCTGCGGGCAATGCCGAGTGAACTGGTCGACCGGAATAACCCCTGCCAAAACGACCGGCTGATGAAGTGCGGGCACCAGAGAAATGGCCCGACTCACGAGACCTCTTGGCCTCTCTCTCTCTCCGCTCTCTAGGGAGCATACTCTCGATCTTCTTGGCAATGCTAACTGCCTGCTGATAAGATATATCTGTCTCAAGCTCTCTGGCCATGCTGGATCGGATAGGCGGAACAAGGCCCTCAATAAATCTCCGCACTCGCTCCCGAACCGTGGCTACCAAAGCCGGTGCATGCTTGGCTAGGCGGGTGAAACTGATAGCATACTCCGATACTGACATGGAGCCCTGTCGCAACCGCTCAAACTCCGAGCGCCAAGAATCCCTAAGGCTCTGGGGAACAAACTCCGTCAAAAACAGATTTGAAAACTGCGTCCAGGTCAACGAAGCGGACTCCTCCGGACTATCCAACTCATACGTGCGCCACCAATCATAAGCGGTCCCACGAAACTGAAAAGCAGTGAAGGAAACCCCGCCGGTCTCCACAATCCCCATAGTATGAAGAATACGATGACACTCCTCCAGAAAACCCAATGCATCATCTGAAGCCAAACCACTGAACACTGGAGGGTCATATTTCTTGAACCTCTCCAATCTACGCTGCTCGTCCTCAGAGGCAGCTAGTCCACCTCCGGGCTGTGCTGGGGCAGCAGGAGGCATAACCAAAACATCTGGAACCTGTCCCACTGGCACACGCTGCTTCGGTGTAATGGCTGCGGGAGTCTGGGCCCCTCCCCCGGCCTGAGATGTAGCTGCGATGAGAGGAAGCAGTCCTGCCTGAGCTAAAGTGGTATACATACTCATGAACTGGGCCGGGGTCTCCTGTAGTGCTGGAGTAGTAGCAGTTGTATTCGGTGTACCAGGTGCCTGCGCTCCAACCTGGTCTACCTGTGGCACCTCAGCGGCAGCGCGCGCGGGTGCTGTGGCTGCACCTCAGGCGCGTCCTCGTCCTCTACCTCGGCCCCGGCCTCCGACGGCGGCAACAGGGGGCGCGGGTACCTGATCATCGCGAGTAGATCGTGTCCTCACCATCTGTGAGAGAATAGAAAGCAGTAGTTTAGATTTTTGATGTCAAAAATGTCGCACGACAAGGAATCCAAAAGAAATGAAGAGTTTCCTAAACGGTTACATAGCCCCTCGTAGATAAATACAGACGTCTCCGTATCGATCAGCGAGACTCTAAGTAACCGGTCTGTGTCCCGTGACTCCTATGAACCTAGAGCTTTGATACCAACTTGTCACAACCCTAGTTCACCAATTGTGAACATGTCGTGATGGCACCCAGTCCCCACGACTAGGTAAGCCTAACACGTTGCGGAATATACAAGTTATAATATAAGAAATAGCGGAAAAATAGCATAAAAGATATGTAATCCGTGCCGCTTGGCACATACATACATCACACAATGAATAAAACACTACCAAGATCCGGAATCCCACGGTAACACAGACTAAAAGAGAAAATACAACTGTGGCTCTATGTGTAAAGAGTATCTAACAACGAAAAATGAAGAAAAATGTCAACTAGTACTACTAGAATAGAAGGAAAGCCTCCGGATCTGCGGACGTAGCAGATCATACCTCGAGGTCTCCAGAAAAGCTGCGGAAATCACCTAGCACGAGCCTCCTCTGATGTACCTGGATCTGCACAACAAAAGTGTGCAGAAGAGTAGCATGAGTACACCACGGCGGTACTCAGTAAGTGCCAAGCCTAACCTCGATGGAGTAGTGACGAGGTAGGTCAGGGCCCTACTGAGAAAACAATAATATAATGATGATAACAAAATAAACAGTTTAAATGATAATAATTTCCGAAATAATAACATTATGATGATTACTGCAACTGTCTACAATTAAGCTAACAACAATTAACCAACTCAAATAAACAAATCCAGGATCCGTGGGAATTGAACCCACAGTCCCATTCTCAGTACCTCTGGGTCTCCGGGAATCGAACCCGCAGCCCATGTCTCAATAATATCTCAATAACTCAGGATCTCCGGGAATCGAACCCGTAGTCCCTACCAATAAGTCAAGATCTCGGGAATCGAACCCGTAGTCCACATTTCAATAATCTCAGGGATCTCGGGAATCGAACCCGTAGTCCACATTTCAATAATCTCGGGATCTCGGGAATCGAACCCGTAGTCCACATTTCAATAATCTCGGGATCTCGGGAATCGAACCCGTAGTCCACATTTCAATAATCTCAGGATCTCCGGGAATCGAACCCGCAGTCCCTACCAATAATTCAGGATCTCGGGAATCGAACCCGTAGTCCACATTTCAATAATCTCAGGATCTCGGGAATCGAACCCGTAGTCCACATTTCAATAATCTCAGGATCTCGGGAATCGAACCCGTAGTCCACATTTCAATAATCTCAGGATCTCGGGAATCGAACCCGTAGTCCATAACCACAGCAAGTAAAGGAATACACAGAGAGAAGTATAATATACTTAACGATAACTTCGCCGATGAACAGCGCCAGCGATTACCAAGAAAACTCAAGTAAATCAATTAAGCAACTGGACAGTTAGATTCTATCTAATCATGCTCTCTAACTACTACCGGTAGGAATATCGAATTTAACAACTAAGAACAGGAATATCACTAATTGAACATTTTGAGTAAAGTATGTGTTCAACAACCAGCGCATGTACACGCTCGTCACCTCGCGTACAAGGCATTTAAAGTATCACAATAATATCCTAGGGGTGAAAGTCCCCCACACGAGGTTAGACAAGCCACTTACCTCAATTCCGGTACAAAACCGCTAAGAAATAACCCTCTTGCCGCGAATGTCGGCCTCCACATGTGTAGAATCTGATAAAAATCAATATAATCACATCAAAATAGGCCAATTGGGCATTACCCAATCAAATTAACTCAAAATTCACCAAAACCCCCAAGTTGCCAAAACCCGACTTTTGGTACACTTATCGAAAAATCACGACAATTATATATTTGGGTTCCTTATCTCAATACGAGTCCGTGCATATAAAATTTATCGAAATCGGACTCCGTTTGCCCATTCAAATCAAAGGTTTTCTAAAGGTTTTGGTCTAGGGTGAAAACCCCCATTAATTACCCCAAATTCCTCCATTTTCATGAAAAACTTGCATAATATTATCAACAACAATCATAATTGGAGTCCATAATTAATTACCTGAAGAAACCCCTTGAATCCCCCTTCAAAATCGCCCAAATTGCCCCTTAAGCCGAGCCCTCAAAGTTTGGAAATGTTTCTGAAATTTCTAACTTCGAATATAATTAACTCTCTGCGATTTCCGCTTCTGCGGACAAAATTCCGCTTCTGCGGATCCGCTTCCGCGACATTTTGTTGCTTCTGCGAAGCCCAGGCCTGGCTGGCCCATTCCGCTTCTGCGAGCCTAAAGCCGCTTCCGCGAGGCCGCTCCTGCGGACAAAGGTCCGCTCCCGCGGAACTCTCCGCTCCTACGAACAGCAGTCCGCTTCTGCGGACTCGCCTAAGCGGAGGCTTGTCCGCTTCTGCGAAATTCCCCAACTCGTGTCCGGACCGCTTCTGCGATCCCCATCCTCGCAACTGCGATGCCGCTCATGCGGACAAGGACCGCCCCTGCGCTCCAGTCCGCTTCCGCGCTCCAATTTCCGCTTCAGCGGACTCGCCTCTGCGGTTCCATTTCCGCAGGGGCGAAAACAACAGAGGCAGAATTCCCTAGCCTGCAATTTCCATGATTTTCTCCCGTTTAACCATCCGAAACCACCCTGAGGCCCCCGGGATCTTATCCAAACACACCAACATATCCTAATACCTTATTCGAACTTGTTCCAAACCTCAAAACACGTCTAACAACATCAAAACCCATAATTCACATCGAATTCAAGCCTAAATCTCTTAAAACTCTCTGAATTACACATTCGATCTAAAACCCGACCAAACGACTTCCGAATGACCTAAAAATTTGCGGACATATCCAAAATCGTATAACGAAGCTACAGAAATTGTCGGAAATCCATTCCGACCCTCGGATCAAAATCTCACCTATCGTTCGGATTCGCCAAAATTTCAACCTTCGGCATTTCAAGCCTAATTGAGCTACGGACCTCCAAAATACATTCCGAACGTGCTCTCAACCCCGAAATCACCTAACGGAGCTAATGGAACCATCGGATTTCCGTTCCGAGATCGTCTTAACACTGTTCCGGCTACGGACCTTTTTCTAGCTTTAAAGCTCTCATTTAGGGACTAAGTGTCCCAAAATGCTCCAAATTTCATAACCGACTCTCTCGATAAACCACAATAGCAGAAATGAACTTAGGGGAACAGTTAAATTGGGGATTGGGGCGTAATTTTCTAAAACGACCGGTCGGGTCGTTACAATTCCAAAATTAAAATAAATAATATTTTGTTTGCAATTATGTGTTTTGATTGAAATAAAGTGAATTTGTGTGTGTAAACAATTAAAAATGAAAAGTAGAAAATTAAAAAAATAGGCTAAGTATAAATGTCACAATTAAAGGAATTAAAAGAAAATTAACAAAAATACAAGTATACTCCGGAAAATAAAAAAAAATAGTAAAAAATACCAAAAAATATCAGAAAAATTAGAAAATATAGGAAATGAAAAGAATTTGAACAATTGAAAAAAAATATAAAAAGAGAAAATAAAATACAACAAGAAAATATACAAAAATAATTAAAATCATGAAAATACACAAAAAATACATAACTAGGCAAAATGCACAAGCCCAAATACATTGGCCCAGGTAATTTGAATATACCGGTCCAATTGTTATGTAACAAACAATCTGAGCCGTCCATCTACCTAATCTAACGGCTGAATTTTGATCTTTGATTGAAAATAAAACGACACAGCTTCGTTAATCAAATTTGATTCGTCCATCTATGAGATCTAACGGAGACGGATTAGTCTCCACTTAAAACTTGAACGACACCGATTGAAGACATGAGATCTTGGTCGTTGATCAAAAACAATCTAAAGGCCAGGATCAATCGTTGACCTTAGGGTATTTACGGCTTGGTCTCTTCAGAAACCAGCCATTCTCTTCTTTAACGAAACCCTAGCCGCCCCTGTTAGGTCTTCTTCTCCGTTCCTCTTCTCACCGGCCATAGAGACTGGCCGCCTCTTATGGCCGTCTCCGGCCATTTCCAACTCCCAAACCTCCCTTTTCTTACTTCTCTACACCATACCTCCATGAAAACCCAGAAAAACCCCAAAAGCCCCAATTTTCTTGAAATTCCGGCCACCGGAGTTTTTCTCCAATGACCATAACCTTTGAGACAGGCCTTCAAACTAACACCCTTGAACCATCTTGCCCTGATATTTAACCCCATATACTCACATTCCCTCGAATATCACTCAAATGTCTCGAATCTTTGACAACATGTCACCGGAACCCTAACTCCGGCACATCTTATAACCCCACCCTCAAAAACACACCCCTGGTGTCTCTAATACCTTCTTTCTTTACCAAACACCCAATAAAAGACTTCAAATCTGAAGTCTAAAGTCTGAAAAGAAAAGAAAAGAAACCTGGAAAAAGAAAAGAAGAAAGAAAAAGAAAAGAACAAGAAAAAGAAAAAGAAAATAGGGGAAGCTCAGGAGACCAATCCTGCAAGCTAATTCCCCTATCCATCTCTTTAATTTTGTTTTGTTGATTAAGCATGCTTCTCTTTGTATTTAGTTCTGTTTTCTTTGATTTAGTTGATTAATCAGTTGCGTGTTTAGATTAGTTTCTTCTTTGAAATGATTTTTTATTATAAATCTATTTCTCTTTTTGATAACATGCTTCATTGGTCTTTTTGATAAATCCTATCTATTACACTTGATTAAATATGCTCGAGCCTTTTAGGTTTTTTGTGAGTTCGAACATGAAAATATTCTGAATATATCTTTTTATGTCAAATCTGTTATGCTATGCCTTAATCTGAGTTGTGAGTTGTTTCATTGAAATTCAACCATATTCAAATTTCTCTCTGAGTTTTGGTTAGATGATAAATGATTATGATTTGTGGCTATGTGTGCAAATTGATATAAAAGGCTATGTTTGTGATCAGTTCATGTTGTTAAACTACAATTAATCTTATTATGCTTTAGGGGATATTGGTTATAGCTGTAATAGATAAGTAGTTAGATAATTGGCTAATTCTGAAAGTATGTTAAGTAGTTTAATAGGATAAAATTGAAAATGACATAAAAATGGTTATAATTCAAATAACAATAAGGTGGTCAGTACTGAAATTGACCAATTTTGTAATTCTTTAGGCTTAAATCTAAATGGTCAGTTCTGAAACTGGTTAACTTTGTAATAATGAGCTAAAATCTAAAACTGGCTAAGTTCTGCAAGTCTTAACTTAATTCTAAGTACCCAGTGTAATAACAATGATTAATTTTGCAAAGCCAAGTCCAAAACATTGGACTGGCTAAATCTGAAAAGGTTAATCCCTAACAAATAAGTAGGCTAGTCCTGCAAAACTAATTAAAATAATGAAAAGAATACCTCTTATAAGAGGTTAAAATTGAAAGGAAATTAGGGTTCAAATCTGGCCAAGTCTTAAATGAATTATGAAATACTGGCCAGTAGTTAAATAATGGCACAAAAGCTGTGCACCAGACCTTTGATAGGTGGGGTAAATAGTAACTAATAACGGGGGCATAAAAAGAATAAAAAATGGCATAATTGTAGATTTAATAGAGCCTATAAGGATAAATGAGACATTTAGGCCTTGTATTTCTGCAATAATGCACAAAACAAAGGGTATAATAGACCCAACAAAAAGTCTTAATAGTTAATAACCTTAGCAAGTGAGGGTACATTAGTAAATGACCCTAAATAGAAGCCAATAGATCTCCCTAGAACCTTCCAGCAGATGCTAGAAGGCATTTTTGAATCTGAAATAGGTATCAAAGTGTAAGAAACAAAAGAATTAAGGGGAGGGAATTAGGAATAACTTTTTCAAATTTCCCCCTCAAAATTTCAACATTCATATCTATAAATAGGCTTGAATAAAGCGTGAATAAGTGCTGGATTTTTATGAATTCAGAGAATACATTCTGAAAACTAGAAAAATAATACTAAGAGTAATTTCTGGGTTTAGTCAAGCACTGTTCCGAAATCTGTAGGAATCCTCTATTATCTCTTGTGTTTTTCTGGGTTTCTACTGGTCTTTCTCAACTGTCCTATTGGATTGCTATTTGCTGAACCTGGAACTCGTGTTCGATTGTTGATTTCAACTGTGTTGCTGTGTTAATTCATCTCTACTGCTGTTGCTTTGCTGCTGTGATCAACTTGCTTATTCTCTCATTTTTGCTCCCTTAAACTCATAAAAGTTTTTGCTGAATCAGGTCCATAGCTGTTACTCCAGCATGTAATTGCAGTCAAATTGAAGAGAATACATGAATTGAATTGATTTTCGAAGAACTACTTCTGTTATTTACTTCTGTTTTAGCATACAAGTAGTTGAATATGTAATTCAATAGGAAGTTGGTTGTATAATTGACATATGAACATCATGAGCTGATACTAGCAAACAATGTAATAGAGTAGTATGTAGATTAGAATAGTAGTGATAGTCGTAATCACCTAGAAGCTAAAATAAGTTAATAATTGGATTAACTCAGTTAATTTCTAAAACAAACTCGTAACAGATATATTCACAACAATACCAGCATGTGATAATTAGTGTAATTCGATATTTGTTAACTGACCTTAAACAGTTCAATAGTAGCTAAAATAACATAGAGTAAAACAGTAGCCAAACATGAAGTTAATAATCATATGGTTAATCGAATTAGTTATACAATTAGCTTAATGTTTACACAATTAGTCTTTGATAATTATAAAAGTATGAGTTATAGTTAGTAACTTGTAAATAACAAATCTGCTTCATATAGTTAAGTAAAATTCTATCATCATTAGTCAATAATTAATCTGTTTTATGTAATTTTAAAATGAAGTTGATAGAAACACAATAAAAACAAAGGTAGTATGTTAGTTAAATTAAGTTTGTATTAGATTAGATGTGGTTCGAAACTGATAATGTAATTTTGTATTATTTCTCTTCATAAATAAATATAACTTGAATTTGCTCTCTTCTGATTCTCAAATATCTATATATATGATGAATTCCAATTTCTGTTTCTCCTTTTCAATTTCACATGGTTTGGGCCTAATGGATGGCGTAGGCCCAGATCTGATACGACTCAAGGTTGGGCTTCTGAGTATAAGCTCAAGCAATATCTGGGTTTCTGAAACCCAGATGCAAAAGTTGGACTGTTAAGAGAGCCCAAAGTGTCCAGGCCTATTGACATAGAGTAATAATGGCCTGGACTTATATTCTGAAATTATAATTATAATTAATTGATTAAGGATAAACCAAATGATAGAAAATGTAGTTGTATATTAGGATTGAACTATAAAAATTGAGTGGGACGAGCCTCGCATGAAAATAAAATAGCGGGGCCCCCATATAAACGAATAACAATATAATAGACTCGGGAAGGTTGATAGCTAATTCCATGACCTTTCCAAAAGATTAACAAGCCGTTAGACGATATAGGTGCGATTCTAAAATATACTTTCCCTAATACGAGTATACATCTATTGTGACTCAAATCATAAATCTCGGCGAAACCGAAACGTGTCAAAAGTCACAGGCGTACTGTTTGCGGTGTGACTCGAAATACGTTTTCGTAACGTCGCAATTCGTAAAATATTCAAAGTGAAACACGTACACATTGTTTAAAATCATATAGTGAAATCAATTAAAATCAAGAATGACAGTTGAGCGACCGTGCTGAAACCACGAAATTCGGGAGTGCCTAACACCTTCTCCCGGGTTAACAGAATTCCTTATCCGAATTTCTTATTGCGCGGACTATTAAACAGAGTCAACTTCCTCGGATTCGGGATTAATCGGTGACTTGGGACACCATTATTTTCCCAAGTGGCGACTTTGAAATTTTTAATAAAATCCCGAACCGATTGTCCTTTATTTGGAAAAACTCCTTCCTCCTTGTCATTATATCCTTTCTCGGGGTATTTATAATATCGAGGTATACCTTATTCTCCTATTCGGGGAAAATCAAAAAGGTAGTAAAAAGGAAGGTGTGACAAGCTGCACCTCCGGAAACAAGCATAAATCTTTATACGTGACGCTCACTTGGCCTCCTAGCCCTTGTATGTTACGGAAGGATTGTTCAAGACTTTTCATCTTTCGTGCCATCTCTTCTTGTTCCAAATTTCTGACAGGTTTTTCTTCTGTCATATCTATGAGTGGTGTAGGAGTCATGTTGCCTGAACGTTGGCTCCGGTGGATAATAATGAGTGTCCTGAACATGGAACACTGGTTCACTAGATGATTTATGTAGAGCGGCAGGTAGTGGTGCCACATATACCGGGGCGACCTGAGGTGGTTGTGATGGAACTTGTTTGGATAGTGGTGGTGGTGCCTGTGAAGTAGTGGCATAGTAATGTTGGTAGTTTGGGTATGTGAAGGATGAGTTCATAGTAGGTGGCTCAGGATTTGGATTTGTGGGAGGGACGTATGCTGGGTTGGCTGGATAGGAAGGCAAAGGTTGACCCCTAGACTAGGCCTGGTACATCTCCAACATTTACTGCCTTAACTTATACATCTCCTCTTTCATACTCGCAACGTCTACAACTTCTTCTTCCTGTACCAGATCCATAATCGTAGGTTCAATCTCCTGAGTCACTGCTTTAGTCATAGCTTTTGAACGTGTATTGTAGCTGTGATGTGCCAGAATGCCAGTTGCCAGCTGAAAATCTGATTCTCATCAACAACAAACTCGTTAATAGTTAGCTCAAAAGGGGTAAAATGTAATAGTTTAAGAATCACAACCTTTGCCTTGATCATTATGCATCATCCCGGCATTTATTCCTCCTTGAACTACCACTTTCTTTTTACCTCGATTTTTCATTGCTTTTCTATTCATTTTTTCTTGCTAGTTTTTTTTTCGTTTTTGCTTTCCGTTCCTACATGTTTGCCTATCGCCTAGACAATTTGTTTAGAAATGGAAGGAAAATGACAACAACTTCTTTTGAATTTTCATTGATACTCAAAACATCGATTACAAATGATGTTGTACTATGGCAGAAGAAAGAATACAAATACAAAATGCATGCCCTACGAATACATTAAAGCTCCTAGTGCCCGCGAGACGTTGTTCAGTCTTGCCGCGGGCCTATATGCTAATCTGCTTTGGAGCTTATCCAGATCGGACATTACTTGATTTACAAAGAATTTTACTGCTGATATGAATGTTGACTGGGACATATCTTCACACAATTGGCATTTCTTTGTGATGTACTGAGCAATGTTGACGATTATTTCTCGGATGACCCCTTTTTCTTGAAGTAGCCTACCAATCTGTTTGGCACGAGCGTCTAAGGTTTGTTGGTTCTCCTTTTGTAGTTGTTGTAGCTCAAATTCTAACCGAGCCATAGCCATGTAACAATGTTCTCTCTCTAATTCGAACTCTTTGGTTTGCTTGCTATTTTTGACTTCGGCTGTAATGATTTTCTTTCTCAATCGAGCTACGTCAACCTTGTGTTCATCTTGTAATTGCTGAACCACTCTAACTCTTTCCTCGGCATTTCTGGACAGTTCTCTCCGAACCCCGACTAACTCCTTTTCTACTTTATCAAGATCAAAGCTGTAGTCATTCACTTTGCGCCGAAGATTTTCAATCAATTTCTCATCTCGGGCTAGGCAAACTGGGTTTTCGGCTGCGGTTTTCATCTTTGCAATTTGAGCCTTTAAGATTTCATTCTCTTTTCTCAGCTGCTTCTTTTCTCCCTCATCGGATGCCGTTTGTAAGCCGCTCTCAAATTTGAGGTCTTGGAATTGTTTCTCTAACAAGCTGATCTTGGCTCTGTACTCATTTTCATTGGCCACCCAATCTCTGTGCTCCTTAGACTGCTCGGCCAATTCTTGAATGTGAGGCCTTTTCATTGGTCTATCATGCTCGACATCCCGGCGATACCACGCAGCATACCCTGGCGATACTTCTCCTTGATCTCGGTTTCCCACACAAGTGTCTACCTTCAATAATTGGCATTCATTCCAAATCTGTCGAATCTTTACTTCCAGGAATTGTCTGTTCGGACTGATTTCTACGGTTTGTAGGCTGAGGTCCCCGTCTTTTGGTATAACCTGATATCTCCCAAGTTTACATAGTACCTTGTACGGTGCATAAGGCTGAATGCTTTTAAGACCCATTATCAAGAAATTCAACCCTTCTGTTGGCATGTATATCACCTTGTTTAGGGGCAACCATCCGTATGCCCAATCAATTTGTCTGGCGGTCAATGATCGCAAGTATGAAATCCAACCTTTTGCTCCTTCCGGTAACTTAACTTCTTTTGTTCTCATATAAAACTCTTCAATGCACGTCTTCTTAGATGACCCATAACTCGAGAATGGAGGGTGACGACACAAATATTCTATCAACCATATCTGGAGAATCAAATTGCAACCCTCAAAGAAGTCATGACCCGCTTTACAGGATGTGAGTGCACGGAAGATATCAGATACAATAATTGGTGCCAATGTGATATTATCGTGTACGAGAAGAGTACTGGCAACCTCGGCGACCCTTATATCAATGTTTCCATCTTTACTCGGGAATATGACTAATCCGAGGAACACCACTATAAAGGCAAATCGCCTATGCTCTTCCCACTTGACTCGGTTAGATTTATTGCATAGCTTGTTCATAGGGTCGTTAAATCGCCCAATATGACCATATCTGCGGTAGATGAAACTTAAAGAACAAAATCCATTAGCCAAGTTTTCGTTATGGACGTTCCTGGCAATTTTCAGGGAATCGAGGAATCAGTGCATTGTTATTGCCCTCGGAGCCACCGGGTATTTATCATTTAGGGGAACCTCATCTTTCCCGATATAATAAGCATTTCTTCTAAGGTAGGAGTGAGCTCGAAGTCTGAAAAGTGTAGAATATTATGTGCGGGATCCCAACTAGTGACGAGTGCTTGAATGATATCACCACGGGGTATTATGTCCATCAGCCCAGTAAGATCCTTTAGATAGCGTTTAACCCAAGCTTGTCCTTCTTGATCCACATCGTTCCACCATAGTCTCAACTCCAAAGGGATTTTATTCATTAAGGTGAAGGGTTCATTTTGTACTGTTCTCATCCTGCACATTTATTAAAGGCGATTTATTCAGAAAAGGAAACATATTTTTCAAAGACAATTTTCATTTTTTGAAAGAATTAGACTTTTTCAAGCTATTTATTTTGAAAAGAAAAAGACATGACTTCAAAGTGGCCATTTTTGCCAAAATAGCCTTCCGGCGTCCTTTCGGAACATTCAGCTATTTCCAAAAACAACAATCACTTTGATTATTTGAAATTAAAACTCAATATTTTTTGGTCATTTTCTAGAAGGGTGGTTGGACCCGTCAAGGGTTGCCACGTATCCCACCTAATGGCGAGAATCAAACCTGCATAGTTCGGTCAGATTGTTATGTGACCAATTATTTCAACAACATTGTTCTACCTATTTTTAAGATTTTTCTTTTCAAATTTTTCAACAGCGTTTCGCCAATATTTCAATATTTCTCTTTCTTTTGTTTTTCAAGAATTTTTCCGGTCCGCACAATGATCCAGGACAATTAAAATGCAACATATAATATGCTCGGTCTTTAATATTTCGGGTCACCTATCATAGATGGACCCAACCCCTGTGTTGAGTCCCCTAAGTCAGTTATGATGCAAATAATCGTCTAGACCTATGTTCAATATCCTGTTGTTTCATATGGTACTAGATCGTGTACCCGAGTGGACAACTCAGATCGAGGAGGGGGCTACGTACCGAGGACCCGTGGGGTCGTTCGGCTTTGTAACTTATCCGGCCTCTATTTCTTATTTTTGGTATAAGTTAACAGAAAAGGGAGTCTCAACCAGTAAGCACATCTCCAAAGATAAAGAAGAGAAGGGTTTTCGGCACAATTCTATATATACAATTCACGTAATATCAAAGCGATAAAAACACATAGCATGTTGATCAAAGCATATAATAAAGTCAAATAACATCAAGAACGACAATTCTATTGAGCTCGGATTCTTAAACCCTGAACTGAAGTTCTGGGTTGCTTATTACCAATAGAGTCGCCAGAGCTGTCACACCTCCCTTTTTACTACCTTTTTAGTTTTCCCGAATAAGGAGAATAAGGTATACCTTGTTAATTACAAATACCCCGGGAAGGGATATAATAACAACGAGGAAGGAGTTTTTGCAATTTAAGGAAAATCGGTTCGGGATTTTATTTTAAAATTTCAGAGTCGCCATTTGGGAAAATAATGGTGTCCCAAGTCATCGGTTAATATCGAATCCGATGAAGTTGACTCTATTTAACAGTCTGCGCAACAAGAAATTCGGATAAGGAATTCTATTAACCCGGAATAAGGTGTTAGGCACTCCCAGATTCTGTGGTTTCAGCATGGTCGCTCAACTGTAATTTTTGATTTTACTTGATTTCACTATATGCTTTTTACAATGTGTGCATGTTTCACTTTAATATTTTATGACTTGCGACGTCGCGAAAACGTATTTCGAGTCACACCGCAACCAGTACGCCTGTGACTTTTAACACGTTTCGGCTTCGCCGAGATTTAAGATTTGAGTCATATTAGATGTGCACTCATATTAAGGAAGGTATATCCTAGAATCGTGCCTATATCGTCTAACGGCTTGTTATTCTTTTGGAAAGACAATGGAATTTATTAAACGGTCTTCCCTAATCTATCACATTATTATTATTATTATTATTTATACGGGGGGCCCGTTTGTTTTGTTTTTATACGAGGCTCGTCCCATTTTATTTTAATAGTCCAATCCTAATAAATACTATGTTTTCTATTATTGGTTTTTCCTTAGTCATTGTTAGTTATGTTATAATTTTAGAAATATATCGAGGCCCTATCATTTATATCTCCAGGCTTGGACATTTAAAGCTCAAATTCAGTAGACCAGCTTTTGTATCTGGGTTTCAGAAACCCCGAATATGCTAAAGTCTTTGTTCAGAAGCCTAGTTGTAAATTCAATTGGATCCAGGCCTGCGCTATTCAACAGGCCCAGACCAAATGAGAGAAAGAGAAAGAAACAGAATCAGAAATTCATTATATACACAGATACTTGAAATCAAAAGAAGAATCAACTCAAATTGTATTTCTTTATGAAAAGAAACATCAGTACAGGATTAACAGTATCAATTTTAAATCACCACTATCTAATACTAATTGAATCTGACTAACAAACTACTTTTATTCATATTTTTTATCAACAATTTACTTAACTATTTAAACATGATTAGTACTTAACATATTACTAATTATGACTCATATTCTTCTGATTGTAATTAACAAATGCTAATTGTATTCAAACAGTAGGCTGATTGTGTAACAACTTCGATCAGTCACATGATTATTAACTTTGTATTTAACTACTGATTTTTAACTCATGGAACTTACAGTTGCTATTGAACTATGAAAATAAAGAGATATGCTAAAGCTAAGTTAATGATTTCATTCTAATTCATGTAATTACTGTGGTTATATGCATGTTACGAATTTGTTTTTTAAAAGCTATATGAGTTAGTTTTAACTAATTACCTATGTTTTTAAACTAATCTAAGTGATTACGGTTACTTCTACTCTAATTTATATCGTATCTATTACATTGACTTCGACATCATCTCGTATTTCGTATATTTCAATTATACTACCATTTCCTATCAAATTACAAAATATCTATTTATGTGCTAAAATAAGAACAGATAACAGAAACAGTCTCTAAAATCAAATCATATCATTTATTTCTTCAAATCGACTGCAGCTACATACTTGAGTAGTAGCTGTGTACCTGATTCAGCAAAAACAGATCTATGAGTCTAAGGATGCAAGTGAGGAAAGATAATCAATTGATCACAACAGCAAAACACAGCAGCAGAATCGAATCAACAGAGTAAGCACAACAAACACGGTTGAATCAACACAGTCGAACAAAGCTTTCAAGTTCAGCAAATAAGCAATTCAATAGCAAACTTGAAGAAACCCAATAGAATCCAGCAAATAAGAGTATTAGAAGATTCCTAGTTGAGTTTCAGAACTGTGCTCGACCAATACCCTGTAATTCACTCTTAGAATATGATATTTTACTCTTAATTTCAGAAGTTTTCTCTGAATTTCTAAAATCCAGCCCTTTTTCAGGCTTAATTACAGCCTATTTATAGGTGTGAGTGATGAAATTTTGAGGGGGAAATTCAAAAATCTTATTCCCAATTCCCTCCCCTTAATTCTTTTATTTACTACAGTATGGTAATCATTTTCAGATTTAAAATGTCTTCCAACTCTTTCTAGAAGGTTCTAGGGGGATCTTTTGGCTTCTATTATGGGTCTATTACTATAGTACCCTCACTTGCTAAGGTTTTTAACAATTAAGCCTTTTTATTGGGTCTCTTTTACCCTTTGTTTTGTGCATAATTGTAGAAATACTAGGCCTGAATGTCTAATTTATCCCTATAGGCTCTATTAAATCTACAATTATACCATTTTCATTCCTTTTTATACACCTGCTATTACCTATTAATTACCCGACCTATCCAAGGTCTAGGTATTCAGGTTTTAGTTGTTATTTAACTGTTGGCCACTAATTATAAGTCATTTAAGACTTAGCCAGATTTACACCATAATTTCTTTCAATTTTAACCTCTTTAAGAGGTAACCTTTATTATTACTTATTGAATTTAATTGCAGGACTAGCCTGCTTTTATTTAAGTTTAAGCACTTTTCAGAATTAGCCAATCCAATGTTTGGACTTAGCTTTGCAAAATTAGTCACTCTTATAATGTCACACCTTCCTTTTTACTACCTTTTTGATTTCCCCGATTAAGTGAATAAGGTATACCTCGATATTATGAATACCCCGGGAAAGGATATAATAACAACGAGGAAGGAGTTTTTCCAAATAAAGGACAATCGGTTCGGGATTTTATTTACAGTTTCAGAGTCGCCGCTTGGGAAAATAATGGTGTCCCAAGTCATCGATTAATCTCAAATCTGAGGAAGTTGACTCTGTTTTAAACAGTCCGGGCAATGAGAAATCCGGATAAGGAATCCTGTTAAGCCGGGAGAAGGTGTTAGGCACTCCCGGATTCCGTGGTTTTAGCACGGTCGCTCAACTTTTATTCTTGGTTTTAGATGATTTATTACATGCCTTTTAACAATATGTATGTGTTTCAACTTGAATATTTTACAAAATGCGACCGTTAACACGTTTCGGCTTCGCCAAGATTTACGATTTGAGTCACATCAAATGTGCACTCGTATTAGGGAAAGTATATTTTTAAAGTCGGCTTCTTAATCTTTTGAAAGGTTGTTAAATTAGCTATCAACCTTCCGTATCTATTATATAACTATTCATTTATATGGGGGCCCCGCTGTTTTGTTTTTAATGTGAGGCTCATCCCAATTGATTTTTTAGTTCATTCCTATATACATACTATGTTTTCTATTTTTTAGTTTTTCCCGAGTTTATTATTTTTTTCAGAATTTAAGTCCAGGTTTTATTTCTTATATTACATGGGCCTGGACTTTGGGCTCATTCTCAACAGATCAGCTTATGCGACTGGGTCTTAAAACCCCGAACACACAGTAGTAGTTTATTAGAAGCCTATTTGCACATTGATACAGGTCTGGGCCTTCGCTATTTATCGGGCCCAAACCGAATAAAATTGAGAAGGATAAACAGAAGCATAAATTCACCATATGTATACAAGTATTCAAAATCAGAAGGTAACAAAGTTCAAATTATTTTATTCAATGAAAATAGGTAATACAGAGTTACAATGTCGATTTCAAACCTTAGTTGCCCACTGTGAATGAAGTCTAATTAACAAATTTCTTTTGTTTTTATGTTTCACTAACTATTTTAAGCTACTGAATCTAATTACTCACTAGTGAACATTAACAGGACTATTACTTGATTAATACCAGATTACTTGGCAGTATGCTAATCGTGATTACTCAGGATTTTCTGCTACTTAACTAATTGCATTGAACCTTATACTAATTATATTACTCATTAGACTAACTATGATATGTGATTTCATATTTGATTTTCAATTTACCTGTACCTTCTTAATAGTTACTGCACTATTTGGATTGAACTAGCAAATACGGAATTGAACTAATTATCACATGCTAACTGTACCATTAATCTACCTGTTGCGAATTTACTTTTATACTAAATGAACCAAATTAATTGTTAACCTACTTTAATTAACTAGGCGATTACGGTCACTATCGACTACACTATGATATTACATTGTTTCCAGCTTTGTTTGTGTCTCATATGAATCAGTTATACATTAATGCCCTACTGAATTACATATTAACTAATCATAATCTAAATACAAAAAGACCAACTCAAAAAACAGAAACTATAGAGAATTTAACTTGTTTTATTCCTCCACTTCAATTCCAATTGCAATTACATGAGGTTCAAGCTCTGTACCTGATTCAGTAATAAAAATTGATGAGTCTAAGGGAGATAAAGATGAGAAATAAGTAGGTAGATCGCAGCAGTAATGCAACAGCGATGGAGGTGAATGAATCACAACAACAAAATCAAATTCAGCAGTCGAGTATGAATTCCAGAACCAGCAAAGCAATACCCAGTAGAAGACCAGTAGAAAACCCAAACAACCAGCAAATAACAGAGGGATTTCTACAAAGCTTCAGAACACTGCTTCGACTAATACCCAGAATACTACCCAATGTATTATATTTTAGTGTATCTCTGAATTCATTCCAAAAGCCATCCTCTAATCAGGCTCTATTAAGGTCTATTTATAGATAGAATTGGTGAAATTTTGGGGGGAAATTTGAGAAAGTTGTTTCTAATTCCCTCCCCTTAATTCATTTATTTGTTACACTTTAATACCTATTTCAGATTCAAATTTGCCTTCCAGCATGTGCTGGAAGGTTCTATTAGGTTCTATTTGAGGTGTATTACTAATATACCCTCACTTGCTAAGGTTATTAACTGATTTGCCTATTGGGTCTATTATGCCGTTTGTTTTGTTCAATATTGCAGAAATACTATGCCTAAATGTCTTAAATGTCCTTATAGGCTCTATTAAATCTATAATTATGCCATTTCTATTTCCTTTTATACCCTTATTGTCAATTATTATTTACCCGACCTTATACAGGTCTGGGTGTTCTATTTTAACCCTTATTTATCTTCTGACCACTTGTTATATTAGTCTTTAAGACTTAGCCACATTAGATTCTTAATTTCATTTCAATTTTAACCTCTTTTAAGAGGTTTTCTTTTTATTTCTGTGTTAGAGTTAGTTTACAGGACTAGCCTGTTTATTTATTAAGGATCATTTTTTTCAATTTTAGCTAGTCCAGTACTTGGACTTGGCTTTTTGCAAAATTAAGCATCGTTATTCAATAGCCTCTTTAAGGCTAGTTTAAAACATACAAATCTAGCCATCTTAGTGTGACGACCCAAAGGGTCATCACTTATTTAATTAATTATTTCGAGCTTCTGAGGCTTTGGAAACCTCATTCTATGTTGCCTCGATTTACGTGCACAATCCGAGCATGTAGCCGGAAAGATTTTGTGATAGAAAATATGAATTCTATGAGAAATTTGGATAAAAATGATATTAATATTGATATGGTTGACTTCGGTCAACATTTTTGGTAAACGGATCCAAACCCGAGATTGGATGGTCCCGAGAGGTCCGTAGGAAAATATGGGACTTGGACATGTGTCCGGAGTCGAATTCCGAGGCCTAGAGCCCAAGTTATGAGTTTTTCTATGAAATTGTTTTTGATGTAATTGTTAAAGGAAATGAATTGATTGACCTTGGTATCGGGCTCGTATTTTGGTTCCGACGCCCGGTACAAGTCTTAAATATTATATATGTTATTTCTGTAAAGTTTGGTGACATTTGGATGTCGTTTCAGATGTTTTGGACCTTGAGTCCCAAGTTTGAAAGTTTTGAAAACCAAAGGTATGAAAATCATGAGTTTGAGGCTTGATTTGATTAAAACGAAGTGATATTGGCGATGTGATCGCACGAACAAGTTCATAATGTGTTTTTGAGGTTATGTACATGTTTGGTTTGGAGCCCGGGGGCTCGGGTAAAGATTTGATAGGCCGTTGGATGAAATTCTGAATTTTTGAGCTGCTGGTTTTTCACCCAGCTTGTTAGCTTCGCAATTGCGAAGAATTTCTCGCAATTGCGAAGGGGACACTATAAGGCAAGGCTCGCAAATGCGAACCTTTATCGCAAATCCGAAGCCCCTTTGACCCAGCCTTGTTCGCAAATGCGAACAATTGTTCGCATTTGCGAAAGTCCCCAGTGCCTGCCTATGTTCGCAAATGCGAACATTCCCCATACTGCCTTGGTTCGCAAATGCGAACCATTGTTCGCAAATGCGAACACTGCCTTATACAGCATGTGTTCGCAAATGCGAACATTAGTTCGCAAATGCGAACATCCCTTTGTCTGCCAGTGTTCGCAAATGCGAACTTCCCAGCCTTAGCTTATTTTTCAAACTCCAGAAATTGGTCGGGGTTCGCAATTGCGAACCCATGTTCGCAAATGCGAACACAGAGACCTGAAAAACACGAATTTCAGTCATTTCTTCACTTTTTTACAAAACCAAAACACCCATTTGCGATTCTTCAAGGATTTCTTCTTCATCAAAACGATTGTAAGTCACTTTTTACTTAATTCTTTCAATTCCTAACATCATTACACATGTTTTTCATAAGAAATCAAAGATTTTCATGGTAGAATTCTTGTTTTTGTTAGAAAATAGGGTTTTTTCATAAATTGGGGAATTGGACCTCGAATTGAGGTCCGATTTTGAAACAAATCATATACATGAACTCGTGGGGGGATGGGTAACCGGATTTTGGTCCTAACCCCGAGTTCCGACCATGTGGGCCCGGGGTTGAAATTCACTATTCCGGGCAGAATGTTGTAAAAGTTGTATTTGGTCTTAAGAATTAGTTTGTTGAGTAGTATTGATGATATTAAATCAATTGTGTATAGATACGATTGGATTGGAGCCAAATTTGAAAGAAAAAGACATTTCCACGGATTGAATTGTTCATAAACACTCGAGGTAAGTGTTTGGGTGTATGGGCTATGGTGACGAGCATCCATACACTGGCGTCTAGTATGACCGTGAGTCGTTGAAAAATGATTATTTTGAGATATATTACAGAGAAATTGTTATTGTTCTCCCTTGTTGGGACTTGTTGTGAAGATAATTATTGATTGCCCTTGATGGGACGGTTTATGAATTACTGTTTCTTTCTTTGCCCTTAACTGTGATTATTATTTGGGTGAGGAAGAGTGATAATGCACGAAGGGTGATGCCGTGCCATGTTTATTTATTTATGCACGAAGATTAATGCCGTGCCATGTTTATTTATTGATTATGCACGAAGGATCATGCCGTGCCCTGTTATTGAACCATGTACGAAGGATCATGCCGTACTATGGATGTGAGGATGAGAGTAAAAGCACGAAGGGTGATGCCGTGTACTTTATTTGTTTATTTGGTGAGGATGAGAGTAAAAGCACGAAGGGTGATGCCGTGCACTTTATTTGTTTATTTGGTGAGGATGAGAGTAAAAGCACGAAGGGTGATGCCGTGCAACTGCTTGGTATTTCTTGAATTGATATTACTTGTGTTTACATTATACTTTGTTTTTCCTTATGAATTTATTAACTGTTGTTAATTGTTGAATTCTTTGAGCTATTCCTTATTGTGTTATTACCTGGTTATTTCTTGTTATTCTGTCGTATACATATATATTGAATTGCACAGGTTTATGTGAGTGTCTGGTCCTAGGCTTGTCACTACTTCGCCGGGATAGGCCAGGCACTTACCAGCACATGGGGTCGGTTGTGCTGATGCTACACTTCTGTGCATTTTTGCACAGGTCCAGGTTACCATCAGGAGCAGCAGCAGCAGCAGCAGCAGCAGCAGTAAATAGATTGTGTGGGAATTGATCCTATTTGAGACCGAGGTAGCTTGCAGACGTCCGCAGGCCCGGCGTCTCTCTCTTTATTTATGTTATTAGCTGGAGTCTCTTTGTTCCGAGACAAACAGAATTATGTTATATTTCTTTCGGACTTTTATGTGTAGTACTCCATAGTAGTTCGTGAGTTGGTGACTCCACGTCTTGGGTAGAGGATTTCAGTATGATTTTCATATTGTAATTAGTTACTCTTATTTAATTAAAGTTATGGTTTGTTGATTATTTAATTAAAATTGTGTTAAAAACAGGATAGTATGAATACAGTGGCTTGCCTAGCTACTACGAGTAGGCGCCATCACGATCCCGATATTGGGGGAAAATCCGGGTCGTGACACTTAGGCTTTTATTGTATATTACTAAGAATTAAACTAATTTCAGAACTAACCACTTTGATTGAATTTTATAGAGTTAGCCAGTTTTAACACTGACTAATCTATTGTTATTTCAATTTTAGCCACTTTTATGTTATTTTCATTTTAATCTAATTGAACTACTTTTATGTTTCAAAATTAATCAACTTATACAGTTAACTCTCTAAACAGCTATAACCAATATCACCTAAGAGCATATTAAGCTTAATTGCAGTCTAATAACATGAAACTATTACAAATATAACCTTTTCATATCAAATTTGCACACATAGCCACAATAATCAGAATCATTTGCCATTTAACCAAAACTCAGAGGAAAATTTGAATATTTTTTAATTTCAGTCAAATAACTTCATAATTCAGATTTCAAGTAGAGCATATCAGATTTGACATAATATGCATACTCAGAATATTCTCATGTTAAAGACTAGCAGAAAACCCTAAAGTGCTCGAGCAAATATAGTCAAGTGTAATCGCCAGCTAACAATAGACTAGTGAAGCATGTTATTAACAAAGATAAGCTAATAGAAACAGGTTATAACAAGAATCATAAAAGATAAAATGAAGAGAAGACGAATAAAATCTAACATGCAAACATTCAAAATATAACAGAAAATAACACGAAACATGTTCATCAACCAAAAAATAGAAAAACAGAGGGTCGGGGACTTAGCTCGCACGATATGTCTCCTAAGCTTCCCCATTTTGTTTCCTTTTCTTGTTCTTTTTCTTCTCTTTTCTTTTCTTTTCTTTTCTTTTTCAGTTTCCTTTTCTTTTCTTTTCTTTTCATACTTCAGACATGAATTCTTTATTGGTTTTAACAGAAGGAGTAGATTTGGAGATGTAAAAGAAAGAATATTTGGTTTGGGGTTTGGTTTGAGTCGACCGGAGTTGGGGTTCCGGCAACTCATTTTTGGATATTCGAACAGTTTTAGTAAGATTCAAAGGAAATGGTTTATGTAGGGTTATAGATCAAGAGAAGGGGGTTTTGGGGTGTTAATCTGGAGAGCAATGTCAAAAAGGATGGTGGTCACCAGAAAAGAACTCCGGTGATCCGATTTTCAAGATTTGGAGGTTTTGAGGTTTTCTTGGTTTTCTATGGTGGCTTTGGGTTGAGGAGTGAGATGGGAGAGGTTTTGGGGTAAGGGGGTGGCCGGAGACTGCCATGAACGGCAGCAGTCTCCATAGCTGACGAGGTTAAGAGAAGAGGAAGACGAAGCATCAGGCAGCTAGGGTTAGGAATAAGAGAAATGGCCGGTCTCTGAGAGAGACCTGGCCTTTTATACCTGTAACGCTTGATCAATTCCTAGCCATTGGATCATTGTTGATCAACAGCCAGGATCTAATATTCTAAAACGATGTCATTCAATTTAAAATGAAGACTGACTCTTCTCCGTTAGATCATAATAAATGGACGTCTCAGATTCAATACCAAAACTATATTAATTTAATTAACTTTCCAGATTAATCCTCAGCCGTTGGATTAGATAAACGAACGGCTTAGATTTTTTGTCACTTAATCAGATGGATCGGACTTCCTCAATTAATTGGGCCAATGCATATGGGCCTGGTCAAATGACCCAAATGTGTATTTTTTATATTTTTTCATGTATGTTTATTATTTTTATGTATTTTCTTATTGTATTTTATCCTCTATTTTTATATTCCTTTTCAATTATTCAAATTCTTTTAATTTCTTATTTTCTCCAATTTTTCTGATATTTTTTGCCATTTTTTGCTATTTTTTCTTATTTTTCGGTATACATATATATGTATTTTTGTAAATTTTCTTTTAAAAATCTTTTATTTGTAACAATTATACTTAACCTATTTTTTTAATTTTCTAATTTTCATATTTAATTTTTTGTCACGACCCTAGTTCACCAATTGTGAACATGTCGTGATGGCACCCAGTCCCCATGACTAGGTAAGCCTAACACGTTGCGGAATATACAAGTTATAAACATCTAAATAAGAAACAGTGGAAAAATAGCATAAAAAGATATGTAATTCATGTCGCTTGGCACATACATCCGTCACACAGTAAATAAAACACTACCAAGATCCGGAACCCTACGGTAACACAGACTAAAAGGGAAATACAACTGTGGCTCTATGTGTAAAAAGTATCTAGCAACGAAATGAAGAAACATGTCGACTAGTAATACTAGAATAGAAGGGAAGCCTCCGGATCCGCGGACGTAGCAGATCATTCCTCGAAGTCTCCCAAAAAGCTGCGGAATCACCTAGTACGAGCCTGCTCTGATGTACCCGGATCTGCACAACAAAAGTGTGCAGAAGAGTAGCATGAGTACACCACGGCGGTACTCAGTAAGTGCCAAGCCTAACCTCGATGGAGTAGTGACGAGGAAGGTCAGGGCCCTACTGAGAAACAAATAATATAATGATAATAACAATAGTAAGCAGTTTAAATGATAATAATTTCCGAAATTAACAACAATAAATGATTACTACAAACGTCTACAATTAAGCTAACAACAAATAGTCAACTCAATAAAACCAGTCCAGGACCTGTGGGAATCGAACCCACAGTCCCATTCCCAGTACCTCTGGGTCTCCGGGAATCGAACCCGCAGCCCATGCCTCAATAAATCTCAGGATCTCCGGGAATCGAACCCGCAGTCCCTACCAATAATGCAGGATCTCGGGAATTGAACCCGTAGTCCATATTTCAATAACTCAGGATCTCGGGAATTGAACCCGTAGTCCATATTTCAATAATTTCAGGATCTCGGGAATTGAACCCGTAGTCCGTATTTCAATAATCTCAGGATCTCGGGAATTGAACCCGTAGTCCATATTTCAATACAAGTAAAAGGAATACACAGAGAGAAGTATAATATGGTTAACTATAACTTCGCCGATAGACAACGCCAGCGATTACCAAGAAAACTCAAGTAAGACAATTAGGCGACTAGACAATTAAACACTATCTAATCATGCTCTTCTAACTACCACCGGGTAGGAATATCGAATTTAACGGCTAAAAACAAGAATGTCACTCATTGAACATTTTTAAGTAAAGCATGTGTTCAACAACCAGCGCATGTACACGCCCGTCACCTCGCGTACAAGGCATTTAAAATATCACAATAATATCCTAGGGGTGAAAGTCCCCCACACGAGGTTAGACAAGCCACTTACCTCAATTCCGGTACAAAACCGCTAAGAAATAACCCTCTTGCCGCGAATGTCGGCCTCCACAAGTGTAGTATCCGATAAAAATCAATAGAATCACATCAAAATAGGCCAATTGGGCATTACCCAATCAAAATAACTCAAAATGCACCAAAACCCACAAGTTGCCAAAATCCGACTTTCGGTACGCTTATCGAAAATTCACGAAAATTATATATTCGGGTTCCTTATCTCAATACGAGTCTAGGCATATAAAATTTACCAAAATCGGACTCCATTTGCCCACTCAAATCGGAGATTTTCTAACATTTAGGCCTAGGGCTCAAACCCACCTTTAATCTTCCAATTTCAGGTGAAATAATCACGGATTTCATGATAAACCAACGAATTAAGGTCAAGAAACTTACCCCCGATAATTTCCCGATGATATCCCAGCGTTTCACCTTCAAAATCCTCTCTTGGAGCTCAACAATGGCGGTTTTGGTGTGTTAGGCCGCGACTGAAATGTTCTGGACTTAAAGTCACTGCCAGGCCATTTTACTCTACGCGATCGCAGCACTAGGCTTGCGATCGCGATGCACAAAATATGGGCGGCCTAATTTTCCTCTACGTGATCGCATGACCCTGGACGCGATCGCAGTGAACAACTCAGCAACACTACGCGATCGCAAACGTACTAACGCGATCGCGAAGAACAAACTCGTCCGGCTCCCCAACTACCCTACGCGATCGCATAATCCCTCACGCGATCGCACTGCTTCCGACCAATACCCTACGCGATCGCATACTCCCTCGCGCGATCGCACTGGTTCAACCTCCAGACTTACGCGATCACAGAGCTCAGGATTTCTCCCTTACGCGATCGCATCCTAGGCATCGCGATCGCGATGCATTACCACCACACCTTACGCGATCGCATGGCCATCTCCGCGATCGCGGAGAGCAAAATTGCTCTACAATTATTGCAGCAGAAACAGCAGTGCCTTTTGGCACAAATTGGTCCGTTTGGACCCCCGAATTCATCCCGAGGCTCCCGGGACCCCAACGAAAACCACCAACATACTCCAAAACATGATATGAACTCATTCAAATCATAAAAACACGTCTAACAACATCAAAACCCATAATTCACATCGAATTCAAGCCTAAATTTCTTAAAACTTTCCGAATTGCTCATTCGATCAAAAACCCGACCAAACGACGCCCGAATGACCTGAAACTTTGCGGACATATCCAAATTCACATAACGAAGCTACAGAAATTGTCGGAATTCCATTCCGACTCCCGGATCAAAATCTCACCTATCGTTCGGATTCGCCAAAATTTCAACCTTCGGCATTTCAAGCCTAATTGAGCTACGGACCTCCAAAATACATTCCGAACGCCCTCCCAACCCCAACATCACCTAACAGAGCTAATGGAACCATCGGATTTCCGTTCCGAGGTCGTCTTAACACCGTTCCGGCTACGGGCCATTTTCTAACTTTAAAGCTCTCATTTAGGGACTAAGTGTCCCAAAATACTCCAAATTTCAGAACCGACTCTCCCGGCAAACCACAATAGCATAAATGAACTTGGGGAAACAGCTAAATTAAGGATTGGGGCGTAATTTTCTAAAACGACCGGCCGGGTCGTTACATTTTTCACTCGCACAAATGTATTTTATTTCAAACAAACATGTAATTGCACACAAAAAATATTATTTATTTAATTTTGGAATTTTATTGATTAGGGTAAACATCACGTGCTCACAGCTGCCCCTCTTTGCTCGGGATCACGAAGAGTTTCAGTGCAAAGACAAGTGAGCAGTAATGAGAGATTTTTGCACATCGGCATATTCCGTGAAAGCATTTTTGAAAACCTTTTGACCGCACCCTGCCTCAGAGGTTGCCTACATATCCTGGGCTAAACAGGAATCGGGTCAGTGTAGTTAGGGAAGGTCTGGTAGTTTAGAACTACCAAGACTTTGGTGTTGCATTGCTATTGCTATGACTACTCACTTACTCCTTATTACACCAGGGGTGAAAAATGTAAAATGAAGAAGCTATTATAAGCTATAATGCTACGAATTACAATGGTTCCTATCTACTTCTTGTCTTCTTATTCTTCTTTGTCTCTTTTTCCTTGATTTTTGTGCTACCATCCTTCTTTTTTGTTGATTTTCTTTTCTTGATTTCTCTCTTTTTGTGTAATTTTCAATGGTACTCCTTGCCTTCAAATTGCTACCTGCTTAAAACAAAACAACAAAACTTTTTCCTCTGCCCAGTGTGGGCTTTTTCTCATGTTACGGTGTTACTCATATTAGCTAACACATATCAAAATTTGCAGAAATTAAAATTGCAGAAATGTATTCCCTTGTTATACAGGTGGGCACCTGAACAGAAATTAAAAATTGCAAAAATGTATTCCCTTGTTATACAGGTGGGCGCCTGAACAGAAATTAAAAATTACAGAAATGTATTCCCTTGTTATACAGGTGGGCGCATGAACAGAAATTAAAAATTGCAGAAAAGTATTCCCTTGTTATCCAGGTGGGTGCCCGATGCATGAAATGCGAATGCAAAAAAGTATTCCTTTGTTATCCAGGTGGGCGCCTGATGCATGAAATGCGAATGCAGAAAAGTATTCCCTCAGTTTGATAACTGGGGTGTGAATTTAAAAAGATGATACCTTCTTGTTGTTTTTGGTATTTTCTTGCTTGATTGAGCGAATCCTCCTCTACAGATTCCTCCTTTTATTGTTGGGCTTTCGTTTTATGTTTTTCTTTCTTTTCACATTGGTCACCTTCACTTTAAAGTGATTAGTGACAATTTGTTCCTGTCTAAATCAAAGAACAATCTTATTAGTTGTAAATTGCTGGCAACTGGCATTTGCTGCTTATGCCTTTTATTGTCTTCCTCTTTTGCTTTTCTTCCGCTATGCGGCCTTTCAGTTGTCTTCCTTTGTAAACTCTTTTTGCATTTTCTTTGTTTTTCTCCTTTTTTTATTTTCTTTGGCTCTGATCGTCGTCCTTCTTTATTTCGTCTTTCTCTTTTCTTTTCTTTAACCCAGCGTTATTTCACCTCTTATCATGAGAAGCTGCTAGTTAGCTTTCAATGGAAAAATTGGCTTTTCAATCAATGAAATGCAGAAATAAACGAATTTTAAAAAGGTACGGGTGATTTGGAGTAGTGATAGGACTTATCTAGGTATGTTGGCGGATTCTTCTGACCATGCCATGTATTTAAATTTCGACCTAGTCTGTCCAATCGAATTACCATTATTTCAACTCCAACTTTATTTCAACCCAAACCGATCTTATTTTTGTTTTCCTTTTCCCAAAATAGTCCTCACAGTCGCCTTATGATGCCATTAAAGGTTTTTCACCAATAAGACTCTCTCATTTATTTCTCTCAAAACTCGACATCGCCTTACAGTGCCGGTAAAGGTTTTCACTGATAAGACTCTCTCATTTTTTTATTCTCTCAGCCTCACAATCGCCTCACGGTGCCGGTTAAGGTTTTCACCAATGAGACTCTCTTATTTTTTTTATATTTTGCTTTTGTCTTTTTGTTTTTTGAACCACTGAAATTGTCCATGCCATGTGCTCCTTTATTCTTATTGTATTGTCATTTTCTTGAAATTGATTAGAAGGTCTTTCTTTAGACCGTAATATGGCTTTTGGATGGGTTCAGAAAGAAGGATATAAAGGCTCAAAATTTACGAGGGTTTAAAAATATTTACAACTCTCGTTTATAAAACGTAACATCTGCCCCAGTTTCAATATGTGGAGGATTTTTAGATCTTTTCTTTATTGTGACTGAACCTCAGTGAGGCTGCCTACGTACCCTTTCGGGATCAAGTCAGACGTAGTTCAAACTATGCCATTAATTCATGGTTTCATTTGACTTTTTCCCGATTTCTTTGTCTTTTTCTTTTGTTTGCATTTGCTTTTGTTTGCATTTGCTTTTTTTTTTATCATCATTTTCCATTTTTCATTTTTCTACTTTTCTCTTGTATCATAAGCAACTCCGAGAAAGGGGTATGAAAGAATAGATCGAACAAGGCTCAACGGGGATGTCAATGGATAAAGTGTTTGGATAGAGAATAAAATGCCTTCATCATTTCATTTCTGAAATCACAACAAATACAATTATACAAATAAAAAGCAATCATACATAATACCTCTTGACTGCATCTGAATTGATAGCAGTCTCTACGCATTTTCCTTCAACATCTATCAGATATAGGGCTCCATTGGACAACACCTGTGATACCATGAACGGTCCTTGCCAGTTTGGTGCAAATTTGCCTTTCGCTTCAGCCCAATGCGGCAAGATACGCCTCAATACCAATTGTCCTACTTCAAATTTCCGAGGACGTACCCTCTTATTAAATGCTCTAGTCATTCTCCGTTGATATAAATTCCCATGGCAAACTGCTACTAACCTCTTCTCATCAATCAGATTTAATTGTTCCAACCGGGCTTTTACCCATTCATCATCATCGATCTCAGCTTCAGCTATGATTCGAAGAGATGTTATCTCAATTTCTACGGGTATAACAACCTCTGTTCCATACACCAATGAATAGGTGTGGCACCAATCGAAGTACGTACTATTGTGCGATAACCCATAAGAGCGAAGGGTAACTTCTCATGCCATTGCCTTGACTCTTCCACCATTTTCCCAAGAATCTTCTTTATATTCTTGTTTGCAGCTTCTACTTCTCCATTTGCCTTTGGTCTGTAAGGTGTAGAGTTACGATGCAAGATTTTAAATCTTTGACATGCTTCCGCCATGAGGTGACTGTTCAGATTTGCCCCATTGTCTGTGATAATTACTTTAGGAATTCCGAAGCGGCATATGATATTTTCATGCACGAAATCCACCACGGCCTTCTTCGTCACTGCCTTGAATGTCTCTGCCTCCACCCATTTGGTAAAATAGTCAATCGCGACCAAGATAAATCTGTGTCCATTAGAGGTTGCAGGCTCTATTGGTCCAATGACATCCATGCCCCAGGCAACAAATGGCCATGGTGTAGACATCGTATGTAATTCATAAGGTGGGGAATGAATCATATCTCCATGTACTTGACATTGGTGGCATTTCTTCACGTATCTAATACAATCCCATTTCATGGTGAGCCAATAATATCCTGCTCTCAGTATCTTTTTTACTAAAACATACCTGCTCATATGAGGTCGGCACGCTCCCGCATGTACCTCAGTCATAATCATGTCAGCTTGTTGCGCATCCACACATCTCAGCAATCCCAAATCTGGCGTTCTTTTATATACAATTCCTCCACTAAGGAAAAAGCCATTTGCTAATCATCTTATAGCCCTCTTCTGATCTCCAGTGGCTTGTTCTGGGTACTTTCCTGTCTTCAAGTATTCCTTGATATCATGATATCACGGTTCTCCATCTAGTTCTTCTTCTACAGCAAAACAATAAGCATTTTGGTCATACACCTGTATTTGAAGTGGATCTATATAGGCTTTATCCAGATGATTTAACATAGAGGATAATGTGGCAAGAGCATCTGCTACTTCATTGTGCATTCTTGGGATGTGTTTAAACTCTATAGATTGAAATCTTTGGGATAGTTCGTGTAGACAATGTCGATAATGTATTAATTTCAAATCTCTTGTCTCCCATTCTCCCTGAATTTGATGTATCAAAAGATCTAAGTCACCCATGACCAAAATCTCTTGAACACCCATATCTATTTCCATCCTCAATCCCAATATACACGCTTCATATTCGGCCATATTGTTGGTACAGAAAAATCGAAGCTGAGCGGTAACGGGATAATGCTGACCCATTTCTGAAATAAGTACTGCTCCAATTCCAACTCCTTTACTGTTGACGGCTCCATCGAAGTACATTCTCCATCCTGGCTTGTCACTTTGCTCTATTTCTTTAACATTTATTGCCTCTTCATCCGGAAAATATGTCTTTAGCGGCTCATATTCATCATCCACTAGATTCTCTGCTAGATGATCTGCAACTGCTTGCGCCTTCATTGCCGTACGTGTTACATAGATGATGTCAAATTCTGTGAGCAGAATCTGCCATTTAACAAGTCTTCCTGTAGGAATGGGCTTCTGAAATATATACTTCAATGGATCTAACGGTGATATCAGATATGTAGTATAAGCTGACAATTAGTGTTTCAGTTTCTGAGCAACCCAGGTTAATGCACAACACGTTCTTTCCAACTGAGTGTATTTTACCTCATAGGATGTGAACTTATTGCTGAGGTAATATATCGCCTGCTCTTTCTTTCCAGTCTCATCATGCTGCCCCAGTACGCAGCCAAAAGAGTTGTCTAGCACTGTCAAATACAAGATCAGAGGTCTTCCCGGTTCCGAAGGAACTAACACTGGAGGATTAGCCAAATATTCTTTAATCTTATCAATGGCTTCTTGGCATTCATCGGTCCAATTTACCGCTACATCTTTCTTCAACAACTTGAAAATAGGCTCACATGTTGATGTCAGCTGAGCAATGAACATGCTAATATAGTTCAGCCTGCCTAGTAAGCTAATTATTTCCTTTTTGTTCTTCGGTGGAGGCAAATTTTGGATTGCTTTTATCTTTGACGGATCTAATTCAATACCATGCCGGCTTACTATAAACCCCAATAACTTCCCGGAAGGCACCCCGAAAGCACATTTTGCTGGACTGAGCTTAAGATTATATCTTCGGAGCCTCTGAAAAAACTTCCTCAAATCTTTGACATGATAACATTGCTTTTTGGACTTAATGATGACATCTTCCACATACACTTCTATCTCTCGGTGCATCATATCATGAAACATAGTGGTCATTGCCCTCATATATGTAGCTCCGGCATTCTTCAACCCAAACGGCATCACTCTATAACAATATGTATCCCTAGGCGTGATAAAGGCTGTCTTTTCTACGTCTTCTTCGTCCATTAGGATCTGATGATAACCCGCATAACAATCTACAAAATAGCCAATTTCATGCTTGGCACAATTGTCAATCAGTATATGGATATTTGGCAATGGAAAATCATCCTTTGGACTAGCCTTGCTGAGGTCTCTGTAGTCAACATACACCCTAGTCTTTCCATCTTTCTTTGGAACTGGCACAACATTTGCTAACCAGGTGGGGTATTTAGTGACTCGTATCACCTTTGCCTCAAATTTCTTATTAACCTCTTCTTTTATTTTCACGTTGATGTTCTTCTTAAACTTTCTTAGCTTCTGTTTTACCAGTCGACATTCCGGATAAATGGGCAATTTATGTACCACCAGATCAGTGCTGAGTCCGGGCATGTTATCATAGGACCAAGCAAATATGTCCTTATATTCATATAATAACTTGATTAGATCTTCTCTGAGGGAAGCCTCTAAATGTACACTGATCTTTGTTTCCCGGACGTTATCCTCACTTCCCAGATTAATAGATTCTGTCTCATTTAAGTTCGGTTTAGGTTTTTCCTCATCTTGATTCAAATCTTTACTGATTTCCTCCAATATTTCCTCATATTCATATTCTATTTCACTTTCATTTTCAATTTCTTGTATAACTATTCGATTGTCAAGACTGGACCGGGAATCCTTAATGCATGACATATCATCAGAATCAGTGAATATTGAACTGTACAAAAAGAAAAAATAAAATAAGGCAAAAGTGAAGAAAGAAAAAGAAATTGCATTTCATTGATATTTTTTTTCAAAAATATAACAGAGGTTGGATACATTTGATTTCAATGGGGGTGTGGGATTACAAAATAAAATAGCTTTGGGAAAGATGAAATATTTTAAGGCTAACTACCACAACTCCCTCCTGATTTGAAGAGGAGTAGCTTCACAATTATTAAGTGCAGCGTTGGGTCCCACGTACTGGACATCCATCCTACTCGTCCCCTCACCTATCTCCAACATGTTTACATCCTCGAACATCATTTCAAACCTTGCGAGAAGCTCTGCATCCGGCCGTATTTCAACATAACTTGGCACAACAGTTGTCAAGTGTCTTCATGTACCAGGCCTAGTAAAGGTGTCGGATAATTTTAAAAATTGGTTTCGGAAAGGTCCAACTTTTCTTCTTCATTCTTTTGGCTCTTTGGACGTCTGCATGAGTAGGCTTAAAACCCAGGCCAAAGGTGTCATTATTTCCCGGCAAGTGGACAGGTTGTGTTATCCCTTGTAAAGTTATCCCCAAACCTTTTCCCGGTGTGAACCCATTTCTGATCATTTCTTTAGCCACCATTACTGTTGTAGGAGCCACTGTAGGAATTGGCATGCTCTCCCCTTCGGATATCTTGTTGACTACCACAGCATCCATCTCCTGATATACCCATGGGCCCTTGTCCACTTCAGTTTCTTCAAAAGACATTATGGTGTTACATACATCATCATGTCCATGCACTATGATTTCCTGCTGTTCCCATTCGAATTTTACCATCTGGTGCAGTGAAGATGGTACAACTTTAGCTGCATGGATCCACGGATATCCCAATAACAGATTACAAGAAACAACGACATCTAACACTTGGAACTCCATGGTGAATTCCACCGGTCCAATGGTAACTTCCAACACAATGTCCCCCAAAGTATTCTTGCTTCCTCTGTCATAGCCCCGTACACACACACTATTTCGACGGATTCTATCAGGATTAATCTTTACCTTTCCTAGAGTTGAGAGTGGACAAATGTTTGCGCTTGACCCGTTGTCTACTAGGACCCAGATAACCACAGATTCTTCGCTCTTGACAGTAAGATAAAGTGATTTGTTGTGTTCCATCCCTTCAAGTGGCAATTCATTATCCGAGAATGTTATCTTGTTTTTCTCAAAGATTTTGTTTGTGATCTTTTCAAGATGGCAGACTGAGATTTTCTCGGGGACATGTGCTTCGTTCCGAATTTTCATTAACGCCTTCCTGTGCTCTTCTGAATGGATTAACAATGAAGGCAATGAAATTTGTGCAGGCGTTCTCCTCAACTGCTCTACTATCGAATAGTCTTGAGCTTTCATCTTTTTCAAAAACTCTTCTGCTTCTTCTTCAAAAACCGCTTTCTTCACATGATTAGGATTCTCCTACACCACTTTTGTTTTCCTCAACTCTTCCGGGGCAAAGCATCGCCTGGAACGAGTTAGGCCATGTGTTTCATTGACCTCTCCTATAACCTCCTTTCCCCTGTACGTCACTGTGACTTTGTTATAGTTCCACGGTATGGCTTAGAGTGTCTACAATTGGCATTTGCACCACCGATTTAATGACTACAGGTTCCACGTATGCTCCCTTTACTGTCAACAATGACTTAGCTCCTGGCACGATTATTTTCATTGTTTCAACCACTGGTTACTTTTTCACTAGAAACTCGGTTGTTGCTTTCTCTTTCTCAACCTCTCTTTCCACTTTGCTACTGGCTTATCATCATCACCGATTGGGATGGTTTCTTACTGTTTTCTCCGTGTTCCAACTCTATCATGTGCATCTCATGATGGGCTGGTATTGGGTTTTGTGTAATATTAGGAGTTTCTGGAGCCTGCACCTCGATCCTCCTAGTATCAATGAGCTCTTGTATAGTGGATTTCAAGTGCCAACACTTTTCAGTATCGTGCCCCGGTGCCCCTGAACAATATTCACATCTGACTGTTTGGTCAATGTTTCTAGGTGGTGGGTTTGGAAGTTTTGGTTCAGTTGGGCTTAGCATCCCCAACTCTTTCAGGCGATGATAAAGACTGGTGTAAGACTCCCCCAGTGGAGTGAATGTTTTCTTTGTTTGGGCTCTATTCCTCACTTCCGGATCTGGACGGAAGCTGGGTCTGTTTGGATTTTTATATGTTCTGTAAGGTGGGTAGGTGTTTTGTGTGTGGTAGACGTTTTGTGGGGTTTGGGCTCGCCATACATGTGGAGGGGGTGGGTAATGTTGAGCTTGTGGGACAGAATAATGTGGAGTGGTGGGTGGATAATATGGTGGAGGTGGATTCTAAGGTGCTGGTGGGTATGGTTGGTATGGGCGAGGTGGGTGATGGTATGTATTTTGGCCTCGAGACCACAATATACTTTCAACAACTGCAACCTCCTCCCTCTTCTTTTTACCGATAGATCCCCCATTTCTGATTTGTATTGCCTGATTCGTGGCCTTAATAGCCGAAAAGCTCATGATCTTATTGGTTTTCAATCCCTCTTCTACGAAACTTCCCATTTTCACCACTTCATTAAAAGTTTTACCAATAGTTGATACCAGATGACCATAGTAAGTAGGCTCTAAGGCTTGTAGAAAGCAGTCCGCCATTTCTGTTTTGCTTCATATGAGGGTCGACTCATGCTGCTTGTTCCCTCCATCTAAAACCGTACTCCTGGAAACTTTCCCCAGGCTTCTTCTCCATTTTTGTTAGCGACAGCCTGTCTGGAGTTATCTCCAAATTGTACTGGAGGTGGTTGGCGAATGACTGAGCTAGATCATCCCAGATGAACCATCTGGTGTGATCCTGACGAGTATACCACTCCAGCGCAGAACCGCTCAAACTCTGGCTAAAATAAGCCATCAACAGTACATCTCTTCCCCCTGCACCCCGCATCTTGCTACAATAACCCCTTAGATGGGCTACCAGATCCCCATGTCCATCGTACATATTGAACTTAGGTAACTTGAATCCAGCCGGGAGCTGCACTTCTGGAAACAAACACAAATCTTTATATGCGACGCTCACTTGGCCTCCTAACCCTTGTATGTTACGGAAAGATTGTTCTAAACTTCTCATCTTTCGTGCCATCTCTTCTTGCTCCAAGTTCCTGACGGGCTTTTCTTCCGTCATATCCATAAATGGGGTATAGGAGTGGTGCTGCCTGAATGTTGGCTCCGGTGGATAGTAATGTGTGTCTTGCACACGGAACACTAGTTCACTTGACGATTTATGCAGAGCAACAGGTGGTGGTGCCACATATACTAGGGCGACTTGAGGTAGTTGAAGTGGAATCTATTTGGATAGTGGTGGTGGTGCCTGTGAAATTGTGGCATAGTAGTGTTGGTAATTTGGTTACGTGGAGGATGAATTCATGGTAGGTGGTTCAGGATTAGGATTTGCGGGAGGGACATATGCTGGATTGACTGGATATGTGGGCAAAGGTTGACCCCTGGACCAGGCTTGGTACATTTTCGACATTTGCTACTTTATATTATACATTTCCTCTTTCATACCCGCAACATCTAGAACCTCTTCTTCCTGTACTGGGTCCATGATGGTAGGTTCAATCTCCTGAGTAACAGCCTTAGACATACTTTTGAACGTGTATGATGATGTGCCAGAATGCTAGTTGCCAGCTGAAATCTGATACTTATCAACAACAAAACTCGTTAATAGTTAGTTCATAAGGGGTAAAATGTAACGATTAAAATCACAACTTTTGCCCTTGAACACTATGCATCATTCCGGAATTTATTCCTCTTTGAACCACCATTCCTTTTCCTCTTTTTCCTTTTCCTTTTCTATTCATCTCTTTTTTTCTTTTTCTTCTTTTCTGTTTTTTTATTTCTTTCTATTTTTTTCTTTTTCATTTTCAATTTTGCTTTTCCGTTCCTACATATTTGCCTATCGCCCAGACAATTGATATAAAGCGGAAAAAGAATGATAACACCTTCTTTTGAACTTTTCATTGATACTCAATAACATTGATTACAAAATGATGTTGTGCTACTAATGCAAAAGGAATACAAATACAAAATGCATGCCCTACGAGTACATTAATGCTCCTAGTGCCCGCGAGACGTCGTTCGGTTTTGCTGCGGGCCTATATGCTAATCCACTTTGGAGTTTATCTAGGTCAGACATGACTTGCTTAACAAAGAACTTTACTACTGATGCGAATGTTGCCTGGGACATATCTTCACACAATTGGCATTTTCTAGTAATGTGCTGAGCAATATTGACGATTCTTTCTCGAATGACCCCTTTTTCTTGAAGCAGCCTGCTGATCTGTTTGGCGCGAGTGTCTAAGGTTTGTTGGTTATCTTTATGTAGTTGTTGTAACTCAAATTCTAACCGAGCCATAGCCGAGTAACAATGCTCTCTCTCTTCTTCAAACTCTTTGATTATCTTACTACTTTTGACTGCGGTTGTAATGACTTTCTTTCTCAATCGAGCTACCTCAACCTAGGGTTTATCTTGCAATTGCTGAACCATTCTAGCTCTTTCCTCGGCATCTTTGGCAAGTTGTCTCCGAACCCTGACTAACTCCTTTTCTGCTTTATCAAGATCAAAGTTGTAGTTATTCACTTTGCGCCGAAGATTTTCAATCAATTTCTCATCTCGGGCTAAGCGGACTGGGGTCTCGGATGTAATTTTTCATTTTTGCAATTTGAGCCTTTAAGATTTCATTCTCTTTTCTCAGGTGCTTCTTTTCTCCTTCGTCAGATGCTGCTTGTAAACCGCTCTCGAATTGGAGATCTCGAAATTATTTCTCTAGCAAGATAATCTTGGCTCTATACTCATTTTCTCTGGCCACCCAATTTCTGTACTCCTTAGACTGCTCGGCCAAATCTTGAATGTGAGGCCTTTTCAGTGGTCTATCATGCTCGACATCCCGACGATACTATGCGGCATACCCTGGCGATACGTATCCCTGAGCTCGGTTTCCCACACAAGTGTCTACCTTCAAGTTTTGACATTCATTCCAAATCTGTCGGATCTTTGCTTCCGGGAACTGTCCATCCAGACTAATCTCTACTGCTTGTAAGCTGAGGTCCCCATATTTTGGTATAACTTGATATCTCCCAATCCGTCGTAGTACCCTGTACAATGCATAAGGATGAATGCTTTTTAGACCCATGATCAAGAAATGCAACCCTTCTGTTGGCATGTACATCACCTCATCGAGGGGCAACCATCCGTATGCCTAATCAATTTGGCTAGAGGTCAACGATCGCAAGTATGATGTCCAACCTTTTGCTCCTTCCGGTAGCTTAACTTCTTTTGTTCTCATATAAAACTCTTCAATGCACGTCTTATTAGATGACCTATAACTTGAGAACGGAGGATGACGACACAAATGTTCTATCAACCAAATCTGCAGAATCAAATTGCAACCCTCAAAAAAGTCATGCCCCGCTTTACAGGATGTGAGGGCACGGAAGATATCAACTATAATCATTGGCGCCAGTGTAATATTATCTTGCACAAGAAGAGTGCTGGCTGCCCCGGTGACCTTTATATCAATGTTTCCATCTTTTCTTGGGAATATGATTAGCCCAAGGAACGCCACTATAAAGGCAAATCGCCTATGCTCCTCCCACTTGACTCGGTTAGATTTACTACAGAGCTTGTTCGTAGGGTCATTGAATCCCTCGATATGTCCATATCTGCTGTAGATGAAATTTAAAGAACAAAACCCATTAGCCAAGTCTTCGTTGTAGACGTTCCTAGCAATCTTCAGAGAATCAAGGAATTTGTGCACTGTTATCGCCCTTGGAGCCACCGGGTATTTCTCTTTCAGGGGAACCTCATCTTTCCCGATATAGTAAGCAATTTCCTCTAAGGTAGGAGTTAGCTCGAAGTCTGAGAAGTGTAGAACATTATGTGTGAAATCCCAGCATGTGACAAGGGCCCGAATTATATCACCACGAGGAATTATGTCCATCAATCCCGTAAGGTCTTTTAAATAGCATTTAACCCAATTTTGTCCTTCTTGACCCATATCGTTCCACCAAAGTCTCAACTCCAAAGGGATTTTATTCATTAAAGTGAAGGGTTCATTCTGTACTATGCTCATCCTGCACATTTATTAAAAGCGATTTTATTCAGAAAAAGGAAAAATATTTTTCAAAGACAATTTTCATTTTTTGAAAGAATTATCCTTTTCAGGCTTTTATTTTACAAAAGAAAAGACATGATTTTCGAAGTGGCCATTTTTGCCAAAAAAGTCTTCCGGCGTCCTTTCGGAACATTCAGCTATTTCCAAAAATAGTGATTGCCTCGATTATTTTGAAACTAAAATATTTTTTGGTCATTTTCTAAAAGGGTGGTTGGACCCGTCAAGGGTTGTCTACGTATCCCACCTAATGGTAAGAATCAAACATACGTAGTTCGGTCAGATTATTTGACCAATTATATTAACAACAATGTTTTGTCCTATTTTAAGATTTTATTTTTGAATTTTCCAACAACTCTTCGCTAATATCTTAATGTCTCTTTCTTTTTCCAGAATTTTTTCCTTTCTTTTGTTTTTCTCAGGAATTTTTCCGGTACGCATAATGATCCAAGATAATTAAAATGCAACATATAATATGCTCGATCTTTAATTACCGGGTCACCTGTCCTAGACGGACCCAACCCCTGTGTTGAGTCCCCTATGTCTTTTATGATGCAAATAATCATCCTAGACCTATGTTCAATATCTTATAGCTTCATATGGTGCTAGACCGTGTACCTGAATGGACAACTCGGATCGAGGAGGGGGCTTCGTACTGATGACCCGCGGGGTCATTCGGCTTTGTAACTTATTCGTCCTCTATTTCTTATTTTGGGTATAACTTAACAGTAAGGGGAGTCTCAACCAGTAAGCACATCCCCGGAGGTAAAGAAGAGAAGGGTTTTCGGCACAATTTTTATATATGCAATCCACATAATATTAAAGTGATAAAACATGTAGCATGCTGGTCAAAGCATGTAACAAAAATTAAATAATACCAAGAACGGCAATTCTAACGAGCTCGAATTCTTAAACCCTGAACCATAGTTCTGGGTTGCTTATCCCCAGCAGAGTTGCTAGAGCTGTCACACCTCCCTTTTTACTACCTTTTTGATTTCCCCGATTAAGAGAATAAGGTATACCTCGATATTATGAATACCCCGGGAAAGGATATAATAACAACGAGGAAGGAGTTTTTCCAAATAAAGAACAATCGGTTCGGGATTTTATTTATAGTTTCAGAGTCGCCACTTGAGAAAATAATGGTATCCCAAGTCACCGATTAATCCCGAATCCGAGGAAGTTGACTCTGTTTTTAATAGTCCGCGCAACGAGAAATACGGATAAGGAATTCTGTTAACCCGGGAGAAGGTGTTAGGCACTCCCGGATTCTGTGGTTTTAGTACGGTCGCTCAACTGTCATTCTTGGTTTTAGATGATTTATTACATGCCTTTTAACAATATGTATGTGTTTCAACTTGAATATTTTACGAATTGCGATGTCGTAAAAATGTATTTCGAGTCACACTGCAACCAGTACGCCTGTGACCTTTAATATGTTTCGGCTTCGCCGAGATTTACGATTTGAGTCACATCAAATGTGCACTCGTATTAGGGAAAGCATATGTTTAAAGTCATGCCTAAATCATCTATCGGCTTCTTAATCTTTTGAAAGGTTGTGAAATTAGCTATCAACCTTCCGAATCTATTATATAACTATTCATTTATATGGGGGCCCCGCTGTTTTGTTTTTAATGCGAGGCTCATCCCAATTGATTTTTTAGTTCATTCCTATATACATACTATGTTTTCTATTTTTTAGTTTTTCCCTAGTTTATTATTTTTCAGAATTTAAGTTCAAGCTTTATTTCTTATATTACATGTGCGTGGACTTTGGGCTCATTCTCAATAGATCAGTTTATGCGACTGGGTCTTAAAACCCAGAACACACAGTAGTAGTCTGTTAGAAGCCTATTTGCGCATTGATACTGTAAGGCCCCGTAAAATTTTTGTGCATAAGACCTAGTAGCTATGGTGTCATGGTCCGAATAATGTGTTAGGAATGCGTAGAATTCTTCGCGGCGAGCAAGCTCGCCGCGGTTCGGACCCTTGGTAGTGATTTAAGTTTCAAAAATGAAAAGAATAGATTTTTCCAGAAAAGTGTCAATTCTGCGGTCAGGAATGCGACCACAGATCTGCTACGCGGACCGCATTCCTGCCGAAGAGCTTAACAGAAGGTTTACAAAATTTGGTGTTGAGAATGCGGTCGATATGCGATCGCAGTATGGATCTGCGAACCGCAGATCTACCGCCTAAATTCTCGAAAGTTTTTGAGTGTCAAATCTACGGTGAATTCTGCGACCGCAGATCAAGAATGCGGACCGCATTTTGGTCGCATTCCGTAACAGAACTTATGTAAATTTTGAGGCAATTCTGCGGTCACTATGCGGACCGCATGTTGATTCTGCGATCGCAGATGCGACCGCAGAATTGATCCGGCCCAGGAATTTTATAAAATTCAACCCGACCTCTTCTTTAATATAACGCATTTCCCTTTCATTTTATCATATATTCTTACCAAAATTAGAGAGAGAAGAGAGGGATTTTAGAGAGAGAAGTCTTTCATCTTTAAAGATTGTTCCAACTACTTAGTTCAAAGGATTCTAGGGCAAAGATTCAACTTCCCCAAATTATTTCAACGTACAAACCCTAGCTATTTTCTCTAATTTTCAGTTTTAAATGGGAAAGGAGAGGTTTGCATATAATAGCTTTTGAAAATGGAATTTTACACTCATGCATGATTATTGAACTTGATTTTTAGTAAAAAGGAAGTGAATAGGCGTAAGAGTCTGCAAAACGAGGTCGGCAAAGATGGGGTAGCTTGGGTAAGCATAAAGTAGGAAGTTAACGGAAGAAAACTCGATACCAGGTATGTATGGCTAATTTTGATTCTTGTAAAATCGCCCATATGTGTGAAATTTGTTTGGTTCGTGTTAATTTGACAAATTGTGTGAAATTCTGGATGTTGTTGTTGAATATTTAAATGTGTTGTTGAACTATGAGTGATGTAATATGGGATATGAACCAGAAGACAAATGAGAGTTGAATTTGGTAATGAATTGTGAATAATGGTTATGAGGGTACATATGGTACCTTGTGGAAAACAAATGAAACACTTGAGGTGTGGTAAGTTGTTGAACATAACAGTATGAACATTCTCGATTTTGGAAACATTGTAATTTGGTTGTGTTATTGGTTTGAGAAGTAATTGAGAACATGAACCAATTTGTAAGTTGTTTATTTGAACTTGTTGTAATTGTGTGTCGTGCCTTATCTGTTGTTTGTGATTGTTGTGTTTAAAACTGTACGGTGGGATCGGGTTGCGCGCTGCAACATGAAGAAATAAGGTGTGGGTTGGGATGATAAGGGTGGCCGAGGAAATAAGGGTGGACGAGGTAATAAGGAAGCGATCAAAATCGCAAATGAAATTGATACAAAATCATTGATATGAAATTGTGAAAGGAGACAGCAGGAGAGTTTGCAACCTGTGGGGCACTGATTGCCCCTTTGTTTAACTACTTGTGATTTATGTGGTTGATTTGTTGTTGTTCTACTTGTTGACCTTAAATGTGTTTCGTGTTGAGTCTTGTGTGAAATGAGTAAAAGGTGGAAAACATGGTTAGCCGGCTTAATTGATCCTTGATGTAGTTTATTGGTTGTCTTGTCGTCATTATTCTTGTCTAACGGCTTGAGTTTACTTGGGACAAAGTTTGTCCATACATACCAGTACAATTCAAGTGTACTGACGTCCCTTTTGCCGGGCACTCTACATTCGTGTTATGATTGTAGGTGGATCAGTAGCAGGCACTTCAACTCATCGGCAGTAGTATCCTTCATCCTCCACTGCCCATTTTGGTGAGCCCTTTTTCTTCCTCGGGGCCCTATGTGGTTCACTCCACTTTTGTTCAGATTTCATTTTGGTTTTGTAAGGTATAGCCGGAGCCTTGTTACCGGCAAGTATTGTGTTCCCTTTTGTATCCAAGAGGCTCTGTAGACATGTAAACTGTGGGATTCCAGTCTTATGTATATATATTATGTTATGTCGGGCGTTGTAAAAACTGTAACCTTGTTAATGAATCACTCGTATGGCTATGTTTGTTTATTGTGAAATCATTTATGATTAGTAAGATATTTGGTAAATGAGAAATAAATCAACACAGGGGTAACGCGTGGGAATGAAAGGCACCCAGGTCCGCTTGACCGGGGCTACCCGGTCAGGCGCCGGTCATGTCCCTCGATTTGGGGCGTGATAGATACAGATCTGGCCTTCGCTCTTTATCGGGCCCAAACCGAATAAAATTGAGAAGGATAAACAGAAGCATAAATTCACCATATGTATACAAGTATTCAGAATCCGAAGGTAACAAAGTTCAAATTATTTTATTCAATGAAGAGAGGTAATACAGAGTTACAATGTCGATTTCAAACCTTAGTTGTCTACTGTGAATGAAGTCTAATTAACATATTTCTTTTGTTTTTATGTTTCACTAACTATTTTAAGCTACTGAATCTAATTACTCACTAGTTAACATTAACAGGACTATTACTTGATTAATACATTATTACTTGGCAGTATGCTAATCGTGATTACTCAGAATGTTCTGTGAATTAACTAATTGCATTAAACCTTGTACTAATTATATTACTCATTAGACTAACTATGATATGTGATTTCATATTTGATTTTCAATTTTCCTATACCTTCTTAATAGTTACTGAACTATTTGGATTGAACTGGCAAATACGGAATTGAACTAATTATCACATGCTAACTTTACCATTAATCTACCTGTTGTGAATTTACTTTTATACTAAATGAATCAGATTAATTGTTGACATACTTTAATTAACTAGGCGATTACTGTCATTATTGACTACACTATTCTACTTACTATGCTATTACATTGTTTCCAGCTTTGTTTGTGTCTCATATGAATCAGTTATACATTAATGCCCTACTGAATTACATGTTAACTAATCATAATCTAAATACAAAAAGACAAACTCAGAAAATAGAAACTATAGAGAATTTAACTTGTTTTATTCCTCCACTTCAATTCCAATTGCAATTACATGAGATTCAAGCTGTGTACATGATTCAGCAATAAAAATTGATGAGTCTAAGGGAGATGAAGATGAGAAATAAACAAGTAGATCACAGCAGTAATGCAATAGCGATGGAGGTGAATGAATCACAGCAACAAAATCAAATTCAGTAGTCGAGTATGAATTCTAGAACCAGCAAAGCAATACCTAGTAGAAGATCAGTAGAAAACCCAAACAACCAGCAAATAACAGAGGGAGTTCTACAGAGCTTCAGAACACTGCTTCGACTAATACCCAGAAAACTACCCTATGTATTACTCCCTCCGTTTCAATTTATGTGAACCTATTTCCTTTTTGGTCCGTGCCAAAAATAATGACCTATTTCCTTATTTGGAAATAATTTACCTTTATGCAATGATTTATAGCCACACATAATATTTTTGCCTCATTTTACATCACAAATTCAAAAGTCTTCTCTTATTTCTTAAACTCCGTGCCCAGTCAAATAGGTTCACATAAATTGAAACGGAGGGAGTATATTTTAGTGTATCTCTGAATTCATTCCAAAATCCAGCCTCTAATCAGGCTCTATTAAGGTCTATTTATAGATAGAATTGGTGAAATTTTGGGGGGAAATTTGAAAATGTTATTTCTAATTCCCTCCCCTTAATTCTTTTATTTGTTACACTTTAATACCTACTTCAGATTCAAATTTGCCTTCCAGCATGTGCTGGAAGGTTCTATTAGGTTCTATTTGAGGTGTATTACTAATATACCCTCACTTGCTAAGGTTATTAACTGATTTGCCTTTTTATTGGGTCTATTATGCGTTTTATTTTGTGCAATATTGCAGAAATACTAGGCCTAAATATCTTAAATGTCCTTATAGGCTCTATTAAATTTATAATTATGTCATTTTCATTTTCTTTTATACCCTTATTGTCAATTGTTATTTACCCGACCTTATCTAGGTCTGGGTGTTCTATTTTAACCCTTATTTAACTTCTGGCCACTTGTTATATTAGTCTTTAAGACTTAGCCATATTAGATTCTTAATTTTATTTCAATTTTAACCTCTTTTACGAGGTTTTCTTTTCATTTCTGTGTTAGAGTTAGTTTACAGGACTAGCCTGTTTATTGATTAAGGATCAAGCTTTTCAATTTTAGTCAGTCCAGTACTTGGACTTGGCTTTTTTTCAAAATTAAGCATTGTTATTCAATAGCCTCTTTAAGGCTAGTTTAAAACTTACAAGTCTAGCCATCTTAGGCTTTTATTGTCTATTACTAAAAGTTAAACTAATTTCAGAACTAACCACTTAGATTTAGACTTAGAATTTTACAGAGTTAGCCAGCTTTAACACTGACTAATCTATTGTTATTTCAATTTTAGCTACTTTTTATGTTATTTTCATTTTTAATCTAATTGAACTACTTTTATGTTTCAAAATTAATCAACTTATCTAGTTAACTGTCTAAACAGCTATAACCAATATCACCTAAGAGCATATTAAGCTTAATTGCACTCTAATAATATGAAACTATTACAAATATAACCTTTTCATATCAAATTTGCACACATAGCCACAAAAATAAGAATCATTTGCCATTTAACCAAAACTTAGAGGGAAATTTGAATATTTTTAAATTTCAATCAAATAGCTTCATAATTCAGATTTCAAGTAGAGCATATCAGATTTGACATAATAGGCATACTCAGAATATTCTCATGTTAAAGACTAGCAGAAAACCCTAAAGTGCTCGAGCAAATATAGTCAAAGACCCCGGCTAACAATAGACTAGTGAAGCATGTTATTAACAAATATAAGCTAATAGAAACAGGTTATAACAAGAATCATAAAGGATAAAATGAAGAGAAGACGAATAAAATCTAGCATGCAAACATTCAAAATATAACAAAAAATAACACGAAACATGTTCATCAACCAAAAAACAGAAAAACAGAGGGCCAGGGACTTAGCTCGCAGGATATGTCTCCTGAGCTTCCCCATTTTGTTTTCTTTTCTTGTTCTTTTTCTTTTTTTTTCTTTTTTAGTTTCCTTTTCTTTTCAGACTTCAGACTTGAAGTCTTTATTTGTTTTAACAGGAGGAGTAGATTCAGAGATGTACAAGAAAGAATCTTTGGTTTGGGGTTTGGTTTGAGTCGACCAGAGTTAGGGTTCTGGCGACTCATTTTTGGATATTCGAACAGTTTTAGTAAGATTCGAAGGAAACAATTTATGAAGGGTTATAGATCAAGAGAAGGGGGTTTTGGGTTGTTAATCTGGAGAGCAGTGTTAAAGGATGGTGGTCACCGGAGAAGAACTCCGGTGACCGGATTTTCAAGATTTGGGGGTTTTGGGGTTTTCTTGGTTTTCTATGGTGGTTTTGGGTTGGGGAGTGAGATGGGAGAGGTTTTTGGGTAAGGGGGTGGCCGGAGACTTCCATGAACGGCAGCAGTCTCCATAGCCGGCGAGGTTAAGAGAAGAGGAAGAAGAAGCATCAGGTGGCTAGGGTTAGGAATAAGAGAAATGGTCGGTCTCTGAGAGAGACCTGGCCTTTTATACCTGTAACGCTTGATCAATTCCTGGCCTTTGGATCATCGTTGATCAACGGCCAGGATCTAATGTTCAAAAACGACGTCGTTCAATTTAAAATGATGACTGCTGTTAGATCATAATAAATGGACGGATCAGATTCAATACCAAAACTATATTAATTTAATTAAATTTCTGGATTAATCCTCAGCCGTTGGATTAGATAAACGAACGGCTGAGATTGTTTGTCACTTAATCAGATGGACCGGTCTTCCTCAATTGATTGGGCCAATGCATCTGTGCCTGGTAAAATGGCCCAGATGTATATATTTTTATATATTTTTTCATGTATTCTTATTATTTTTTATGTATTTTTTTATTATAATTTATCCTCTATTTTTATATTCTTTTTCAATTACTCAAATTCTTTTAATTTCTTATTTTTCCAATTTTTCTAATATTTTTTGCCATTTTTTGCTATTTTTTCTTATTTTCCGGTATACATATATATGTATTTTTGTTAATTTTCTTTTAAAAATCTTTTATTTGTAACAATTATACTCAACCATTTTTTTTTAATTTTCTAATTTTTATATTTAATTGTTCACTCGCACAAATGTATTTTATTTCAAACAAACATGTAATTGCACACAAAAAATATTATTTATTTAAATTTGGAATTTTATTGCTTGGGTAAAAGTCACGTGCTCACATATAATATTAGTCATTTTAGACTTAAGCTCAGACTTACAGAACTAGCCATTTAGACTTAGGCTCAGACTTACAGAACTAGCCATTTAGACTTAAGCTTAGTATTACAGATTTGGCCACTTTTAGAATTAGCCACTCTTTAAATCATTTCAATTGTAGCCATTTTGGATTACTTTTCAATTTTAGCCAATTAAAATACTTTCAATATTAGCCATTTATCTAATCAATTATCTATTACAGCTATAACCAATACCTAAAACACAATAGGACTAATTGTAGTCTAATACATGAATTCATTACAAATATAGCCTACTTATGTCAATTTGCACATATTAGCCACAATCAGAAATCATTTATCATTTAATCAAAACTCAGAGGGAAATTAGATTATGGTTGAATTTCAATTAAACAACTCATAACTCAGATTCAAGCATAGCTAACAAATCCAACATAAGGAAACATACCCACAACATATTCATGCTCAGACTTATAAGAAACCCTAAAAGCTCAAATATACCAGTCAAGCATAGTAGACATGATTGATAACAGGCTAATGATAGCAGGTTTATTAGACAAGAATATTAGAAGATGAACTAGTAAAAACAAGAAACATATAAAAGGTAAAATAATCAGAAGAAAGAAGATGAAGAGATTCTAACAACTAATCATGCAAACAGACTAATTTCAACTAACAAAGAAAGCAAAATAGGCACAGAAATCATACTATCAAATAAAATAGAAAAAATAAGAGATGAGGACTTAGCTTGTAGGAACTGTCTCCTGAGCTTCCTCAATCTTTTTCTTTCTTTTCTTTTTCCTTTCTTGTTTTCTTTTTTTTTTTCTTTTCTTTTTTCCAGTTTTCAAACTTCAAAGACTTGAAGTCTTTATTTTTCAATTTTCTAAAATCAAATTGGTTTCTTGGGTTTTTGGTGGTAGAGAGGAGTGTTAGAAGGTAGAGGGGTGTGTTTTGTGGTGGGTATTGATTGGTGGTTCGCCGGAGTTAGGGTTCCGGCAGATTAATTTTGAAGAATCGAACGGTTCCAGTGAGATTAGAGGGAAACCACTCATGTGGGGTTAAAGATCCCCTCATGGTGGTTGGATGGTGTAAATCTGGGAGGCTATGTCAAAGGTTTGTGGTCACCGGAGAAAGTTCCGGTTGGCCTTCAAGAAGGAGGGATTTCAGGGGTTTCTTTAATGTTTCATGGCGGTTTTATGTAAAGAAGAAAGAAGATAAAGGTTTTGGGTGGTTAGGGGTGGCCGAAGACGGTCATGGGAGCCGGCCAGTCTCCATGATCGGAGAAGAAGAAGACGACGAAGAAAAGGGGTGAGGGCGGCTAGGGTTTGGGCAAAATGAAGAATGACCAGTCTCTGAAGAGACCAGGTCTTAAATACCTTTAATTGCCTGATTGATCCTGGCCTTTGGATCATTCTTGATTAACGGCCAGGATCCAAGGATCTAAAACAACATCGTTTGGCATTACTGAAGATGGTTTAGTCTCCGCTGGATTATTATAAATGGACGGCCAAGATTCACCTGATGAAACTGTGTCGTTCGATTTAATTACAGGGGTTCAAAATCAACTGTTTGATTATTTACATGGACGGCTGGGATTAAGCCTACAAAATTTGGACCGGACATAACAGTCTCTTGGGCTGAGGTATTTTGGGCTTGACACATTGGCCTAATTATTGTATTTTTATGTATTTTAATTATTTTTGTGTATTTTTCTTGTTGTATTTTATTTTTCCTTTTTTATATTCATTTTCAATTATTAATCCTCTTTTGATTTCCTATTTTCTCTAATTTTTATGGTATTTTTGACATTTTTTGCTATTTTTCTTTAATTTCCGGTATATTTGTATTTTTTGTTGATGTTCTATTAATTCCTTTATTTTTGTGACATTTTCTAATTAACCTATTTTTTAATTTTCTAATTTTAATTTCTAATTGTTTCAATCACACACATACGCTATATTTCAATCAAACACATAATTGCAAACAAAAATATTATTTTTTTTAATATTAGAATTTATTTGCCTAGGGCAAAATCACGTGCTCGCACCTATTAATTGACATTCTTACCAAGGGCCTATCCTTTCATCGTTTTAAGACTCTTCGAGACAATCTTCACATGTTCCTACACTCGATTGAGGGGGCGTGATAATATACATGTATATTTTACCATGTTAGCTTAGGAATTGTTGTATATTACCCTTCTAAATAAGGGTATTCTTGTCTCTTATACTTATGTACTACTTTATTGTATTTATAAATACAAGAGATAATACTTAAATTACCCATCAAACGTGTCCGAAAAAATCATTTACACACCGTAACTTTAGTGGCAACCTATAAGGAAATTTTTTTGTTCTGTGGGTCCTTTTTCGTTTACTTCTTCTTTTCTTATTTTTTCTCTTTTTGTTTTCTCTCTCCACCTTTTATTCTTCCTCTCACAATTGAAAACAATATTTTTTTAACAAAGTATTTTTTTGTAAAAACTAATTTTTTTTTGTAAAAATAGATTTTTTCCTTCAGTTTTTTCGTTTTTAAAAACAAAAAAAATATTTTAAACAAATTATTTTTGTTTTTGAAAAAAGTTTTTTTCCTTCATTTTTCCATTTTTCAATGATTTTTTTTTTGGAAAAACTAGAAAAACAAACTTGTAAAAACTATTTTTTTTTTGTAAAAATAGAAAAATTATTTTTTAACAAAATATCTTTGTTTTTTTAAAAACTGAAAAAATTATTTTCAACAAAATATTTTCGTTTTTTTGAAAAATATTATTTATTTTTTTTGTTTTTTAAAAGAATTTTACTTTGTAGAAACTGGAAAAATAAATTTATAAAAACTATTTTGTTCTATAAAAACTAGAAAAATAATTGTTTTTAACAAAATATCTTTGTTTACTTAAAAAAATGAAAAACTTATTTTCAACAAAATATTTTCGTTTTTGAAAAAAATAAATTTGTATTTTTTCAGTTTTTTAAAAGAATTTTATTTTGTAAAAACTATAGAAACTAATTTGTAAAAACAAAAAAAGAATCATTTTGAGCAGATATTGACATGTGGCGCGCGTGTACTACACTCCGGACCACAAGACTGATTAAATGTTACCAATGTGGTATTAAGTTCATCCCAAACAAGAATAGGGGAGATATAGGTCGCCCGTAAAGTTAATGTGTGTAATTTTTGCGGACAAGTTTGATGGGTAATTTATATATTATCTCTAAATACAATGACAACCCCAATCCTTGGACATACAAGAGTTACGAATCGAAACTCTTTAGAAAGAAGATCTTTTGTCTCATACTATAGGGTATTATTATATCATTTTTCTCAAAATTATTAGCTTAGGTTCTTAAATATTTTTCGATCTCTAAACTTGATTTTGAGTTTGCATTTTAGCCCTTTGGACTATAGTATTTGATCTGTTTCCAATAATTTGATTAATCATAACCCGACCCGCTTGAACATTGGTGAGTTGTCCTGGTTACCTAAAAACTGGTTGATTTTGTCTATATTAATGTCTTTTTAAAGCCCATTTTACTAGAAATGAGTTGAATCTGAAGCAATACTCCGTGGTTTTATATTTATTTATTATTTAGCTCTAATCCAACTATAACTTGCAGTATTTTAATGTATGTAAAAAGAAATGGAAACATGTCAGAGTAGTTCCTGATATTACATATGTGACAAGATAAACAAGATGCACATGGTAATAAATAATTGTTTCTCTACTTTCCAGTTACTGGTGGTTGAGGTGATATATAATTGGAGGAATGGGTAGTGAAAAGAATCCAAAGAAGTGAAAAAGCATGTTTTTGAAGGCAAATTTGTCTTCTAACACCGTAAAAGCCTGTCTCCAGTATATTTAAAACTTTGACCAGGGCCTGTTGACGAATCTAGACCCCATATATATCCTATCCTCTTTTATTATCTAACAACTACATTCATGTATTGTTTCCAAATCTTTGTCCTACGCCTGAAACAAGCTACTCCATTTTAATTTTAATATAGTTTCTACATTTTGTTTATCGTTATTGACAGATAGAATAATAAAGAAAGATTTTCCATAATTTTTTACTATGTTGTCAAACAGCAGCAAGGGAAATTGGAAAAACAACCTACATAGCGAACACAAATCGAATTTTCGTTACTGGGAATGATTCCTCGAATAAACAATTTTCTTGTTTTACCTTTGAAGAATGGCAATAGTTTGACTCTCATGTCAATTCAAATGGATCATCCTTTCCACAACGTGTAATTGTAGGCACTTTTAGGCTCTTTCTCGGCTATTGGATCACTCCAGTGTTTCGGGTACTCTACTGACCTGTGCCACCCATTGCAGCTGAGCCGTTTCATGGGGGCTAAGTTCTTATAACCAATTCAATTGTGACCTTATCGATTCATTCCATGGTATAGAATAGAATAAGATACAATTTTTTGTTTTGTTTACAGTAGAAAATTTAACTTTGAAAGGATATAATTCACCAACTTATTATGTATACTCGTTTCATTTAATTTAATTACCGTTTATTTGTACAGCAATGGACTAGCTAAACGCTCATTCAATGATTCAATCTATGTGTTTTCGTGTTTGAAGTTAAAGTATTAGCTCTCTGTCTAACTTTTAAATTTTTATACTCCTTTATTAACAAGTTTAGGTTTTGTCAAGGGGGATCTGCTTTTGTTGTTTATGCACTATCCTAATGGTTAGTGGTTTAACTAGTTATTAGGCGCTATAATTTTAGAGGGCAATTCACGGATAGGATGAAGAGCTAGCAGGGAAAAGGTTACCGAGTACCTTCCATAACATACATGAGTGAATTTGGGATCTAAAGTTAATGTTCAAAAGAAGTCATGTGAACTTAATTTTATATATATTTGACCTGAAAATAATGAGTTCAGTTCAACTCATAAATCTGCCTCTTCCTTAATGTAGGATTAACGTTGTGTTGGCCCAAGTGAAGGATTATTTTGAAGATTGACAAAGGAAGCTCAAGCATGAACCAAGTCCATCCCTTGTGTGCATGAAAACGGGCAGATTCGAGCATTTGGGATGCACGTGAAGGAGATAAGCTTAACCTGGTATAATAGATATCTCTTGATCGAAAATGTTGCATAATTGATAAGGAGAATGACTCCTTACTCAAAGAAAATACTATCCAAGATAGGGAAAGAGATAAAGTTGAGATCAACTAGAGCTCTTCCACCAAGGAAGAGTAGCATTAGAACTCTAGTTATTTCTTAATCTACTAACTCTAAAAATTACACGATGTTCTCAGTTTACATGTTACACACAAAAGTAGAAGTTAAACGTGAATTGAGAGCAAAATAGCAAGGCATTTTGCAAGCAACTCGTGTGTGTTCAAGTGTGCAAACCTGAAGCTACATGAACCAGATGGATGAACCAGTTCTAAGTATCTGTCTTTTATCATAGTTCAATTGTAGTAGGTGTTTTCATTTTGTACCATGTAGCTTTATCTAGAGGTAATTGAAATAGATACTCAAAGTACTCAAGTTAGAGTTAACTTGAAATTATCACAACAGTTAAAGGTTTTTTGCCACAACGGTATCAGAGTTAATCCTAGGTTTACAAAACTATTTTATAAATGTAGTTTTTGGCTCAATAATTTAGTGGAGATTTTTGAAAAATCATACTAGGAGGTAGACTGTTATTTTTTGAGCTTTTGATCCAGGAGTTTTTCACTTAAAATACTTATGTTCTTGTCACGATCCAAATCCGGTCGTGATGGCGCCCAACAATCAAGCTAGGCCAGCCAGACCAACAATTTGATTATCACAAAATACTCGTCCCCAAATGGACAACCCAAGAAGAATATATGAGTTTAAGAACTCCAATAATAATAATACTGAACAAAATACCGACACTCCCAAAGATCCGGAGTCACAAGTCTAGAGCCTCTAACAAAACCCAACAGGAAATAGAGAGTACGATATAGAAGTACTCAAGTCTGAATACAAAATATAAAATAACAACTGGAAAGGAGAGGAGAAGCTAGGTTCTGCGAACGAAGGCAGCTACCTCAACAACTCGATATGACACTGCAAACGCTGGAAATGCCTGTCTACTGCTCCCGAGTACCTGAGTCTGCACACAAAAGGTGCAGGGAGTAGGGGTGAGTACTAAGTACTCAGTGAGTAATAAATATATATATGTAGCTGACAGTAAGAAATCCACAAAATACCACAATATGAAGCTACACTACAGTCCGAATCTCCTACGAACTAGCAGCAACAATACAATACAGCTACCACGGAGTAATTCAACAAATATAGATGCAATGCAATGCACATAACCGCTACGGCATGTAGCCCGATCCAATTTAACGTCGACGGCGCTCACTGGGGGTGTGTACAGACTCCGGAGGGGCTCCTACAGCCCAAGCGCAATACTGCTGCGGCGTGCGGCCCGATCCTCATATCAACCACTGCGGCGTGCAGCCCGATCCCATACTCAGTCCACAATAAGCAATTAAGTCACAAAACAATTCATTTTCCTTAATTCCAGTTCTCGATTCATAATTTATGAAAAATACTTTAACTTTATTAAATTTGTAAAAGCCGGTGACTTAGCATTTCAAAAGGTGAATTTCAATTTCCAGGACTGAGATGAGTGATTTAAGCAATTATAGCTATCGCATAAATATTGTCCTCTAAGGACGCTACAGATCGGCACAAGGCCCCAAACAAGGCTTACAGCCGACAAATATATCAAATACGGTGTATTTCCAACACTAACAACATATTATTCATTTTCGGGATGGACCAAGTCTCAATCCCCAGTCACAATCAATCCCGCACCTGCCACGGTGTGCGAGCCACGCCCTACTAGCGTCACAATGTGCTAAGCGGGGTTTCGAACCCTCAGGCTACCATATACATAAACTACTCACCTCTAGCCGGTCGTAGACTCGTCCGCGATGCCTTTTCCTTTGAATTTCGCTCCCTCGTGCGTGGAATCTAGTCAAACCACAATAATTATATCAAATACGGGTCAAAGAATCATAACCCACTTCAATTTATATGAAATTCGCATAATTACACTAAGTTGGTAAAACCCGACCCGGGCCCCACTGCTCGGAAAATTCCGAAATTAGCACCAACGCGATCCTTATCTCGCCACGAGTCCGTGCATATAAAATTTATCGAAATCGGAGTTCAAATGGCCTCCCAAATCCAAAAATCCCGTTTTCAATATTTAGGCCACATTTCTTCAAGATTTCAACCCAATTTCATGAAGATTGATGTTAATACTACCATAAAATGATGTTTTTGAGTCAAGAATCTTACCTCAGACGAATACCCGATGACTTCTCAGTGATTTCCTCGAGTTTTCTTCTCTCTAGGGCTCAAAGTTGTGTTTTGGGGGTGTAAACCCGTAAGCTCTCTGTTCTGCAATTTAATTCACTTCCAAAGACTTTTGTTCTATGCGATCGCAGGCCCCCTATCGCGATCGCATAGAGTAATTTTCCTCAGGCCTCCAATTTGTTCTATGCGATCGCAGGCCTAGCCATGCGATCGCATAGCTTCGCATTCCTACCCTCCGCGATCGCAATCGAGCCTCCGCGATCGCACTGCACAAATTCCGGATACTATGCGATCGCAATGCCCTCCACGCGATCGCATAGAGTAAACTTCACGCCCCTTCCACTCTTCTATGCGATCGCAATCATCTCTATGCGATCGCATAGAGCAACTGCTGACTGCAATTTTCTGCATAATTTTTCCAAGTTCTAAATGCCCGGTTGATGGTCCGAATCCATCCCGAGGCCCCCGGGACCCCAACGAAAACCACCAACATACTCCAAAACATGATACGGACTTGTTCCCATAATAAAAACACCATACTAAACATCAAAATCATCATTTACTCACGAATTCAAGCCTAAGTTTCTTTAAAACTTTCAAAACTAACATTCAATCCAAAACCCGATTAAACGATGTCCGAATGACCTAAAATTTTGCAGACATATCCAAAATCACATAACGAAGCTACAGAAATTGTCGAATTCCATTCCGACCCCGGATCAAAATATCACCTACCATCCGGTTTTCGCCAAAATTCAACATTCGCCAATTCAAGCTTAAAACTACACCGGACCTCCGAATTCAATTCCGATTGTTCTCCTAAGTCATAAATGATCCCCCGGAACTAGTCGAATCATCGGAATCCGGTTCAGAGCACTCTAACTCAATAGTCAACTCTTGGTTGACTTTTCATATTCAAGCTTTCTTCAAACATGCTATTTGTTTCATTTTCAGTCCAAATCACTCCTAACTCACCCGATATACTCTAATACTGTTTTAAAAGCATAATATATGGAAATGAAAGGTAACGGGGTGGTAATTCCCGTAACGACGGGCCGGGTCGTTACATTCTCCCTAACTTAAACAAACGCTCGTCCGCGAGCGGGTTAAGAAACATACCTGGAGCATCAAACAAGTGTGGATATCTGCTCCGCATCTCCTGCTCGGTCTCCCAAGTTGCTTCCTCCACGGGACGACCTCTCCACTGCACTTTCACTGAAGCTATATCCTTAGATCTCAGCTTACGAACCCGTCGACCCAAAATGGCTACTGGTTCCACATCATAAGTCAAATCCTCATCTAGCTGTATCGTGCTGAAGTCCAACACATGAGACGGGTCTCCGACATACTTCCGGAGCATAGATACATGGAACACCGGGTGAACTCCCGACAAACCGGGTGGCAAAGCAAGCATATAAGCCACCTCCCCAACTTTCCTAAGCACCTCAAAAGGTCCAATAAACCTTGGGCTCAACTTCCCTTTCTTTCCAAACCTCATAACACCCTTCATAGGCGAAACCTTCAGCAACACCTTCTCACCTACTGAATAAGACACATCTCGGACCTTCCGGTCTGCATAACTCTTCTGACGCGACTGAGCTGTGCGTAGTCTCTCCTGAATCACCTTCACCTTGTCTAAGGCATCTTGGACTAACTCTGTCCCTAACAACCTAGCCTCGCCGGGCTCGAACCAACCGATTGGAGACCTACACCTTCTCCCATATAAAACTTCATACGGTGCCATCTGAATGCTGGACTGATAGTTATTATTGTAAGCAAACTCCGCCAAAGGCAAATAATCAGCCCATGAACTACCAAAATCAATGACACAAGCACGCAACATGTCCTCCAATATCTGAATAGTACGCTCAGACTGCCCATCCGTCTGTGGATGAAATGCTGTGCTCAACTCTACCTGTGAACCCAACTCTCGCTGAAATGTCCTCCAGAACTGAGATGTGAACTGGGTACCTCTGTCCGATATAATGGAAATAGGAACTCCATGCAATCTCACTATCTCACGGATGAATATCTCTGCCAACCGCTCTGAGGTATAGGTAGTACACACTGGGATGAAGTGAGCTGACTTGGTCAACCTATCCACCACCACCCAAACTGAATCAAACTTCCTCGCCGTCCGAGGGAGTCCACTAACAAAGTCCATAGTAATCCTTTCCCACTTCCACTCAGGAATATCAATACGCTGGAATACACCACCAGGTCTCTGATGCTCATACTTGACCTGCTGACAGTTTAGACACCGAGCCACATGGCTCGCAATATCTTTCTTCATCTTTCTCCACCAGTAATGCTGCTTCAAATCCTGATACATCTTCGCGGCTCCTGGATGAATAGAATACCGCGAGCTATGGGCCTCCTCCAATATCAACTCACGAAGGCCATCAATATTGGGCACACATATCCGGCCCTGCATCCGCAATACACCATCACTATCAATAGTGACATCTCTAGCATCATCATGCTGAACTCTGTCCTTAAGGACAAGTAAGTGTGCATCATCATACTGGCGCTCTCGAATACGATCATATAAAGAAGAGCGAGCTACTACACAAGCCATCACCCGACTGGGCTCAGAAATATCCAGCCTTACCATCTGATTAGCTAACGCCTGAACATCAGCTGCTAGGGGTCTCTCCCCAACTGGAATATACGCCAAACTGCCCATACTAATAGCCTTCCGGCTCAATGCATCAGCCACTACATTGGCTTTCCCGGGATGATACAAGATAGTAATATCATAGTCTTTAAGCAATTCAAGCCATCTCCGCTGCCTCAAATTTAGATCTTTTTGCTTAAACAAATGCTGAAGGCTGCGGTGGTCTGTATATACATCACAAGATACACCATATAGGTAATGCCTCCAAATCTTCAAGGCATGAACAATAGCGGCTAACTCCAAATCATGAACAGGGTAGTTCTTCTCGTGGGGCTTTAGCTGACGAGAAGCATATGCAATAACTCTACCCTCCTGCATCAACACACAACCGAGTCCAACTCTGGAAGCATCACAATACACCGTATATGACCCTAAAGCTGATGGAAATACCAGTACTGGAGGTGTGGTCAAAGCCTCCTTGATCTTTTGAAAGCTCTCCTCGCATTCATCGGACCACACAAATGGAGCATTCTTCTGTGTCAACTTAGTCAACGGTGAAGCAATAGATGAGAAATCCTGAACAAACCGGCGATAATAGCATGCCAAGCCGAGAAAACTCCAAATCTCTGTAGCTGAGGAAGGTCTGGGCCAATTCTGTACTGCCTCGAACCTTCTGTGGATCAACCCGAATACCATCACTGGACACTATATGTCCCAGAAAACCCACAGTATCAAGCCGGAACTCACACTTAGTGAATTTTGCATAAAGCTTCTCTTCCCTCAACCTCTGCAATGCCACTCTCAAATGCTGTGCATGCTCCTCCTGGCTGCGTGAATATACCAGAATATCATCAATAAACACAATCACAAAAGAATCCAGGTACGGCCGAAATACACTATTCATCAAGTGCATGAATGCTGCTGGGGCATTAGTCAACTCGAAAGACATCACCAGGAACTCGTAGTGCCCATATCGCGTCTTGAACGCTGTCTTCATAATATCCGAGTCCATGATCTTCAACTGATGATAGCCCGATCGAAGATCAATCTTAGAAAATACACTAGCTCCTTGGAGCTGATCAAATAGGTCCTCAATATGAGGTAATGGGTACTTATTCTTCACTGTTACCTTGTTCAGCTGCCTGTAATCAATGCACATTCTCATTGTGCCATCTTTCTTCTTCACGAACAACACCGGTGCACCCCAAGGAGATACACTTGGACGAATGAAACCCTTATCTAAGAGTTCCTGAAGTTGTTCTTTCAATTCTTTTAACTCTGCTGGTGCCATGCGATAGGGAGGAATAGAAATGGGCTGAGTGCCCGGCACCAAGTCAATACCAAAATCGATATCTCTATCAGGCGGCATGCCTGGCAGGTCTGCTAGAAATACATCCGGAAACTCCCTCACAATGGGGACCGAATCAAGACTGGGTGTCTCGGCCTCAACATTTCTAATGAAGGCCAAATAAGACAAACAACCCTTGCCAATCATTCGTTGAGCCTTTATATAAGAAATCACCCTGTCGGACACATAATCAGGTCAAGCCACGCCACTCGATCCTCGGATTACCTGGAATAGCTAGTGTGACTGTTTTGGCATGACAGTCCAGAATCGCATGATAAGGAGACAGCCAATCCATGCCTAGGATAACGTCGAAATCTACCATACCCAGTAGTAATAGATCAACTCGGGTCTCCAGACCCCCAATAATAATAATACAGGATCGATACACCTCATCCACAACAACAGTATCCCCTACTGGGGTAGACACATGTACGGGCAAAGCAAGAATACCACGGGTCATACCCAAATGATGTGCAAAATAAGTAGAGACATAAGAATAGGTGGATCCGGGATCAAATAAGACGGAAGCATCCCTGTGGCAGACTGAGATAATACCTGAAATAACCGCATCTGAAGCACTAACATCCTTCCTATCCGGAAGAGCATAGAAATGAGCCGGGCCTCCACCAGTACGATCCTCACCCCTAGGGCGACCTCTGGATACCTGGCCACCAGTCCTAGCCGACTGTGCTGGCGCTGAAGAAACATGAGTAGAAGACGAAGGTTGATCCCTCCGCTGAGACCGCTTACGAAGCCACTGAGGACACTCTCTCCCGATATGGCCCAAATCACCGCACTCAAAACAACGGCCTGAAGATGGGAGAAGGGGCTGCCGAGGACCCCTCGCTACCGATGAATCCTGTCCTGAGGAAACAGGAGCAGAGCTCCGAGCCGGAAGAGCACTCGGTGCGGGTCGACTCTGCTGGCGGCTCTGCCGACCCTGATAACCTCGCCGGCCTTGACGACCACGATCGGATGAAACCCCAGCTGGACTCGTACGTCCGGACCGATGAGACTCGAAAGAGTGACCTCTACTATGCTCGAAATTGGCCCCTAGACGGAGCACCGCTCTGATGGCCCTGCCGACCATGATCTGATGAAACTCCACTGGACTCTGCACGTCCAGACTGATGAGACCTAAAAGAGCGACCTCTGCTATGCTGAAATTGGCCCCTAGACGGAGCACCACTGCAACTGCCAGAACCACGAGGCCTCTTAGCTTCTCTCTCCTCTCGCTCTCTGCGGCGATCTGTCTCAATATGACGGGCAGCATCAACCACCTCCTCAAAGGTAACTGCCGAAACTCTCTCCCTGGTCATCAACATGCGGATGGGATAAATAAGGCCATCGATAAATCTCTGAATCCTCTCTCTGTCTGTAGGAACCATCCACATGGCATGACGGGCCAACTGTGTGAATCTCATCTCGTACTGATTAACCGTCATCTCTCTCTGCTTCAACCACTCGAACTGACGTCGCAGCTCCTCTCTCTGAGACTGAGGCACGTACTTCTCCAAAAATACCGTGGAGAACTACTGCCAAGTGAGGGGCACTGCCCCAGCGGGCCTACGCCTCTCGAAATCCTCCCACCACTGAAATGCTGCACCTGTGAACTGAAAAGTGGTGAATGAAACACCGCTGGACTCTAGAATACCCGCGGTGCGAAGCATACGCTGACATCTGTCAAGAAAACCCTGGGCATCCTCGCCCTCAGCTCCACTGAATGTCGGAGGCTGTAGCCTCTCAAATCTCTCCAAACGACGCTGCTCATCGTCGGGCATAACTGGAACCATATATGCAGGAGCTGGTGCAACGGGCGCAACTGGCTGAGCTGGCTCGGGTGTGTGAGCCACGGGGGTCTGATTCCCTCCCCCTGCCTGTGAAGATGATACTGCAGCAGTAGCAGCAACTACCTGTGCCAATCCTGTGCACACTGATAATATCTGAGCCAAGGTCTCCTGAAGACCCGGTATCACAATAGGCACTGCCGGTGCCTGAACCCGAGCTGCCGGAGCGTTCGCCGCTGGAATCTGGTCCTGAGTATGATCGGCTGGTGGGTCAGCAGGTGCTGGTGCTGGTGCTGCTGCCCTACCTCTGCCACGACCACGGCCTCTGGGTGCCAATGGTGGTCGTCCGCCACGTCCGTTAGCTCGTGTCCTCGCCATCTGCGAGAGAATAGAATATGGAAAGATTTAATTTCATGATAACACAAATCGCACGATATGAATTCAAGAAAATGAGGTTTTTCCTAAAGTTTATGTAGCCCTTCGAAGATAGATACGGACGTCTACGTACCGATCTGCGAAAGCCTACTAAACCGGCTCGTGACTCGCGAGTCCTAATAACCTAGAGCTCTGATACCAACTTGTCACGACCCAAATCCGGTCGTGATGGCGCCCAACAATCAAGCTAGGCCAGCCAAACCAACAATTTAATTATAACACAATACCAGTCCCAAATGGACAACCCAAGAAGAATATATGAGTTTAAGAACTCCAATAATAATAGTAAAGAACAAAATACTGACACTCCCGAAGATCCGGAGTCACAAGTCTAGAGCCTCTAACAAAACCCAACAGGAAATAGAGAGTACGATATAGAAGTACTCAAGTCTGAATACAAAATATACAATAACAACTGGAATGAGAGGAGAAGCTAGGCTCTCCGAACGTAGGCAGCTACCTCAGCAACTCGATGTGACACTGCAAACGCTGGAGATGCCTGTCTACTGCTCCTGAGTACCTGAGTCTGCACACAAAAGGTGCAGGGAGTAGGGGTGAGTACTAAGTACTCAGTGAGTAACAAATATATATAAGTAGCTGACAGTAAGAAATCCACAAAATACCACAATATGAAGCTACACTACAGTCCGAATCTCCTACGAACTAGCAGCAACAATACAATACGGCTACCACAGAGTAATTCAACAAATATAGATGCAATGCAATGCACATAACCGCTACGGCGTGTAGCCCGATCCAATTTAACGTCGACGGCGCTCACTGGGGGTGTGTACAGACTCGGAGGGGCTCCTACAGCCCAAGCGCAATACTGCTGCGGCGTGCAGCCCGATCCTCATATCAACCACTGCGGCATGCAGCCCGATCCCATGCTCAGTCCACAATAAGCAATTAAGTCACAAACAATTCATTTTTCCTTAATTCCAGTTTTCAATTCATAATTTATGAAAAATACTTTAACTTTATTAAATTTGTAAAAGCCGGTTACTTAGCATTTCAAAAGTGTGATTTAAATTTCCAGGACTGAGATTAGTGATTTAAGCAATTATAGCTATCGCATAAATATTGTCCTCTAAGGACGCTACAGATCGGCACAAGGCCCCAAACAAGGCTTACAGCCCACAAATATAGCAAATACAGGTGTATTTCCAACACTAACAACATATTATTCATTTTCGGGATGGACCAAGTCTCAATCCCCGGTCACAATCAATCCCGCACCTGCCACGGTGTGCGAGCCACGCCCTAGCAGCGTCACAATGTGCTAAGCCGGGGTTTCGAACCCTCAGGCTACCATATACACAAACTACTCACCTCTAGCCGGTCGTAGACTCATCCGCGATGCCTTTTCCTTTGAATTTCGCTCCCTCGTGCGTGGAATCTAGTCAAACCACAATAATTATATCAAATACGGGTCAAAGAATCATAACCCACTTCAATTTATATGAAATTCGCATAATTACACTAAGTTGGTAAAACCCGACCCCGGGCCCCACTGCTCGGAAAATTCCAAAATTAGCACCAACGCGATCCTTATTTCGCCACGAGTCCGTGCATATAAAATTTATCGAAATCGGAGTTCAAATGGCCTCCCAAATCCAAAAATCCCGTTTTCAATATTTAGGCCACATTTCTTCAAGATTTCAACCCAATTTCATGAAGATTGATGTTAATACTACCATAAAATGATGTTTTTGAGTCAAGAATCTTACCTCAGACGAATACCCGATGACTTCTCAGTGATTTCCTCTAGTTTTCTTTCTAGGGCTCAAAGTTGTGTTTTGGGGGTGTAAACCCGTAAGCTCTCTGTTCTGCAATTTAATTCACTGCCAGAGACTTTTGTTCTATGCGATCGCAGGGCCCCCTATTGCGATCGCATAGAGTAATTTTCCTCAGGCCTCCAATTTGTTCTATGCGATCGCAGGCCTAGCCATGCGATCGCATAGCTTTGCATTCCTACCCTCCGCGATCGCAATCGAGTCTCCGCGATCGCACTGCACAAATTCCGGATACTATGCGATCGCAATGCCCTCCACGCGATCGCATAGAGTAAACTTCACGCCCCTTCCACTCTTCTATGCGATCGCAATCATCTCTATGCGATCGCATAGAGCAACTGCTGACTGCAATTTTCTGCAGAATTTTTCCAAGTTCTAAATGCCCGGTTGATGGTCCGAATCCATCCCGAGGCCCCGGGACCCCAACGAAAACCACCAACATACTCCAAAACATGATACGGACTTGTTCCCATCTTAAAAACACCATACTAAACATCAAAATCATCATTTACTCACGAATTCAAGCCTAAGTTTCTTTAAAACTTTCAAAACTAACATTCAATCCAAAACCCGATCAAACGATGTCCGAATGACCTAAAAATTTGCGGACATATCCAAAATCACATAACGAAGCTACAGAAATTGTCGGAATTCCATTCCGACCCCCGGATCAAAATATCACCTACCATCCGGTTTTCGCCGAATTCAATTCCGATTGTTCTCCTAAGTCATAAATGATCCCCCGGAACTAGTCGAATCATCCGAATCCGGTTCCGAGCACTCTAACTCAATAGTCAACTCTTGGTTGACTTTTCATATTCAAGCTTTCTTCAAACATGCTATTTGTTTCATTTTCAATCCAAATCACTCCTAACTCACTCGATATACTCTAATACTGTTTTAAAAGCATAATATATGGAAATGCAAGGTAACGGGGTGGTAATTCCCGTAACGACGGGCCGGGTCGTTACAGTTCTCTACTTTCTGCATTTACTATTTCAACAATAATAGGTTATGGAACACTTAGAAGAATTGGGTCTTTATATAACCTGTTTAAGCGAAAAATTAAACACCGCACAAATTCTTCCCCCCCCCCCCCCCCCCTTCTCGTGGTATTGAAGTTAAAATATTAATTCGTATCAGAGTGGATTAACACCTTTGGAAAATATCGAGATTAGTGCACCACATGAAAACTGGAAAGGACAATCTACTGCTAGGCTACCACTCTTTAATGACCAGTACTACTCTTGGGACAAAACAAGATGAGAGATCACATCATCGGAGAAGACGATGAGCTATAAGATATTAACATTGATGGTCTCCTAGCTACCCTGAAGAAAAATACTAAAGGAGTAGATCTACCAAAATGAAGAGCTAACTGCACTGTTGAGGGCTTGGAAAAATGAGAAAAGAATGCTAAAGCCAAGAAGTGGCTTGTGTATGGACTTGGTCCGAACGATTACAGCAGAATTCAAAGATGTACCATTGCTAAGGAAATTTAGGACACTCTGCAAGAGGCTCATAAAAAAACACCTCAAGTGAAGAGGTCCAGAGGAACACTTTTAAATTCTCAATATGAGAATTTCACCACGAAGGAAGGGAAAACTATCCTAGAGATATATACAAGGTTAACCACACTAACAAATGAACTTAAGTCTCTTTGAAGGATTATTCCTGAATAAGACAAAGTTGGGAATATTTTAACAAGGATTCTGCCAGTCAATTGGGAGAGCAAAATCACTACAATTCAGGAATGAATTAACATTCCCACTCGTAAGTTAGATGAGCTAATTGGAAATCTTACTACTGATGAACTTAGAAGGCAAACCATGAAGATTGATGTAACCAAGAAATAAAGGAGCCTGGCACTCAATATCACTGAAGGTTCTGAACTATAAGATGATGAAATAGGTATGATCACAAAGGACTTTAAGAAGTACCTAATGAGAGGAAAGGTTCCTTCAAGAAGTTGAAGCTACAACAAACCAAGGGTTGCTGAAAAGTAAACCAATGAGGGGGGCTGCAAGTATGGGTAGACTAATTACCACATCAAAAACTACCCTCAATGGGAAATTCAATGGAAGAACAAAAGAGATGAAAAAAGAAACATGAAGAAGGAACATGTTCAATCCAAGAAGTACAAAGGATCAACAAAAGGCTATAATTTCTTCTTGGGGAGAAAGCTCGGATGAAAGCTCAGATGATGAAGATGGAGATGAACAAACACTTATGGCCATTGGAGAGTCTGAGTAAGTATAATTCATCTCAAAGACAAGATTAAATTTTTGTCTAAAGAAAGGCTATCTTAGTTACTTCTTGATTTATTGATTAATCTGAGAATATAAATAATGAAAAAGAAGAACCATCTAAGGAATGTGTGATTTTGAAAGCTTAGTGCAAATATTTAGAACTTAGGGCTAGTGAAAGTGAAAGTAAAATTTTTGTGTTGAAGAATCAAGTTCATAAACTTGACACCACTGTCCTAGAGCTTAGATCTGAAAGTCTAAAATTGAAATTAGGAACAAGTAAAAAGAAAGCTGATCACACTCAACTTAGTTTAGAGGAAAATATAGGAAAATAAAAGATGAGTTGTACAAAAAATGAGAAGATAAGAGTCCTAAAGGAGGATCTAAGGAAGGTAAAGCACGAGCTAGACAAAACTTGTAAATGGAATAGGTCCTGATGCACTTTCATGGATACATGAAAACCATAGTAGCAATAAGAAAGAGCTTGGCTACGGGACCCCAACACTTAAGTGGGATCCCAAAATCAATTATCTTACACTTTCTGAGAATAAAATTTACACACGGTGTGAAAGAAATGGTCACTATAAAAATGAATACACCGCAAAAGAAAATACTAGTCATAAGAATAAAAAATTTGTTGAAGGGAAAAATAGGTTGCTAAGTTGAGCCTAAAGAATCTGATTCGCCCTTTTGCCTATAGAAAAGGACCCAAACTAGTTTGGGTTCCTAATTCTAAACCCTGATTTCCTTTTGAAGGTCCAAGTAAAATGGAGCAGCCAAATATGGTACATGGATAGTGGTTGTTCAAAGCACATGACAGGAACTAAGAACCAGCTCCTATCACATGAGTCAAATGAGGTAATGTCTGCTTTGGAAATGGGAAGAAAGGTAAGATCATTGGGATTGGAAAGGTAGGTAAGACTGATCCTCACTCTATTGAGAATGTCTACTTGATAGATGGCCTGAAATACAGTCTAATCATTGTATCGCATCTGTGTAATAAAGGTAACTTGGCATCATTCACCTCTATCAAATATTTTGTGATTAATCTTACCACTGACAAAATTATTTTGGAGTGAAAAAGAGTAACAATATATATAATGTAGATTTTTTCACACTTGTAGAAAATAAAGTCACTTGCTTAAGTGTGTTGGATGATGATCCCCTCCTCTAGCACAAGAGAATTAGACTTGCAAGTCTGAGTCAACTCAATAAATTAGTCTCTAAGGATCTGGTGATAGGGTTGCCTACCATCAATTTCAAGGAAGACAAAGTTTATGAGGCTTGTGCAAGGGAAAAGTAGGTAAAATCTTCTTTTAAATAATAAAAAGTGTTAAGCACAACCAGAACAATAGAACTGGTCCATATGAATCTCTGTGGTCTAATGAGTATACTAAGCAGAGGTGGTAAAAGACGTGTGATGGTGCTTGTTGATAATTTCTCTAGGTTTACTTGGACATTATTTTTAACATCTAAAGATGAATCATTTGACATGTTATACTTTTTTTGTTAGAAAAACTCAGAAACAACAAGGTAATTTGCCTCAATAGATTTGATCATGGCACTGAATTTGAAAATGCTAATTTCACAAAATTTTGTGATGAGCATGGCATAAATCATAACTTTTCTGCTCCTAAGACTCCACAACAAAATGGAGTAGTTGAAATAAATAATATGACACCTGAAGATATGGCTAGGACTATGCTTCTTTCTAGTAAACTACCTCATAGCTTTTAGGCAGAAGCTGTAAATACTGCAAACTACATCATAAATAGGTGCATGACTATGCCTCTTGTAGAGAAGACTCGCTATGAGTTACTTAAAGGGAGAAAACCAAACATATCCCATCTTAGAGAATTTGAATGCAAGTGATTTGTGCACAAAATTGGTAAAAACTCCCTAGGTAAGTTTGTTCCCAGAAGTGATGAGGGAGTATTATTGGATAATTTTCACATAGTAAAGCTTATAAGGTATGTAAAAAAAGCATTACATGTGTAGAAGAAAGTGTTCATGTGATTTTTTATGAAATTAACATTCTTTTTTAGAGACATGAACATGAAGATGAAGCAATTGGGCTGGTATGAAATTTAAATAAAATCACATCCCAGACTGAAGTTGCACCAGAAGAAGGAACACGTGATGCAACAAGTTCTTCCACCCAGGGCAACCTAACAGGGGAACTGAACAAATATGAGCTGAATGTCAAACCTCGACAGAACCTTTCCATGAACCTGTTCCTCAGCAACAAAACATTGGAGAAATATCTAGAGGAAACTAGATGGTTGTGAAACCTTATAAATACCAAGTTCTCATTCCATTGAGAACATGATCCAACATCTGGAACCAAAACTAGATCTTCATTAAAGAATCTTTGTGCTTTTGATACATTTCTATCTCATATTGAACCTAAAAATGTTACTGAGGCTTTGCATGATGTAGACTGGGTAAATACAATGCAGCATGAGCTAAACCAATTTGAGAGAAGTCAAGTTTGGCATCTAGTACCAATACATAGGGATAGAGCAATAATTGGCACTAAATGGGTCTTCAGAAACAAACTTGATGAAGATGGAACAATTACAAGGAACATGGCAAGATTGGTGGTTCAGGGATATAGCCAAAAGGAGGGCTTTGACTATGATGAAACCTTTGCTCCAGTTGCAAGGTTAGAAGCAACAAGACTTCTCAAAGCCTTTGCTGCTTATATAGAATTCACCCTTCACCATATGGACTTCAAGAGTGCCTTCCTCAATTTTTATCTAAAGGAAGATACGTTTTTTAACCAACCTCTGGGGTTTGAAAGCAAAGAGTATCCTGATCATGTGTACAACCTTGACAAATCACTTTATGGGATCAAGCAGGATCCCAGAGCATGGTGGGAAAAATTGACAAAATTCCTTCTTGAGCATGGCTACAAGAGAGGTAAAATCGACAACACTTTATTCTTTGAAGGAAAAAGGTAGAGACCTTTTAGTAGTGCAGATATACATTGATGATATAATCTTTGGAGCAACTACTGATAAGTTAAGTAAAGAATTTGCTAAACTAACGGGGAATGAATTTTAAATGAGTATGATGGATGAGCTTAATTTATTTTTAGGCTTACAAATTAAACAAAACTCAAATTGAATTATGATCCATCAACAGAAATATGTGAAAAAGTTGCTTAAAAGGTTTAAAATGGAAGAATCAAAAGAGATCGATACTCCTACATGAATAACCACAAAATTGGATATGGTTCATCTGTTGATCAGAAGTTTTATAGGGGAATGATTGGTTTTCTATTATATCTCATTGCTAGTAGACCTGACATTGTTTTTTAGTGTATGCATTTGTGCTCGATTTTAGGCAAATCCAAAGGAGTCCTACTTGACTGATGTCAAGAGAATATTGAGATACTTAAAAGTCACCATTGACCTTTGTTTCTGGTATCCAAAAGGTCGTAATTTTAACCTAGTGGAATATGATGACGATGATTATGCAGGTTTCCTTGTGGATAAGAAGAGCATCTCATATATGACACACTTTCTTGGTTCATGTCTTGTGTCACGGGCTACTAAAAAGCAAAATTCGGTGGCCCTATCTACTGCTGAAGCTGAGTATGTTGCTCGTGTTTCATATTGTGCTCAATTGTTGTGGATCAAACATCAATTATTGGACTTTAGAATTGATATTGGTTGTATCCCTATATTGTGTGATAACACTGGTGCCATTAGTATGACAAAGAACCCGGTTCATCATAAGAGAACTAAGCAAATAGATGTTAGGCACCATTTTTGAGGGACAACTATGAGAGAGCCTTGATCACTGTGGAGTTTTGTGCTACTGACAAGCAAATAGATGACATCTTCACAAAAGCCTTAAGTAGAGATCACTTTGAGAGAAAATGTTGGAATTAGGGATGATTAAGATAACCTAATAGGACCCGTTCAAAGTTAAATGGAAAAAATAAATAAAAAAAGATTTTTTATTTGGTTAGAGAGTTTGTAAATTGTGTATAAATACATTAAATCTTGCTCAGTCTCATACTTTCATAGTATACTCCTATGTCATATGCTAAAATGACTTATTAATCTCTAATGATACTTTGTCTATTTTTCAGCAAATTTAGACTTATACGAGAGAATTTTCAGTGAAGAACCTGGTTCATAAAGATAAATAGGTATGTTTTCTACACTTTGCATAATTTGAAATTGTCACGACAAGGATTTTTCACCCACGGGAGTCGTGAAGGCGCCTACTAATGAAAGCAGGAAAGCCGAGTATTATAGATTCATTATCCTTTTTACTTAACCTTTTAACATTTACGAATTTATATGTGATCAACAACGGAATAATTATAATAAAATAGAAATGCAGAAGGCAAAAACTAATAGTTTAATCAAATACTAGTACATAATGCAGCAATACAACTCTACCCAGAATTTGGTATCACAATATCACAGACTATCTACGAATACTACAAATAGTGGTTTGAAGGAAAATAATGCAAATATGTCTCTGAAATACATAAAACAAAATGGAAAGATAGAAGGAGACGCCAAGGCCTACAGAAGCTTGTAGGACTACCTCGGGTCTCTGCCGTTGGACTGAGGACGGTAACCTCAATGTGGTCCAAAAGCTACAGCACTGGGATATGCATACAGTGTACAGTGTAGTATCAACACAACCGACCCCATGTGTTGGTAAGTGTCGAGCCTAACGTCAGTGAAGTAGTAACGAGGCTAAGACAAGACTACCAAATAAACCTATGCAATTATAACATATACAACAAATAATAACAACAGAAACTAGCAGTTAAAGTTGGGAAGGGGGAACATGTTGCAGGGGATAACAAGTACTAATAGAATTTTAATAGGGAAGCACAAAGAACACTGTAAATCAATTATGAGCGAGAATAAGAAAAATATTTACAAGTGCACTGTATCACCCTTCGTGCTTTTACTCTCGTCCTCACCATAAGAATCAATATATTCGGTACGGCATCACCCTTCGTGATTTTACCTCACATAATCATGGCATGACATCATCCTTAGTGCATTATCACTCATATTATGGCATGACATCAACCTTCGTGCTTTCACAATATCGGCACGACATCACCCGTCGTGCATTAACACCCACTCACAAATATCATGCACGACATCACCCTTCGTACTTTTATATTTTTCCTTACCCAAGAAACAATCACAAAGCAATTTGGGCAAGAGAATCAATAAAATAACAATAGAGTTCTGGCAAGGGAACAATATCATAATAATAATAATATCCTGACAAGGGAAACTATATTATAAGCACTAACATCCCAGCAAGGGAAAAAATATCATAAACCTCTTCTCTTTTCCACAATTACTTCACAACTCAATTCTCAACTCGAGTCAATGCTCTACAATATTCAATTACCAAGAATACTTCCTTAAGCCTTGTTCAACATTAGAAATCATCATATTAAGCATGGACAATACAAAACAGAGTCACATCAATCATAGTATAAGACTCACGGGCATAATTGACACCAACGTCTAGATACTCGTCACCACACCTATATGTCGTACTCAAAAATTAACACATAGAAAATTAGACCATGAATCATATTCCCTCAAGCTAAAGTTAGACCAAACACTTACTTCAATGCCACGAACACAATCAAGCCTCAACTACCATTTTACCCCTCGATTCCACCATCAATTCGCTTGTATCTAGCTATAATTTACTTAACGATGTCAATAAATTCTAAATGAATCAATTCTAATGCATGAAAATAGGTTTTCGAATGATTTTCCCAAAACGTCAAAAATAAATCTCGTGGCCATATGGTCAAAACCCGAGGTTCAAATCAAAACCCGATTACCCATTTACCCACAAATTTAAATATAGAATTTGTTTTGAAATCAAACCTCAAATCAAGGTCCAAATTCCTAAAATTTAAAAATTCTAAGTTCTACCCAAAAACACTCAATTTTCTCATGAAAACCCTTGATTTTGAATTGAAATCATGTGAAAAGATGATAGTGATTGAAGGAAATAAGTTATACATGACTTACAATTGATTTGGAGAAGAACTTTTCTTTGGATAATCGCCCAAGAGAGCTTAGGGTTTGAGAGAGTTTGAAAAACGAAGAAATTTTGTCTAAGTTATAATTTCCACAGGTGCAAATATCGTATTTGTAATGCCATGTTTGCAAATGTGGCCCAGGCTTCGCAAATGCAAACAACCGTTCGCAATTACACTACCTACTATGGTCGCATTTGCGACAATGAACTTCGCAAATGCGAAGGTCTCCCTACCCAGCCCATCTTCGCAATTGTAATGATTCTTGGGAGCTCTCATTTGCAAGCCAAGCCTGCAGACCTGTAATACACCGACACTTTTCCTATGTCCAACTTTACTCCGTGGCCTATCCAAACTCACTCGAGCCCTCGGGCTCCAAACCTGCACGCAAGTCCAAAAATATTATACAGACATTCTCGTGCGATCAGATCATCAAAATAACATAAAAAATTATGAATAACACCTCAAATTCATGAAATCACTCAAAAACATCAAAATGTCCATTTTCTCAAATAAAGGTTCGATTTATACTAAACGAACTCCGATTCTTATCAAATTTCACAGATTCAACTTAATTATTATATAAGACATGCACCAGGTTTTAGAACAAAAACATGGGATTAATACTATTAATTTTAAACATCTTTACATTTCCAAAAATTCTTATAATTTCAGTTAAACAATTTCATTAAAAAATTTATTTCTCTGACTTAGGACCTCGGAATTCAATTCCGGGCATACGCCCAAGTCCTATAATTTACTACGGACCCTACGAGATCATCTTATCACCTTTTCGAGACCGTTTACCAAGAATATTAACCAAAGCCAACTTTAATCAATTTTAAAACTCAATTTCCTTATTTTACTTAGTTTTCACATAAAAAGCTTTTCAGAAATGTGCCCGGACTACGTATGCAAAACGATGTAAGACAAAAGAGGTTTCTAAGGTCTCAGAACATGGAATTTACTTTCAAGACAGAAATAATTCTAAATTTTTTTGTACTTATCCGTTACAATTGAACCAGTTCCGTTCCTAGATTTTTAATCGAATTAAACTACATAGATATTAAGGATAGACTCTAACGTCTTTTCAAAACTGAAATTTAGTTTAATTAGATTTCTAAAAGTCTGAGAAGCCTTCCATTACCCATTAATTACTTCTCTTTATATTGATCAACATTATTTCATTCTTCACTCTACCACTTTTTCAAACCGTCAAACACTCTCCATCTTCTCTAATATTCCACTTCTTTTTTCTTCCAGAACCAAGCAAAGAAATGGCCAACACTCTAGAAAACCCTTCATCACTGTCACGACCCAAACCCTGGTCGTGATGGCGCCCAACACAATGCTAGGCAAGCCCGACCATATTACCCCTTAAACCAGCCAGTTATTAATCAAATTAAACTTAAACAGTAAATGCTCATATCAGGTGATAAACGAAATGTAAAACATACAAAATACGGTCCCAACCATATCGTGGTGTCACGAGACCGAGCCTCTACAGAATAGCATCCTACTACAACCAAGTCTAGGCAATTAGGAAATCAACAAGATGATAAAGAAGGAGAAAACAAGCTCTGCGGACGCTGGCAGCTACCTCGTAATCTCCGCAAAAGTAGACAAGGATCAGCAGCTACAATGTCTCAACTGCTCTCGGGCACCTGTGGATCTGCACAGAAAGTGCAGGGGAGTGGGGTGAGTATATTTCAACTCAGGTGAGTAACAATAATAAATAATAACCGAAGGTAAGAAATCCTGTGCTATCACTTAGCAGTTCTAAGGCAACCCTCACAGGTACGTCATCACTATAGTAGTACTCTAACCTCCAATCTACGTTTATCTCTACAAGATTCCACACCGAACCAACCCTCACTCGTACCCCTACGGTGTACGGCCATCTCAACATATAAAGACACATACTTATGTCTATAATGTATAAGTATTTAAGTAGATAGTAGAGTATGATTAAGTATGATGCTGCGGCGTGCAGCCCGCTCCAATACATATACCGCTGCGGCGCGCGCAGCCCGCTCCATTTTACGTCGACGGCGCTCACTGGGGGTGTATACGGACTTCGGAGGGGCTCCCTAGGCCCAAGCACTATTACACTGCAGCGTGCAGCCCGATCCATACATGTATTACTGCGGCATACAGTCCGATCCAATATTTATATGTATATATATTTATACAGTTGCGGCGTGTAGCCCGATCCCATGATATACACCAGCGCTCACTGAGAATGTGTGCGGACTCGGACTCCGAAGGGGCTCCTACAGCCCAAGCGCAATAATACTGCGGCGTGCAGTCCGTTCCACATGTATATCACTGCGGCGTGTATATTACTGCGGCGTGCAGTCCGATCCAATATATATACTGCTGCGGTGTGCAGCCCGATCCAACATAGGTATATATATATAATACCTCATAATGGGTCCTCGACCCTATCCCAGTCAATATGTGCTTGGCCTCTCAGGAACAATATAATGTATCACAGTGGGTCCTGGACCCTGTCTCAGTCAATATAGACTTGGCCTTTCAGGCCCACTCAGCTATAACAGGGAATCCCACCCTAGATAATCTCTCTCAATGTACACATCTAGTACGGCTCATATTATGCTATACAGCTAGAGCTACGGCTGAGTGTATGTTCCAACATGATATAAGGGTCACCTAGCTCTATAGGTTCCCTAATGCTCTACAGATCGGCACAAGACCCCAAACATGGCTATTAGCCCAATTGTACAGTTATAATCTCAGTAACAGTCATACAACACAGTATTCTATTAGGCGGGAAGGACTAAGTCCGAACCCCCAATCACAATGTCACCACGCCCGTCATAGAACGTGTGTCTCATCTCAATATAACACTGTGAAGTGCTAGTACGGGGTTTCAAACCCTCAGTACATTATTTACTACTACCACTCACCTCGAACCGGTAGAAGCTTCAATCCGCCTTGCGCTTGCCTCGCAAATCAATCTCCTCGGATGCCAAATCCGCTCAAAATCATAGAGAATGCATCAATATACGCTAATTTCACGAAATTCATTCGAAATAACCCAATTTATATCAAAACCCACAAGTTGTCAAAACCCAACTTTTGGTACACTTGTCAAAAAATTACAAAAATCACATATTCGGAATTCTCATCTCGATACGAGTCTAGGCATATAAAATTTACCAAAATCGGACTCCATTTGCCCACTCAAATTAGTGTTTTTCTTAAATTTAGGCCTAGGGCTCAAACCCACCTTTAATCTTCCATTTACAGAAATTTAACCCATGATTTCATGTTAAAATGATGTAATTAAGCCACAAAACTTACCTCCAACGAATCCCCGATGAATTACCAGCAATTCCCATGAGTTTCTCTCTCTAGAACTCAAAAATGGCGTTTTTGGGTATTAAACCCGCGACTGGTTCTGTTCTGAACTTAACTTCACTGCCAGCCTCTTTTCTTTATCGCGTTCGCGACGCCTCTCACGCGAACGCGATGACTTTTTCCTCTTCTTCATCGCGAACGCGGCACGCTCTCACGCGTCCGCGAAGATCAATTCCTCAGCCTCCTGACTTTTACTCTACGCGAATGCGACGTGAAGTCATGCGTCCGCGATGCCTTACCTTTTCCTCTTACGCGAACGCGACCCACCCATCGCGAACGCGATGGCCAACAGGCCTCAACCTTCGCGAACGCGGCATTGCCCTCGCGAACGCGATGCCTTACTGAACCTGGCCTTCGCGAACGCGGAACCTTCCTTCGCGAACGCGAAGGCTTATTTTATGCCCAGTGATCTGCAATTTACAGCAGACCATTTCTTGCTTCCAAATGCCGGATGATGGTCCGGATTCACCCCGAGGCCCCCGGGACCCCAACGAAAACCACCAACATACCCCAAAACACGATACGAACTTGTTCCAATCATAAAAACACCATCCTAAACATCAAAATTACCAATTACACACGGATTCAAGCCTAAATTTCTTAAAAACTTCCGAATTACACATTCTATAAAAAAAAATGACCAAACGACATCCGAATGACCTGAAATTTTGCAGGCACATCCAAAATCACCTAACGGAGCTACTGCAACTGTTGGAATTCCATTCCGACCCCCGGATCAAAATCTCACCTACCATCCGGATTTCGCTAAAATTCAACCTTCGCCAATTCAAGCCTAAAACTACACCGGACCTCCGAATTCAATTCCGATTGTTCTCCTAAGTCATAAATGATCCCCCGATACTAGTCGAATCATCAGAATCCGGTTCCGAGCATTCTAACTCAATAGTCAACTCTTTGTTGACTTTCCATATTCAAGTTTTCTTCAAACATGCTATTTGTTTCATTTTCAATCCAAATCACTCCTAACTCACCCGATATACTCTAATACAGTTATAAAAGCATAAGATATGTAATTGCAAGGTAACAGGGTGGAAATTCCCGTAACGATAGGCCGGGTCGTTACAATCACCATCACTAGAAACCACTTCCACACCCACTACCACCCTTTTAACCACACCAATCTCTAAGTAGAGTAAAAATGATACCCCATAAGATTTTCGCTGGATAAAAGTAGATCGAGAAAATAAATAAAAAATTAAAAGTAGGTAGGAAAGAAGAATCCCAAAAATATGAAGATTCATTTAAGTCTGTTACTGAGGGAGAAGAAAGTAGTTCTTCTGAAACCGAACAGGTATTTTCTGGTCCTAAAGTTACTTGTGAAATAATTTCTGAAGTTTCTACAAATTTGGAGAATATGTTTGTATTGGTAGGGTCTATTGTAGGGGTTGAGACTACAAAATCTGGAGAAGTTGGCGGTAAAAATGAAAAGGGAAAATAAAAGTAGATCAAGGGTTTTAGGAGTGCTATGAGTGGAAAGAGTAAAAGAGTGGTTGATTCTTCACCCACTCTTGTTAGTCTAACCAAATAAACTGGTGCAATGTTTTTTTGGGGAGAGAAATGTGCTGGAATAGAGAAGAGTGTAGACAAAACAAGGGAAAGTGGGTTTGGCGAAGCTGCTGAAAGGCTAGTACTTGGGAAAGATATAGATGAATCTGTTCCATCTGAATAGAAAACCCTCGTAGACCTACTGAAAAGAGTAACTGATAGTAATAACCCAAAGAACAAGGGAAACTCAAAGGATAAAACCCTTGGCACTATTAGGGAAAACAAAAAAGGAAGACTGCCCCCTCTGTGCTTCTGTTACTATTAAAATTCCTCCCACAAGAGGAAAAGCCACAAGAAGCTAGAAAAAGAAGGATGAACAAGAATTAGTGAAAGCCTTGGCAGAAAGAAAAAGAAAAATAGTTGCTAAGAGAAAGAAAAAGATGAGTGAGCCTGTTGAGGCTGTTGATGTTGATGAGATGGACATGCTCCTTCAAGATGAAGATGAAACTGATAAAAATGGGGGTTCTAACTCCCAACCCAAGAAAGCCAAGATTTCTACTAAGAAGTCTATTTCAGAGGCAAAATACCCCTAAACCATCCACCTTAGCAAAGAGAACTAGGTCTGCTCTAAAGTGAAAACAAATGAAAATTGTTGAGAAAAGAGAATATAGTGGAGAAGAGGAAGATAATTTTGACATTAAGAAATACAACATGGAAAAGTCTGGCAAGAGGACTATTTTGAAATGAAGACTCCTCACTAACTTGGAGAAGCAAGGTATGGTACTAGTATTGTAGAAGTTAGAGTTGCAAGTATGGAAGGACAGGGTCCTTCAGATGGATGGCAGGTCGACCGGGAATGAAATCATGGAGTTTATGGCAAATATTGAAGTGAATAATTGAAGGGTTACTATATGGTGAAAGGAGTGCAAGTCTCTTTCGATGTGAAGGAGTTGGGAGAAATTCTAGGCGTACCTACTGAAGGGTAAAATGACTATACAAATCTCAAGTGGCCAAGCCTAGAAAACCTTCCTAATGCCCTTGCCATTATCAGAAGATTTGGTGACAAGAAGGAGGAACTTGAGCCCAAGGCCGTGTACAAGAGTAAGATGAAGCCACCCCACAAAGTATTGTTCGAATTTATCAACGAATATGATATGCCAAGGCAATAAAGGAGGCATATTGCAAACATTATGGACTTGGTTCTGATGGAGTGTTTGGATAGTGGTACACAGATAAATTGGCCTGAATTAATAATCCAGTTTGTTGATAGAGTTATCAATGGCACCATGACTCATGTCATTCCCATGGCTTCATTATCAGAACCGTCCTTGAAAATTTCAAGGTACCTATGAAGAAGTGAGAGGTCAGTACAAGCAAGGATCATTTTGGGGCAAATACTTTGCTTGTTTGTGACTATAAAGTCAATGTCACTCCTAAAGAATCATCCAAAAAGGTACCAGTGAATATCAAGGTTAGAGAATTGGTGCAAGAAAGTGGGACAAAAGATGCTGAGATTGAAAGGCTGAAGAAGAGGTTGGCAGAGGTTGAGATAGAGAGAGATGCTCTCAGAACTAAGCTGGCAAGAGAAAATGCGAAGAATGATGGAATTCTTTCGGATATGCTAGAACTCCTCCAAGCCAAAAACCAAGCACTTGGTGCTTCCCAACCTTAATCCTCCTAACCTAGTGTAGATCAACCGGTGACCCAGGTCAGGATTTTTTTGTTTCTTTTCTCACGTTTCTACTATTTTTATTTATTCTTATGCTTTGCGGTAGAGTCTTACCAATCATTAATGAAATTTCACTATCTTTTTCTCTAACGTTTTGTTTATATTTCTTTGATGATTAAATTTTTTAGCTTGATCTATGATGATTAATCTATGATTGCATTTGAAGTAGCCCCAATGGACATGAGTAAGCTTTAAAATCTTGTTATCTCACATTTTTATGCAACTTTTTGATGATGCCAAAAGGAAAAAAAAGGTTGTGCTTTGATCAGTGATATTTTTAACCTAATGTACATGGTCCTTAATGATAAGTGATAAAAAGGAAAAATATTATAACATTATATTGATGTTGAGCTGAGTTGAAACAGGGCCTAAGCTTATAAAGAAGCACAGATTTTATCATCATCAAAAATAGAGAATTTGTTTGCCCAAGTAAAAGTTTGTTTTGAAGATTGATAAAGGCAGCTCAAGCATGAACCAAGTCCATCCCTTGTGTGCATGGAAACGAAGGAGATAAGATTAACTTGATATAATAGATATCTCTTGATCGAAAAGGTTGCATAATTGATAAAGAGAAGGACTCTTTACTCAAAGAGAACACTATCCAAGATAGGGAAGGAGTTACAAGTTCAGATCAACTAGAACACTTCCACTAAGGAAGAGTACCATTAGAACACTAGTTATTTCTTCATCTATTAACATTATAAATTGCAGGATGTTCTTACTTTACGGGTTACGCACAAAAGCAGAAGTTAAACGTGAATTGAGAGCAAAATAGAAGGCATTTTGCAAGCAGTTCATGTGTGATTCAAGTGTGCAAACCTTAAGCTACATGAACCAGATAAAAAAACCAGTTCGAAGTGTCTATCTTTTATCCTTGTTCAATTATAGTAGGTGTTTCATATTGTGACTTTCAGCTTTATCTAGAGGCAATTGTAATAGGTACATAGGGAACTCAAGTAAGAGTTTATCTGAAGTTGTCGCAACAGTTAGAGATTATTTGCCACAATGTGATTAGAGTAAAACCTAGGTTTACAAAAGTGTTTTGTAAATGCATTACTACAAAAATAGGCTTTAGTAGCAATTAAAAATACCTTTAGCGGCAATAATAATCACTACTATAAGCTTTACCAGCCATTCATCTTTAGCCGGCTATGGGGAGTTGGCAAAGTCTTTTGCGGTATTTCCAACAAAAGCTGGTAAAGCATATGGTTTATGGATGCTAAAAATCATTAGTATTAATGGTAATAGTTTACGCCAAATGTTTTGGCTTCTGAATCCAATACATAATGGCTAACTATGATCTTTTAGTGTTCATTATTATAGCAGGTAGTTTTGATTAAAATGCCACGAAATGTCAGTAGTTTTAACAATAATTATTTGTGATAATAAAAATAGCTATAATATCTGTTGTAAAAATAATTAATTTATCCCTTTAGTGCCCATTTTTATGGTAAGAAAATTCAATCAAATTGTGGCTAAAAGTCACAAGCTTTAACGACAACGGTTTAGTCATTGTTAACAATGCTACTACGTTCGGCCAAAAAATATTACTAGTAAATCCAAAGAAATTATTAGTAAAAAGAGCCTCTAGGTGGTAACAAAAAATATATTACTATTAATTCATAAAATAACTTACTAAATCTAAAAAAAACAAAAGAAAAGAGTAAACCAAAATATTAACTTCACAATTTAAAAAAAAAAACTTATATTGTGCATACTAATATAACCATTCCAATTAATAATGACTTCAAATAATTTTCATAACTCATCATCATATTGAAATCTTCCACACGCAAATTTTTTGAACATAATAACATGACCTGAAATAATTGTGATGATCCAACCCATCATCTCATGAGTTACCGCTCCGTTTCCTTCATATTATAGATTCTTTATGCTTCATTATCCGTATCTTATCTGATCGAGTTAGTTTAGAGAGGTTTTGGTAGGAAATGAGACACTTAGTCCCTTTAAGGAAGGTTTGGTTTGGAAAAGTCATTCAGATGTTGACTTATGTGATAGAGGGCTTGGATATGATTTCTGGTGATTTGGTTAGATTCAAGAGATGATTTATGTCTTAGGAGAGTGATCGGAAGTGGTTTTGGAGGTCTGATGTAGAAATTAGCTTGTTTTGGCGAAGTTAGTATTTTGGCGATTTCCGGTTGGTAGGTAAGAGTTTGATCCGAGGGTCGGAATGGAATAACGAGTGTTGCAATAGCTTCAATAGGTAATTTGGGTTGTGTGTGCAAAATTTTACGTCATTTAGAGGTGATTTGGTTAGGTTTTTGATTGAATGCGTGTTTCGTAAGTTTTTGAAGAACTTAGACTTCAATTCGATGAGAATTGATGATTTTAGTGTTGTTTGAGGCATTTTAATGATTGAACAAAAATTTGTATAATGTTTTAGGATGTGTTGGTGCTTTTAGTTGAGGTCCCGCGGGCCTCGAGGTGATTTTAGATAGCCAACAGGAAGTTTAGAACATGGAAAATGTTGTAGAACGTTCAGATCAGGTTTTGCTGGTTTTAAGACTTAGCGTTCGTGAAGGTTGGTTCACGTTCATGAAGAGGAAATTGGAAAGGAAGGAAGGTTACTCTTCACGTTCGCATTAAGGGGTCCGCGTCCGCATTGAAGAAAGTTGGGTCCCTAAGTCTTTGTGCTTCCCATTTCGGTCTAGAGTATTGCGTTCGCGGAGGGTCTTTGGACTATGCAACGTGATCGCGAGATGAGTGTCGAATTTGCATAGGGTCAGAGGTCTAGAGTTTCACGTTCGCAAGTGGGACACCGCGTTCGAAAAGGGTAAAAATTAGTCAACGAAATTTTGTGCATTGCGAATGCGAGAAGGCCATCGCGTTCGCATAGAAGAAATTGTCAGCTGGGAAGAAGGGTTTTTAAAACATTTTGTTCCACGAGTCTAATTTATTTTCCACCATTATTGAGAATTTTGAGAGCTATTTGGAAGAAATTGAAGAGGTTTTTTGAAGAGGATTGATTGGAGGTAAGTTGTATAAACTAAAAACGTGATTTCATTGTAGAATGAACTTAGAAATTCATGAAAACTTAGCAAAAAGGGGAAGAACTAGGGCTTGGAAATTGGAAATTTTAAATTCGGATTTGATGGGCCATTTGAGCTCGATTTGAGAGTTCTTAATATGTATAGACTCGTGGCGAGATAGGAACCCATTCATGTAAAAAATACAGAGTTTTCAGAAGTGGGCTCGGGGCTCGGATTTTACAAATTTTGGGATTTTTGATGTTTTCTGATTATTTTCGATTGTGTTTTGTTTCCTTAGCCTATTGTGATGCATTCGTTGTGGTCTTGGTCAGATCGATGCGCGAGGAGGTGAATTTGAAAGGCAAGGGCATATCGAGCTAGAATTTGGTCAGTTTGAGGTGAGTAATGATTGTAAATGATGTCCTGATGGTTTGAAACCCCGGATTGCACAACGTAGTGCCATATTAAGTGAAACACGCACTTAATGACGAGAACATGGTTGTTTACTATTGCGAATTGTGACTTGGTCCATCTCGATAGATGTTTTTACCGCGTATTTGACTAAGACTTAATTGTTATTATCATAATTTGAGCTTATTGCCATATTTGGGCTTCGTGCCAACTATTTGAATCCTTCATGGACTTTTATCTCTGTTTCCTCACTACTTTGATATATTATTTGAACTCAGTCCTATTGATTTACATTGTTTTACAAACTTAGCCACTTTTATTTGAATTTGAGACTTAATTAATATTTCAAATATTGTTTGGGCAGAGCACTACTATTTTACTGATGCCTAAGGGGCTTGTGATAATTTCTAGACTGAGTGAGGCCGAGGGCCAAATGTGAGGATATACTGAGTGATATGAGATACTTTATATGCCACGAGGTGGCTTGAGTGATGGGAGGCCGAGTGATGTAAAGCGGAGTGCCAAGTGATGATACCACAAGGTGGCTTGATATAGCACTTGGGTTGTAAGGGGCCCCTTTGGAGTCTACATACCCATAGTGAGCGCGGGTACACATATGATCTGAGAGTGATCCCGGTGGGCTGATACTACGCTGAGTGACTGATATTGAGCCCGAGGGGCTAATTCTGTTATGCGTGATTGATAATGGGCCCGAGGGGCACATTTCTACTTACTATTTACCTGTTGTTTTACCTGATTTATCGATTTTTGAAAGGAGATCTCATTTGATTCTTTACGGTTTTACTGTTTTGGGTGATTTACAGCTCGATATAGAATTGCTTTGTGCCTTTATGTGTTTTCATACTTTTAGTCATTATTTATAATTATTACTCACTGGGTCGGAGTACTCACATTACTCCCTACACTGTGTGTGCAGATTCAGGCATAGCAGATTCTGCTCCTGAGCCTTGATCCTTCCAGACTAGGCAGTGATTAGAGTTATGAGGTAGTTGTTAACGTTCGCAGCCCCGTGTCTCCCCTATCCTTTATCTTTTATGTTTTCTTCAGACTATTGTGTCGGACTTCATACTTTGTTAACTCATTGCAGATTTTGTAGTAACTCATGACTTGTGACATCCCAATTTGGGATGTGTCGGGATGATTTTCCTTGTTATTATCGTTGTTTCCGCAATTATGGCTATCTAAAACATGTTTTAGAACTTCTTATGTTAATTAACCTTTTTACAAGAGGTGTTTGTGAGTTTTGGATGGCCTTGTGTTCACGAGGGGCGTCATCACGATAGGGTTCGTGAATGGCGTCGTGATAATCATAAAATACATGTGTCAAAAACATTAATGTCATGTATAAGAATATCACAAGTAGTGTGAATAATCTGATATTACATGAAAGGAACATTCAGTAACAAGAAATATTATTCTTTCATATAGTCTCATAATTATATTATCTTAATCCTAGATGAACGATTAACAACAGAGACTGTAAAAGGTCGTGGAAGCAGAACAATTAAGAAGTCATCAAAACAATCAAATGAAGAATTGATAACAAAATTCAATGCTACAGTTACTTTCTTTTAGTTGTTGAAAACTTTTATTGTGTCTTTATATTTTCTGTTCAAAATCTGTAACGACCCGGCCAATCGTTTTTTAAATTTATGCCCCGATTCCCAATTTAACTTTTTCCCTAAGTTCATTTATGCTATTGTGGGTTGCCGGGAGGTTCGGTTCTAGAATCTGGAGTCTTTTGGGTCACTTAGTCCCTAAATGAGAGCCTTATAGTTGAATAATGGTCCGTTTTCGGAACAGTGTTAAGACCACCTCAGAACGGAAATCTGATGATTTCATTAGCTCCGTTAGGTGATTTTGGGGTTCGGAGCGCGTTCGGAATGTATTTTGGAGGTCTGTAGCTCAATTAGGCTTGAAATGCCGAAGTTGAAATTTTGGCGAAATCCGAACGATAGGTGAGATTTTGATCCGGGGTTCGGAATGGAATTCCGACAATTTCAGTAGCTTCATTATGTGATTTTAGATATGTTTGGAAATTTTTAGGTCATTCGGACGTCGTATGGTCGGGTTTTTGATAGCATGTACGTTTCGGAAGTTTTGGATGAAACTTAGGCTTGAATCTGCTATAATTCGATGATTTTGGTGTTTAAGGACGTGTTTTTATGATTTGAACAAGTTTGTATGGTGATTTGAAGTAGAATTTCATTTTTGGTTGAGGTCTCGGGGGCCTCGGGATGAGTTCGGGTGATTAAACGGCAAAAATTTGGAAGTTGCAGCAGGCTGGTGTTTGCCTTCTGTTGTTTTCTCTTCTGCGAAGCTTGGACCGTAGAGGCAAGTCCGCAGAAGCGACAATGGTTCTGCAGGTGCGAGATTGTGGGAGGCCAGCCTAGTCTGGAGAAGCGGACCTCAGATCGCTGAGGCAATCACGCAGAAGCGGAAAACCTTCCGCAGGAGCGGGAGTGGGCTGTATGGGGTCTTCTGCAGGAGCAAACATTTGTCTGCATAAGCGAAGTCGCAGAGGCGACTGGTCTTCCGCAGTAGCGGATTTCGAGTAATAAGCCAAGGGTCACATAAGCGACTATATGTCCGCAGAAGCGGAGTCGCGGGAGCGACCTGGAGATCGCAGAAGCGGAAATCGGCCTGTGTTTAATGACCAGTAAGGGTTAAAACTTCAGAATGGTCTATAGCGCCAAGGCACCATTTGAGAGGCGATTAAGGGGCGATTTTCAGAGAAACCAAAGGGTTCTTCAGGTAATCATCTATGGACCTAAATTATGTCATTTCCTTGCTAAACTATGGTGTTTTTGACTGAAATTGAAGGAATTGGCGGTGTATTAATGGAGGTTTTCACCCTAGGCTTGGGGTTATAGAAAATCAATGATTTGAATGGGCAAATGGAGTCTGATTTTGGTAAATTTCATAAGCATAGACTCGTGTTGAGATAAGGAACCCGAATATATATTTTTCGTAATTTTTTGAGAGTCGTTCCGAAAGTCGGGTTTTGGCAACTTGTGGTTTTTGGTGTATTTCGAATTGTTTTGATTGGGTAATACCCAATTGGCCTATTTTGATGTATTTCTATTGATTTTATCAGATACTACAATTGTGGAGGCTAATATTCGTGGCAAGAGAGTTGTCTCCTAGCGGTTGCGTACTGAAGTCGAGGTAAGTGGCTTGTCTAACCTTGTGTGGGGGAAACCTTCACCCCTAGGATATTATGTGTTTATTTAAATGCCTTGTACGCGAGGTGACGGGCGTGTACATGCGCAGATTGTTGGAACCCACCTTACTTGAAATGTCCAATCCGTGATATTTCTGTTCTTAGTTGATTAAATAGCGACATTTACCTAATATTCGTTAGAAAAGCATGAGTAGATAGGATTTATCTGTCTAAATGCCTAATTGTCTTACTTGGAATTCTTGATAATTGTTGGCACTAATTTTGGTGAAGTTGTAGTTATGCATATCATATTTCTATGTGCGTTCCTTTTTATTGTTTGTGTTGGTGGACTGTGGGTTCAATTCCCGGAGATCCAAGGGCTGTGGGTTCGAATCCCAGAGACCCAGAGTGGTATTATTTGTGGACTGCGGGTTCGACCCCCGGAGATCCAAGGGCTGCGCGTTCGATACCCGGAGACCCGGAGTTTATTGATATATTTATTGAGATACAGACTGTGGGTTCGATTCCCGGAGATTCTGAGATATTGAGATACAGGCTGCGAGTTCGATTCCCGGAGACCCAAAGATACTGATGTTGGGATTACGGGTTAAATTCCCAGAGATCCTGAGTTGTTGGATATAGAGAGGGACAGTGGGTTCAATTCCCATAGGTCCTGGACTTGTTGATTTGAGTTTATGTTGTGTTGGTTACTTGTAGTTAGCTAATCGTAGTCGGTTGCAGTAATTACTTTATTGTTTGTATTACAGATTCATTCTTATTTATTCATGCTTATTACTATTTTGATCATTATGTTATTGTTTTGTCCGTAGGGCCCTGACCTTCCTTGTCACTACTCCATCGAGGTTAGGCTTGGCACTTAGTGAGTACCTCTGTGGTGTACTCATGCTACTCTTCTGCACACTTTTGTTGTGTAGATCTAGATATATCAGGAAAGGCTCATCTCAGGTGATTTAGCAGCACATCAGGAGACTCGATGTATGATCTGCTACGTCCGCGGATCCGGAGGGCCTCCTTCTATTCTCATAGTGATAGTAGTTATTTTCCCTCATTTCGTTGTTTAGACATTCTTGATGTATAGAGCCACAGTTGTACTCTCCCTTTTTGGTCTATGTTATCCGTGGGATTCCGGGTCTTGTGTTGTAGGCTATTTAGTGTGTTTTGGTGAGTGTATGTGCCAAGCGGCACTTATTACATTCCTTTATATATCATTCCGCTATCTTCTTATCTTATGTTTATAAATTTGTATATTGCACATCTTGTTAGGCTTACCTAGTCTCGAAGACTGGATGTCGTCATGACAGGTTTACGATTGGTAAACTAGGGTCATGACAAGTTGGTATCAGAGCTCTAGATTCATAGGAGTCACGAGACATAGAACGGTTACTTAGAGTCTCGCTGATCGATACAGAGATGTCTATATTTATCTACGAGAGGCTGTGTGACTGTTTAGGAAACTCTTCTTTTCATTTGGATTATTGGTCGTGCGAAAATGTTTGGCACCAAATCTAAACTTCTGCTTTCTATTCTCTCACAGATGGTGAGGACACATGCTACTTGCGAGGATCAGGCACACGCGCCCCCAGCTACCGCCGTCAGAAGCCGGGGCCGTAGTAGAGGACGAGGATGCACCCGAGGTGCAGCCACAGCACCCGCGAGCACTGCCGCTGAGGTGCCACCGGTAGATCAGGTTGGAGCGCAAGCACCTGGTACACCGACTACAGCTACTACTACTCCAGCACTCCAGGAGACCCTGGCTCAGTTCATGAGTATGTATACCACTTCCTCATGCAGGGTTGCTTCCTCTCACTGCAGCTATATCTCAGGCCGGGGAAGGGGCCCACACTCCCGCAACCCCTACACCTAAGCAGCGAGTGCCAGTGGGACAGGTTCCAGAGATTATTGTTATACCTCCTGCCACCCCAGCACAGCCTGGAGGTGGGCCAGCTGCCTCCGAGGATGAGCATCATAGATTAGATATGTTCAAGAAATATGATCGTCCAGTGTTCAGTGGTTTGGCTACAGACGATGCATTAGGTTTTTTGGAGGAGTGTCATCGTATCCTTCGTTTCATGGGGATGGTGGAGACCAGCGGGGTATCCTTCACTGCTTTTCAGCTTCGTTGGGCCGCTTATGATTGGTGGCGCACGTATGAGTTGGATAGTCCAGCTGAGTCTTCTTCATTGACCTGGACGCAATTTTCTGATCTGTTCTTGAGGGAATTTGTTCCCTAGAGCCTTAGGGATTCTTGGCGATCGGAGTTTGAGCGGTTGCGACAGGGCTCCATGTGAGTATCAGAGTATGCTATTAGTTTCACCCGTCTAGCCAGGCATGCATCGGCTTTGGTAGCCACGGTCCGGGAGAGAGTGCGGAGATTTATTAAGGGCCTAATTCCCTCGATCCGGTCCAGCATGGCTAGGAAATTGGAGATAGATATACCGTATCAGCAGGCGATGAGTATTGCCTGGAGGATCGAGAGTATGCTCTCTAGAGAGTGGGGATAGAGGGAGGCCAAGAGGTCTCGTGAGTCGGGCCATTTATCTGGTGCCCGCACTTAAGCAGCCGATCGTTTTGGCAGGGGTTATTTCGGTCATCCAGTTCATTCAGCATTACCAGTAGCCGACAGTACTCCAGTTCTTCCAGCACCTAAGGAGCCTTATTATGCTCCTCCAATTTCCAGTGCGCCTCCTGCGCGGGGTACCTCCAAGGGTCAGACTAGTAGGGGTGAGGTCGATCAGTCACAGTCACCGTGTCCTCCCAGAGCTTGTTTTGAGTGCGGGGATACTCGCCATTTTGTTAGGGAGTGCCCCAGGCGTAGGAGAGGAGCACCTCCACAGTCTTCGTAGCCTCAGCGTGGTTCATAGGGCCAACAGGCCATCATTCTAGTCCCAGCTGCCACGCCACTTGCCCAGCCAGCCAGGGGCAGGGATCAGAGTGCCAGAGGCCGCCCTCGAGAGAGGGGTCAGGCCATATTTTATGCTATTTTTGATCGCGCTGCAGTTGTTGCATCTAATTCTGTTATCACACGTATTATTTTGGTTAGTCGCAGAGAGGCATCGGTTCTATTCGATCCTGTTTCCACTTTTTCATATGTGTCCTCTTATTTTGCTTCACACCTGGGTGTGCCTCGGGATTCTTTGAGTGCCCCCATTTATGTTTACACTCCGCTGGGAGATTCTTTGGCTGTGGACCGTGTGTATCAGTCATGCTTGGTTACTATCTATGGTTTTGAGACCAGAGCGGATCTATTGTTGCTCGGGATGGTCGATTTTGGTATTATTCTGGGCATGGGCAGCTTGTCGCCCCATTATGCTATTCTTGATTGTCACGCCAAGACCGTGTCGTTGGCTGTGCCAGGCATTCGACGTATTGAGTGGAGTGGTACTCTAGATCACACCCCTTGCCATGTTATTTCCTTTCTCAAAGCTCAGCGTATGGTTGAGAAGGGGTGTGCTGCTTATCTAGCTTATGTGCGGGATGTCAGTATTGACACTCCTTCTATTGATTATGTTCCAGTGGTACGTGATTTCGCTGATGTATTTCTAGCTGATCTCCCGGGCATGCCGCTCGACAGAGATATTGATTTTGCTATTGACTTATTGCCGGGAACTCAGCCCATTTCTATTCCATTGTACCGTATGGCTCCACTAGAGTTGAAGGATCAGTTACAGGAGTTATTGGGTAAGGGTTTCATTTGACCCAGTGTTTCGCCTGGGTGCTCCTGTGTTGTTTGTGAAGAAAAAGGATGGTTCTATGCGTATGTGTATTGACTATCGTCAATTGAACAAAGTTACAGTGAAGAACCGGTATCCTCTGCCACGTACTGATAATTTATTTGACCAAGCTACAGGGCGCACAGGTGTTCTCCAAGATTGATTTGCGCTCTGGATATCATCAGCTGAAGATTCGGGAGCCAGATATCTCGAAGACTGCCTTCAGGACTCGGTATGGTCACCACGAGTTCCTCATGATGTCTTTCGGGTTGACTAATGCCCCAGCAGCCTTTATGCATTTGATGCACAATGTGTTCAGGCCATATCTGGACTCGTTCGTGATTATTTTTATTAACGATATTCTAGTATATTTCCGGAGTCGGGAAGAGGACGAGCAGCATCTGAGGATAGTGCTTCAGACTCTGAGGGAGAAGCATCTATATGCCAAGTTATCAAAATGTGAATTCTGGCTGAGTTCAGTGGCATTTCTAGGCCACGTGGTGTCGAGCGATGGTATTCGAGTGGATCCGAGGAAGGTAGAGGTCGTGCAGAGTTGGCCTAGACCCTCCTCAGCTACTGAGATTCGCAGTTTTCTTGGTTTGGCGGGTTATTATCGTCGCTTCGCAAAAGCGGATTTCGAGTAATAAGCCAAGGGTTGCAGAAGCGACCATATGTTCATAGAAGCGGAGTCGCGGGAGCGACCTGGAGACCGCAGAAGCGGAAATCGGCCTGTGTTTAATGACCAGTAAGGGTTAAAATTTCAGAATGGTCTAAAACGCTAAGGCACCATTTGAGAAGCGATTAAGGGGCGATTTTCAAAGAAACCAAAGGGGTTCTTCAGGTAATCATCTATGGACCTAAATTATGTCATTTCCTTGCTAAACTATGGTGTTTTTGACTAAAATTGGAGGAATTAGGGGTGTATTAATGGAGGTTTTTACCCTAAGCTTGGGTTATAGAAAATCAATGATTTGAATGGGCAAATGGAGTCCGATTTTGGTAAATTTCATATGCATAGACTCGTGTTGAGATAAGGAACCCAAATATGTAACTTTCATAATTTTTCAACAGTCATTCCGAAAGTCGGGTTTTGGTAACTTGGTTTTTGGTGTATTTCGAATTGTTTCGACTAGGTAATGCCCAATTGGCCTATTTTATGTATTTCTATTGATTTTATCAGATACTACACCTGTGGAGGCTGATATTCGTGGCAAGAGAGTTGTCTCCTAGCGGTTACGTACCGCAGTCGAGGTAAGTGGCTTGTCTAACCTCGTGTGGGGGAACCCTTCACCCCTAGGATATTATGTGTTAATTTAAATGCCTTGTACGCGAGGTGACGGGCGTGTACATGCGCAGATTGTTGAAACCCACCTTACTTGAATTGTCCAATTCGTGATATTTCTGTTTTTAGCTGATTAAATTGCTACATTTACCTGATATTTGTTAGAAAAGCATGATTAGATAGGATTTATCAGTCTAAATGCCTAATTGTCTTACTTGGACTTCTTGATAATTGTTGGCATTGGTTTTGGTGAAGTTGTAGTTATGCATATCATATTTCTCTATGCGTTCCTTTTTATTGTTTGTATTGGTGGACAGCGGGTTCAATTCCCGGAGATCCAAGGGTTGTGGGTTCGATTCCCAAAGACCCAGAGTTGTATTATTTGTCGACTGTGGGTTCGATTACCAGAAATCAAAGGGCTACGGGTTCGATTCCCGGAGACCCAGAGTTTATTGATATATTTATTGAGATACGGACTGCGGTTTCGATTCCCGGAGATCTTGACATATTGAGATACGGGCTGCGGGTTTGATTCGTGGAGACCCAGAGATACTGATATTGGAATTGCAGGTTAAATACCCGGAGATCCTGAGTTGTTGGATATAGAGAGGGACTTTGGGTTCAATTCTCATAGGTCCTGGAATTGTTGAATTGAGTTTATGTTGTGTTGGTTACTTGTAGTTAGCTAATCGTAGTCGGTTGCAGTAATTACTTCATTGTTGTTATTTCAGATTCATTTTTAATTATTCCTGCTTATTACTATTTTGATCATTATGTTATTATTTTCTCGGTAGGGCTCTGACCTTCCTCGCCACTATTCCATCGAGGTTATGCTTGGCACTTACTGAGTACTGCCGTGGTGTACTCATGCTACTCTTCTGCACACTTTTGTTGTACAGATTCAGGTACATCAGGACAGGCTCATCTCAGGTGATTTAGCAGCACATCAGGAGACTCGAGGTATGATCTGCTACGTGTGCGGATCCGGAGGGCCTCCTTCTATTCTCATAGTGATAGTAGTTATTTTCCCTCATTTCGTTGTTTAGACATTCTTGATGTATAGAGCCACAGTTGTACTCTCCCTTTTTAGTATGTGTTACCCGTGGGATTTCGGGTCTTGGTAGTAGGCTATTTAGTGTGTTTTGGCGAGTGTATGTGCCAAGCGGCACTTATTACATTCCTTTATATATCATTCCGCTTTCTTATCTTTTGTTTATGAATTTGTATATTCTGCATCGTATTAGGCTTATCTAGTCAGGAAGACTGGGTACCGTCATGACAGGTTTACGATTGGTGAACTAGGGTCGTGACAAAATCCATGTTGTTTCCTCAACCACCATCAAGTAGACATTTTCTCAACAAACCCCTCTATTAGCTATGAGGAAATATTTTGACTGGTATGACTTTTCTGATAAGCCTAGGATTACTTTTACATGAAGGTAACTACTATGTAAAAGAGGTGGTGAAGTTCACAAGTAAGAGTTTTAATGTATTATAGAATCATCTAAGCTTAATTAATTAATATTGTGAACGAGCTATGATTTTCTTTAAATTATTAAACTATACCAGTGATTAACCTTAGAACATTCATGCAAATAAATAGAAGTGACAAGTGAATACTACGGGCTAAGAAGAATATTCACAAAACATGGCATATATAACAAAAGAATATCTAAAAATAATTAGGAGATGTACTCAACTAATAATTGTCATATATACTATGTATCTAAGGAGCATAAGCATATAAAAGTATCAAATTAACTCAACAAACTGATGATCCTGGGAGAGACAGAGTAACGTAGATTTGTATAAATTGTTGTATCTATATGAGACAATTGAGATTCCCCCCCCCCCAAGTTCCATTAGCAAATGATCTAGAACTTGTTGATGAATTGGTACATCAAAGTTCATAACTAAGGTTGAAATTAAGTTATACTGAGTCATAAAACATATCATAGGAGTGTAGTATAATGCACCAAACTCCACACTGTGAAACTGTATTTAATTAAGTACTAACGTATTAAGTTTTCTTATTTTGTTAGACAAGATGTCCCATCAAGGCTTAAGTTTTACAGTAGTAAAATAATATAGAACTCGACTTTTAATGAATATAAGCTTTACACTCATTTTATAATTTATATGAAATGAAAAATAATACTATAAACTACTGTATATGTTAGTAACTGTGTGTCCACCAGACTGTATAGAGAATCGGGTTCTCTATGTGTTTCCTCTGATAGTATTGATTAACCAAACTATATAGGGATCTGTTCCTGTCACACCTCCCTTTTTACTACCTCTTTTTCCGAAAATAAGGTATACCTCATTTAATTACTAATACACCCCGGGAAAGGATATAATAATACAACGAGGAAGGAGTTTTTCCACTTTAAGGACAATCGGAACGGGATTTATTTAGATTTCAGAGTCGCCACTTGGGAAGATAATGCTGTCCCAAGTTACCCGTTTAATCCCAAATCCGAGAAAATTGGCTATGTTTAAACAGTCCGCGAAACAAGAAATCCGGATAAGGAATTCTGTTAACCCGGGATAAGGTGTTAGGACACTCCCGAATTTCGTAGATTTAACACAGTCGCTCAACTGTCATTCGTGGATTATTTGATTTCTTCATATGCTTTTACAGAATGTGAATGTCCCGTGTTGATATTTTTTAACGACTTACGACGTTGCGAAAACGCATTTCGAATCACACCGCAACCAGTACGCCTGTGGCTTTAATACGTTTCAGCTTCGCCGGGATTTGAGATTTGAGTCACATAAAATGTGCACTCGTATTTAAGAATGTATATTTTAATCGTGCCTATAAAGTCTACGTCTTATTATCTTTAGAAAAGACCGTGAAATTCGCTAAACGGTCTTCCCGAGTCTAACATTTTATTAAAGTTCATATAGGGGCCCCGTGTGCTTTCATTCTATATGAGGCTCATTCCGTTATTTTATAAATCCAATCCTATCAAATACAATGTTCTCTATATCTGTTCTTTCTCCTAATTATGTTACTGTTTTTGCATTTTTCTTATTTATTTATTGTTATGTCCAGGCCCAACTGTCCATTTCCAGGCCTGGACTTTGTAGACTGAATTAACAGTCTAATACATATAACTGGGCTTTTGAAACCAAGTGCGTACATCTATTGTTATCCAGAGGCCAAAAGTGCATTTAATTAAGGCTGGGCCTGCGTTTTCGATTAGGCCCATACCAAACGAGAAAAATATAACAAAAGATTGAAATTTCGTAACATTTGAACAAATATTCATTAAACAACGAAACAGATTAACAAAAATCATTTTATTTCATAAACTACTGGAATACATATTCATCAATACTAATTCTGAATTCTAATCCAATTAACATTAGCAGGACTTAAACAATAAAACTACTATTTCAATTATTTGAACAGTGATAACTATACTTTTAGAGTAGGTTTAAATTATTATTGATTACTGGACTCTAACTTATGCTATTATAAATTGTTATTAAACGAGTTTGAGTGATAGAACATGCTGCAACTAAATTTCTCATTTCCTTTATAGAATTATTTATCAGACTCTAGTTAACGAAATTAGTCGATTACCATTTCAGATTGTTAAGCTAGTTTTAACTAGGTGTGTTAGATTTGTATATTAATCTGCTTTTAACCTAATTCTAATGATAACTATATCTATGTTTACACTACTACTACACTATCTACTTACTTGTCTCAACTACATACAGTTTAACTATTACAAACCATCCTACTAATTACAGAAAATCTAAATCATGATAATTGTAAAACTAAAAGCGAATAACATCATAATTCATCCGATGTAACGACCCGGCCGGTCGTTTTAGAAAAATTTTACCCCGATCCCCAATTTAACTGTTTCCCTAAGTTCATTTCTGCTATTGTGGTTTGCTGGGAGGGTCGGTTCTAGGATTCTGAGTGTTTTGGGACACTTAGTCCCTAAATAGAAGCCTTATAGTTGAAAAATGGGCCGTAGCCGGAACAGTGTTAAGACGACCTCGGAACGGAAATTCGATGATTCCATTAGCTCCGTTAGGCGATTTCGGGGTTGGGAGCGCGTTCGAAATGTATTTTGGAGGCCCGTAGCCCAATTAGGCTTGAAATGCCAAAGTTTGATATTTTGGCGAATCCGAACGATAGGTGAGACTTTGATCCGGAGGTCGGAATGGAATTCTGACAATTTCTGTAGCTTCATTATGTGATTTTGGATATGTCCGCAAATATTCAGGTAATTCGGACGACATTTGGTCGAATTTTTGATTGAATGTTAGTTTCGTAAGTTTTGAAGAAACTTAGGTTTGAATCCGTGTGTAATTGATGATTTTTATGTTTAGGATGGAGTTTTTATGATTGGAACAAGTTCGAATCGTGTTTTGGAGTATGTTGGTAGTTTTCTTTGGGGTCCCGGGAGTCTCGGGATGAATTCGGGGGTCCAAACGGACCAATTTGTGCCAAAGGCACTGCTGTTTCTGTTGCAATAATTGCAGAGCAATTTTGCTCTCCGCGATCGCAGTGATGGTCATGCGATCGTGTAAGGTGTGGTGGTAATGCATCGCGATCGCGATGCCTAGGATGCGATCGCGTAAGGGAAAAGCCCGGAGCTCTGCGATCGCGAAGTGGGGTGTGCGACCGCGTAAGTCTGGAGGTTGAAGCATTGCGATCGTGTGAGGTTGTATGCGATCGCATAGGGTATTTGGTCGGAAGCAGTGCGATCGGGTGGCGCGTGTCGTGATCGCATAGGGTAATCTGGCAGCCGGCTGAGTTTGTTCTTCGCGATCGCGAGCCTGTGGCTACGATCACAGGGGGTCGCCTGGCAGTCAAAATTCTAATATAACAGAACAGTGTATCCGCGAACCCCATACCCAAAAACGCCATTGTTGAGCTCCAAGAGAGGAAATTGAAGGGGAAACGCTGGGATATCATCGGGAAATCATCGGGGGTAAGTTTCTTGACCTTAATTCGTTAGTTTATCATGGAATCCTTGATTATTTCACTGAAAATGGGAGATTAAAGGTGGATTTGAACCCTAGGCCTAAAATTTAGGAAATCTTTGATTTGAATGAGCAAACGGAGTTCGATTTCGATGAATTTAATATGCACGGACTCGTATTGATATAAGGAACCCGAATATATAACTTTCTTGATTTTTCGATAAGCGTACCGAAAGTTGGGTTTTGGCAACTTGTGGGTTTTGGTGTATTTCGAGTTGTTTTGATCGGGTAATGCCCAATTGGCCTATTTTGATGTGATTCTATTGATTTTATCAGATACTACATCGGTGGAGTCCGACATTCGCGGCAAGAGGGTTGTCTCTTAGCAGTTTTGTACCGGAGTCGAGGTAAGTGGCTTGTCTAACCTCGTGTGGGGGAATTTTCACCCCTAGGCTATTATGTGATAGTTTAAATGCCCTGTACGTGAGGTGACGGGCGTGTACATGCGCTGGTTGTTGAACACATACTTTACTAAAAATGTCCGATTAGTGATATTCCTGCTCTTAGCTGATTAATTCGATATTCTTACCCGGTAGTAGTTAGAAAAGCATGACTAGGTAGTATTTAATTGTCTAGTTGCCTAATTGTCTTACTTGATCTTCTTGATAATTGTTGGCACTATTTTTCGGTGAAGTTGTAGTTAAGTATATTATATTCTCTCTGTGTATTCCTTTATTTGTTGTGTTTGTGGACTGCGGGTTTAATTCCCGGAGATCCCAAGGCTGTGGGTTCGATTCCTAGAGTCCTGGAGTGATATTGTTGTGGACTGCTGGTTCGATTCCCGGAGATCCTGAGTTATTGAGATATGGACTGCGGATTCGATTCTCGGAGATCCTGAGTTATTGAGATGTGGAC